>JADNYV010000026.1:0-332210 GCA_015501055.1 Mucidula mucida
ATAAAATGATTGTGGGCCACTCCCTGGGATCACCCACCACCGTGACCACTGCGACTGCGACATCAAAGAACGGGTTGGACAACTGAATCTCCGCAGGATGCGAATGATCAGGTGGGAGATTGGTTAGCGATTCGCCCATGTTGTATCTTTAGCTGTAAGAGTAACTGTACTTTTGCTTCCGGTTTGACAGACATTCTAACTGTACTTTTGCTTCCGGTTTGACAGACATTCTATAACTTTTTCCTTTACGCATTCGTTATGTTGTAGTTTATAACTGGGTTATTGACATTACTGTACAATTTCTTTGGTGACTTCGTATTATTTGCTCAAACTGCAACCTTCGCCGCGAGGAATTCGGTCCACTCCTTCTCTCCCCAGGAGGAGGATATCTCGTTCGCAATAAGACCATCCCAGAGTACCGTTGGCGAGACGTGAATGCCGTTCTGTCGAGAAAACTTGACTGATGCGGGCATGAGTAAACTGTTGACAGCTGTCGAAGTACTGTCTCACTGGTATATTTCAGGTCATCCGTAACTGCCACTCCTCCATTGGGACTGGACTTCAAGGTAAGCAGATCTTTGAGTTTTGCTCCCGCATCGCCAGACCAAAGCTTGGAGTCCAAAGATGCCGCTAGATTAGCCAACTTCTCGCGAATTTGGAGCGGCGTAAGGGTGGAGGTCGGGATATCAAAGTAATCGCCTTGTTGTTTGAAGAGCTGCATCAAGGTTATGTATAAACCATTTTTCGCCGTCAAACACCAAATGGACGCGTCTTACAGCAAGTGAAAACGGCCAGAAAGCCTCCGGAGAAACGCGGGCCACCTGGGATACCATCATCAGATACACAACTGCACGCAAAAGGTACGAGCGTACCGCCAAGGCTGCCTCGTGAGTAAAGGTCGACGACCCATGCCAGGGCTGCACCTGTAACCTAATGATAGCCTTGACTTTGCCCTCGTATTTCCCCCCGGGGGAGAAGAGTGGTTTCAGAACGCTATCAATGGCAAGCGCCATCTTCGCACTTGACAGATCAGAGTTAAATGCGATCGTGAAACGATGGGGTGTGTATACCTGAAAGGACACACATAGTCCACTGAAACGAGTCAGACACGTCAATAGAACGGAATACGCCGCACTCACAGAAGATCTCAAGCGTGTGTGGCGCATCGTAGCGTCCAGCGACGATGAACGGGCGAAGCGAAGGTTGTAGGGCCATGTGGAAAGTTTTTTTGGGGGGAAGAGTGGTAAGTGATGGTGTTGGTTGAAGGCGAAGATCACTCTATATACCCGCGGACGGTTGACGCAACGCGTGATTTTATGACGCAAGCAATTTATAAATACCCCGCCACATCTCGTGATCGTCTTCGACTCTCTCCTGATTACTAGCTCTCTTGGTAAGGCATTCCAACTAGCCATCTCAACGCCATGGTTGGCATCAAACACAGCGGGTCTCCTTCATTTTCATGTGGGTCCTCCGCTTCGGAGGTGGGTACTCATGTTGTTCTCGCGCCGCTTTCAGTTAATAAATACAATATGCGCTGCACTGCAAAGTTCAAACCTAATTTTCATTTACATAGAGCCACTACCAAACTGCTCATCAAGCACTCCTATGACATTGGTATACATCTCCTCCTTAGGCAGTCAGATCGTACTGGGTTGCGGCGAGATCTGATGCCCCACTTGTACTCCTACGAACTGTCTTTGCAACACGTCTTCCTCACAATCAGAATGACCGAGAGTCGAGAAATGTCACCGTGATACGCCTCACATCCGCTTAACTTCCAACTACTGTCTCTGATTGGTGTACTGGATACTACAAAATTGGACTAAACACTTTCTCTATGCTACCATTCCGATGCATTGTCGCGTCACAGAAACGATATACGCCATACCGCTCACCTATCCTCCGCCGTTTCCTCCCAGGTGGCTCACATCCGGAATACTACCGTACCTTATAACGACTACGGTATCTCTTCCTATGGCTAATACATTGGAGTAGGAATAATTTGTTAACGCTGCCAGAGTAAACTTGAACCTCCCCTGAAATATGACTGATTATGTGTAGGGTACGCCCATCTTTAGACAACAAGATTCCTTGATGAGAAGAAAGAATTGTCGATGTATAAACATACTCGTACGCCACTCGCCTCAAAGAAATCAAAACCACCCGGTCTTCATTATATTCCAACAATCAGTATGTCGCTACTGTCGAAGCCCCTGATATCCCAAATCGTAGTCACCCGAACTTTCAGGTCCATACCATCATCAACAAGTCCAGAAAGAACGTGGACTTCAACATCATCTGGAAGCTGAGGCAGCTTCTCAGCCGTATCACGATATGGCGACTCCAGGACTCCTGCGCTCAAGTTTAAGTGGAACCTCTCGAGTTTGGCTAAGCCTCGTTCCGTGTCCCCCTTCCATCTAGCCTTAAGCATCGAACTGAAACTGCCCCTTTGTCCGAAATAAGGAAAACTAGAATCCATATGCCCGGTTAGACGAGTCTTCACCGATGCAAGCCGAGGAAGGAAGGTGGTATTCTGCTTTGGCGTGACTTGGAGGCCCTGAATAAACTCTGTGACTTCCTGCATGGCCTGCCTATTAGGTTCATCATTATCGTCCGCCATAGACGCATGAAGGTACAGGGATATAAGACTGGGTGTCTGCGACAGGACGGAGATGAGAAGATGATCGACCAACACTAAGTCGACAAGGCTGAGGTTGGTCAAACTTGTGCAATGGGAGCGACGCAGGAGGCGGTCGAAGGAAGGCAAGAAATTGGCATACTCCCTACCAAGTTCTTGGAACAGTACGACTGCCTCCAGTTGAGGCAGCGTGAGGCGGTCGATAAGGTGACCACACCCTGTAGTGAGTTTATGAAGATCGGAGTGGACCATTAACGGTTGGATGAGCGGCGCGGAGGAGCTGCTGTGGTCCGGGTACCAGCATCCCATGATACGAAGCTTTTCGAGGGACGTACATTGACCGATAAAGCGTATATTCGCCCAACAGTCTTCCTGAAGTAAAGGTTCCGCGTCGTCTTCGATATACAGGTCTGTGATGCTGGCATATTCAAGATTGATGGGACGCCGTTTGCCAGTTAAGACTACTCTCGTGAGACGTGGGCAGTCGCTGAATGCAAGAATAACTGGTTGGCCTTCGGCCACTACATCTGGATCAACAAAGTGCGAAAAATGGAGAGACAGCGACTCAAGCTGAGGAAGTCGACCGAGAAGGGGTGCGTAAAGTGTATCTGAATCCTCGTGGTAATCAAAGATCTTAAACGTCCGCCAACGGTGCGATTCAGCGAAAAGCATCCCAAAAACCTGATCCTTCAGTAACAATAAAGAATGGTCATAAGATGTACGACGGGCGCTATCGAGTGGTTCGGCGCCGTCGTCAGAAGCAACGTCTAATGGATGTTGTCCTGTGCGTTGCAGAACGAGTTTTAGGACCTCCGCCATCGATGGCATCCAGTCGACGGACACTTTTGACCAGAAGGAATGGAGGGATAGCGCGATGTCGCGCCAAGGCCGACATACATGGCTAATCACCCAAATAGCGCCGGATGGGTCGCATGCATCGGATTTCGCGTCCACTCTATGGTTGGCAAGCAGGAAGATTTCCGACCAGAGCTCCGGAGGAACGGCGCGGCGCGGATGGATGAGGTTCCTGTACTGTTCGTGTACAGCTTGCAGTGCGTCGCGTTCTCGCTCCATGGACTGGAGCGTCGCCTGCAAGGCTGCAATTTCCGCATCCATAGACGATATGTCTGCGTCGATACTGGGCAAGATGGTGTGACGAATATGCGACGCCTCTGGTTCTGTCGGCGGAAAGTTGCTAGTACAAAGTCGGTGAAGAGATGGGGATGTTTCTAATTCACGTTCATAGTGAATGCTACGTGGCGATGTCATGCAGGACACTATCGGCGGGTCATATTGAACAGACAACGCGTATAGTAGTGGCACGCACGTTCTTTTGTATGACTTGTGCTTGTTGTTTGACGCGCTTGGCTGTGTTGATGATGGCAAGTCGACGAGGGTCAAAAGTTACCTCGGTTCCGATTTCTCTTCAAAACCGCTTTCTTCCTCGAATTCAAGTCATTTAATTTGCGACTGCCACAGAACACCAGGACTCAACCGTTCTAGACCAATTGTCGCTTAACCCATGGAGACAATAAACGCTCCCATCGCTCCTTCCCTAATGCTATTGTTGATTCAAGCAAAGGATATGCAACACTTAAATGGTCGGAAGGCGGCGTCACCTCGATATGTCCACACTCCGACGGTGGCGACACTATGTTGAATCTATGAGATGACATGCTGGCTTGACTATATGTTACCGCCGACGAATATCAATGAGGACCGCGCGTTGATTCTGGAACAGACTATGCAAGGGCGTCGAGAAATATTACCGAAGAGCGCGGCAAAGTAAGCTCTCGAACCTTGCCTGGTACGCCCTACTGTTCGTCCGTGATGCTTTGTTTCTGAATGGCTTCTCCGAATCAGGTTGTCTTGTCTCGATCGTTTAACGTTGAATATTGAATGCTCAATTGTTGGTCTGCGGTCTGCACGCTGATGATGAACTTGTAGTCCTCCTAGAAATAGCACGTCGCTCGCAATTTTTAGGACGTGTATGCATCTCAGAATGGATGTTAGCGAATGTACGAGTTTCTTTTCGTTCTTAATGTGTTGTTTCTGAACGCCTCTTTAGGTCTGACAGTAGATTTGACTTACAGAACAATCTTGTGGTCATCCACCTATGAGTCACCTACGAACGAGGACTGCTCAAGTCTCTGACAAGTCGCGGTAACCCCAGGACCCCGCGCTGGTTATGGAGTTGTATGCCGTGTCCAATTGACAATGAATTACAACAGAAAAAAAAACAAGAGCGACGCAAGACCTCGAATGTTGCGCGCTGCTAGTGGAATGCTCTCTTCTTCGTCCGCGATGCTTTGTTTCTGAATGACTTTGTCCGGTGTAGGCCGTGTGTGTCGATCTCTGAATCCTCGATTGTTGAACGGGTCACCGAGACTAGCTCCTAGAGGCTGTGTAAGTGACCCCTTTGCGATAGTTTTTGTTTAAAAGGGAAACTCTCGACTGTCCCCTCCTTCACAACTCTAGTATGGCTTTCACAATCCAAACCATCCTCAACAGATTTACACACTCAAGTCACGTGTCTGCAAATACTGGTCCCTTCGGACTTGTACCGCAAGAGCTGTTGGACATCATCATCTCCCACTTCATCGACGATAAAGTTTCCCTCCTATCGTGTGCACTCGTTCACCCTAGTTGGAATGGCATCAGCCGGTACTATCTCAGTGCTCTTGACCTTGTCATCTCCTCCCCCTCCGGCGCCAAGGAGCTCACCAAGCTCTTGCGCTCATCGCGTGAGATGCTTTCCTCGTCTATTACTGGCATTACACTTGTCGGCGACGCACCACTTGACGATATTCCCACGCGCGGCAAGTCAGCCTACTTGCGATCCTATAGCAAGCTGCTACATACTCTCAAGGCAAAGAGGATCAAGCTTCGCTCAGGCGCTGTTGAGAAAGACTCATCCCTTGTCCCAATTTTGGCACAATATTTCCCAGACCTTACCGACCTCAGAGTTTCCTGTGGAGCGTATCAGGAAATACCGAATTTCATGAGCGCGCTTTTTTGTTCCTTTCAGCGACTCGCTCGACTTTGCATCGAGCGTGGATCTTGTGGGGTGGATATACCAGATGCACCACTACTTGGGCTGCACATCGTCAAGCTTTCTATGCCGTGCCTGCGCACCTTGCGCGTGGTCGGGTGGAATAACGAGCTTGTGCGCTGGTTGGGAAACAATATTGTGGGGACATTGGAGTGTTTGGAGCTGGAGAGTGCTAGCATGCGGTCGATATGTCGTGTCCGGGAGGCAACAAAACTAATCCAAGGGAACCAGGCGACATTGAAGGATCTCAGGTTGACGTTCGTGAAGCGCAATGGTCAGTATGCTTGCTTGGTTTCCCCAGCAATGGTCTCACATTCTGCTTCTATAGTAGCATTTGATTTATCAGGTTTAGTGCACCTACAGAACCTCGAAGTTACCAGTGGGATGTTTGAAACGGAGTTGACGTTGATTGGGTGGAGGCTGCCGAGATCTTTGAGGCGCGTGTATTTACGAAATGTAGTTAGCGTACTGCGTGTGCATTGTCCTGCGTGGTATCGC
This sequence comes from Mucidula mucida, assembly GCA_015501055.1. Lineage (NCBI taxonomy): Eukaryota > Fungi > Basidiomycota > Agaricomycetes > Agaricales > Physalacriaceae > Mucidula > Mucidula mucida. Next base: position 6,192 of record JADNYV010000026.1, read on the forward strand.
TCGGGAGACAAAGAGGAGGGTGTAGTTTTCGAGGGTGCAAGTTTGCATGGTGCGCTTGGATTTTAATGTTTGGGTCTCAGTGAATAGAGTCATTACAACCGTCATCTCAAAACCGATAGATCTTTGTGACATAGCACCTTCGTTTTCCGCTTCCTGCGAGCTTGTAGATTGTGCCATCGAGTTTGGTGCAGATGGGCTGTATCACTGACGGTTGTGTTGGGTGCTCTTACTAGGCCTTGACCTTTGGGGTTAACTGGTTGATTGAACGCGATTAAGAAGAAGCACCACAGATTGAAATAGACGTATGAAACGGAAATATTGGGATTCAGCCAATCCTGTCCTCAATGCCGTCTTGAGCGAATATCGAGCGGTTTTTCGTCTGCTTGACGCGCTCATCCTTGAGCATCCTGTTGCACTTTGAGATCAGCTATTCGAGGTGATTGTCTTGTACAGACCTGTTGTCCACCCTGGCATCTTCGCCCTCGACGCCGACGACAGCAAGCGGTGTCTTTGCCTCGATGACCTGCATAGGCAGATAAGCGTAATTGACTCCAGGAACAGCAGCGCAGATACACGCACATAATGATTGTCGCAATGCGGACAAAACTCGTCACTTTCCTCATAATTCGCCATATCCTTCCTGAACGCCTTCTTGCACTTCTTGCACATAAAGGCCATTTCCGTGGTCTTCGCCAGTCGATGTGTCTCTGATTCCGCGTGGCATTCAGAACAGTCGAACCACTTTTTGCAGCATGGCGCGCGGATGGAAACTTGGGCGTTCAGAATGTGTTTACTGCCGAAGAAACGCGCGTTGGTAATCGTGATCAACGTTGGAGGGAGGTAGGAGAAACGGAGACAAGCGCGTGTTCACTGAGTTACGGTGAAGCGCTGCAATGCGGGTATGGGAAGTGAGAGGAAACACCAACCACATTATTACTTCTCAAATGGACAGACGAGATGACAGATTCAGTCACTGATGGTGGTGAAAGACCAAGAGCCGGTCCGAAAATGCCGCCTATGAGGCTGACTAAGCGAACTCGCTTCCATCTGTTCTTTTTTTGCATTCATAACTTTGACCGCGAACGGCGATTTATTTAAATACGTCTGATGAACGCTCACCTCCGCAAGCTCAAAGCCTTGCAAAACAAGGATGGAATACGATTGACTTGCAAGCACAGTTTCCGGAAGGACGTTGGAATCAAAGCTGCACTCATTGGAAGAATTTCCTTGAACAGATATTCATTTCCGCATTTCCAGTCGTGCGGGAAGACCTTCATGAGCGGCGAGTCTACGTCGACTTTAGTCTTTGAATGGATAGCACAACTGTTCAACGTTCAACTGTTTGGGCTCGGATCCCTCATTGCCTCAATGGGCCGGAAACGAAGGCTTTGCGACGCCCAAAATAGCATGTCTATAGTAGGAACACAGGTTGCGTAGCACGGAGGATCACAAATGCACTATGAAACAATACTTGGCACCACCACCCGAATCTCCTCGTTTGTCCGCCATGTCCCGCTTCCGAGCTCTTTAACGCGAATTTCGCTCAAAAGATGCGCGCCTATGACATGTGTAACGTGTGTCGGTAAAGCAACGCTTCAACCTGGCGATTACAGATGAGCATTGTTATAGCAAGTACATTCATTCTCGTTCACACTTGTGACTGACGAACGTTGATCATAGAATCCGTGGTTTGCTGTATGGCGTTCTAGCTATTCTTCACTTGCTCAGTCCCTGCTTACGTCTCAGTATCCTCATTATACAACTATAGACTACTTCACCTGTCTTTGCTGAGCTGGACTACTACGTACCATTTGATCAGTCAGGTAGGAAAGATTCTGTCTGAATCAAATACATATGTAGTTCCCTCCGACACTATGGTTGTCCGACAAACCCTAGTCAAGCTTGCTAGGTACACTTGTACCCTAGCGGCTGAATTTTTTACAGCTCAATGTTGTATGATTCAACCAGATGAGGACCTGTACGTGTCCTTCTCTGTTCGTCATGCAGCTGCTCACTGTGTGGTCAAAGACAAGACTAATTAGGTATTATCCGAGTCTCTTCAAGCGTTGACATGTCTAATTCCCGGAATCACCTCTACGGCAAGTCAAGCACTGTCAACTTGCTCAAAACAGCAATAGAGATGAAGAGGGAATAAAGGTACTACAATGAAGACTGCAGCCATGAACAACAACTAAACCATAGGTGTTCATACAGGCTGTAATACTTACTCAGTACATCCTTGGTTTACCGGCACCAGTATTGATATGGTGTTCAAATTCAGCTGAGTCAAGGTATATTTGCACTGTTGTTTATAACAACCTGAGAGTAGTAAAAGACAGGATGAATCACCCATTGCATCACAGTAGTATTAAAACCGTTACCAACAGTTAGAAACAACCCCCGGAGGTTTACCGCGCCACCGTAAGCTTGATGCGCCACAGTAGCAAAAATCAGTTGTCAATGAAAGTGGACACTATGGGAATTGAACCCATGACCTCACCCACTTTCTTGCGAAGGGTGCGCGCTACCCCTGTGCCAAGAGCCCATGTGTATGAAGGAAATCTAGTTTTTATGTGTCCTCTAGGCGGACACACAGGTGACTTCCTGCTCTGTTTCACCTCTGACTGCCATGGTTTTCTCGTGCTCTGATCTGCTCAACCTTCAACCTCCTGCTTGGCATTTCGGTCCTCTGATGTCGCCTGCTGAGCTGAACACATGGCTGCAACATGGTCGCGTCGCGACTCGTGACGGTCATGTCTGACCAGTACAACCTTGCTGTAAGCACGTTTCCATTCCATTTCTTGAGCTTGTGCAAACTCAATAGCGCGACGACGTTGATATGAGCTCGGTTCCCCATCTACCACTATATCCTGACCAATATCTCGTTCATGGATGGGTCTGTGAACAAGCGTACATGTCACGTTCTCGCGTCAAGGAATATACCCAACAGCTCCGCTCTGAGCTCTATGCCACCGAAGCCCAAATCGCGCATCTCCGTTGCGTCCTCCGACGCGCTGAAATAGAGCGCGAAGCCCTCCTCGGGAGAATAAACGCTCACGCGGCTCTCCATCCTCCCATTCACGACCTTCCCCCCGAGATCCTCGCACACATATTCCTGTGCTCGCTCACTGCACCCTTTCAGCTCTTTGAAAGTGCAGGCCCTCTGTTGTTCGGCCAGGTCTGCCGACAATGGAGACAGGTCGCGTGGAATACGCCCACTTTGTGGTCGTCGATCTCCATCGTGCCGCCCCCCGTCCTCACATATTGCAATGAGGCAAGGCAAATGGTCGCGGATGCCTTGCAGCGTTCCGGCGAGACATCTCTGGTCATAGACTCCCCCATGAACGGCTTCTCGGATATCATCGCGGGGCATGGGCACCGGCTGAAAGCCCTTCGCGTGACCTACGCCAGACACGGCAATGCGTTCCAGAGCTTGGAGCGTCTCGAGAAGTTGGAATTGGTGTACCGCACGCCCAGGAAGAGCATGTCCCCTTTCGCTATTGCGATGCCTCAGCTGTTTCATTTTGGAATAGAGGTCCGGCCATCTGACTTGAGGAATCTCTTAGTGGACATTTGGAAGGAGCGGTTCGTACTTCCTTGGGCGCAGCTGACAGTCTTGGATATCCAGGTGGAGGATGTGCCAGATATGCCGCCGTCGCGCTCGAATTTGCTGCGTCTTATAGCCCAGTGTCCTCGTCTCGTTTCGCTGAGAGTGAGGACGGCGCTTTATGTTGATTATGACACCACCTTGAGCGAGGTTACGCTCCCCGACTTACGCCAACTCCATACTGTCGCGTCGTTCTCTCTCGTCCTCCCCTTGCTTCGGTGCCCTGCCCTTCGGACACTTACTTTCGAGGTTCACGCGGACATACACAGTGAGCCCCAGCCTATGGAGGATTTCGTTCGATCGTCGGGCTGCGAGATTACAGAGCTTCGCCTCGTGTTCTATGCTTCATCGCATACATCGCAGCTTGCTACAGTATTACGGGCACTCTCGACAGTGCGCCACTTGGAGCTGGACTATACGCAGAGTTTGACGTTTCCGTTTCTCGATTCCTTTCAAAAATTCCTCGACATGTTTCCGTGTTTGTGCTCGGTCTTGCTCAAGGTCACACCGGTGTACCTCCAGCTGCAGGCCGCTGTAGGTGAGAGTAATACGGACGACTGTGGCGCTAAGTTTGAGAGTGCTTTACTGCACGCAATCAAGCGTCGCCGTCCGAAATTGCAGTCTCTGCACTTGGATCTGCATCCTCAGTCGGAGGAGAACGATAAATACCGCTGTGTCAATCGGAGACTGGCATCGACTTTTCATGGTACGAATTTATATCAGGGATTACGGTCACTCGAGGACGATGGGATGAAAGTGGATGTAACCGCCTGTGGTGGTTTAATGCTTTAATATGTACTACCAATATCAGCGCTCATCTCCATGGACCTTTCGAAGTTTCATCCAGTCAACGGAAACTAATAAAGGAAATCCACATTGCAAAACAGCGACTGTATGGTACATTAATCCAAGAGAGCAGATGGTATCGATATCGAGTACAACGACAATTAGAGCACAACAGTTATGAGAACTCAGTTCGCTAGTCCCCAAATCCCGGCCTTCCTCACGCCTTCAACAAGCGCGTCAACATTCCCCAGCATCGTTCCCAAATCTCCTTCTTCTCCTCAATCGTCCTCGTCGCCTTCCGTTCTGTCTTGGGTTTCGTATCCAACGTGAACGCGGAACCCAGCCTGACAAACTCTTACTCGGAAGATGTCTTGACGGTCTAGCGCGGCCACCAGGTCCCTTTAGCGGACTCTCCGGAACAAACTCGACCTCTTTCAACATGCGCAAGGAACGTGGGGCGACGGGTGGAAGCGGGATAGAGCCCTCTTTCTTTGGAGAAGACTCCGTGGAGGATGGCGCGGTCGAGTTGGATGACGCGGCTGACGATGCAGAGCTCGAGCGGGATGAATGCCCATCAGAGAAGACAGATCCGGGATTTGAGACAGAGTACGCTGAGGAGCCGTACCGCGACATTGGACGATTAGGTGTCGCATTGATATATGGCTTCTTTGAAGGCGCGCGCATAGGAGTTGAAGGGATACTGGCCATCGGAGTTGAGGGTGGGGTGTCTAATCGAAGAGCACCAAGCTGTTGCGACTGCGAAGGGGACGCCTCGTCGAGGAGGTAGAAGTAGAGGAACTCCAGGCATTTCATTCTAAAGTTGGTATTAGTATAGATGGAGTGTAACGCAACGAGGATGTACCTAACTTGGCGCGGTGTACCGGCACGTTTTAGTATTTTGACGATTGCCTGAACACCACTGCAGTCTTCAAATACGCGTAATGCGGGCGGGGAATCGACGAGCATGCATAGGAGTGCGTCCAGTACGACGGATGTCAAAGGAGACGGTTCGGTGGTTTTGGAAGGAGATGCACGAGCTTCCGTAGAAGGGACATGTCGCGATTCTAGTAAGAGGTCAATAATGATCTGGGGAAGAGTTAGTCACACGAAGATGTCATCGAGTGAGCGCGCACCTCTAAGGAATACCTTCGTCCTAGAAAGTCTTTTGTAGGAGGATGTAGCATGGCGATTCCCTGTATAAGAGACAGGGAAAGCGTGATTTGTGAAGCGAGCTCGTCGTCGGCATCGCCACCCCTGTCCCGCAGTTTCTGGGTGGCCGATGCGACCCAAGGCAAGAGACGAGCAGGTACTACAGATATGTGTCAAAACCTTGTAGACCCATCGAGGCAAACGCGTACTATTGCATTCGAAGGTGTGCTGAAGGGCGACGAACAAGTCGAGAGCCTCTTTGCGTTGTACATAATCGGCCAAATGCCGCTCCAGGCGTTTTAAAGCAGCGGTTTTGAAAGCAGAGGCCGAGCGGGGAGATAGTATCTGCGAGTTTCCGGTCAGTACACATGTCAAACTGCCAAACGTTGAACAGACCTCGTCGAGGGCCTCCTGAATGAGGTTTCGTATGGTCGTAAATTGTTCGTCCATTATGGATGTCATGTAAATGAGCGTCGTTGGTATGTCTTTGGCGATGGATGGAGTATGTTGGAATTATAATTGACTCCGCTCCTCGTGTGGATGCTTATTTGCAAGGCGAGACCACGTGATGGTCCAGCGGCTGACTTTTTCTCCAGACGACCACCAAGAGCGATGGCCAGTCTTGCTCGCAGCGTCTTTGCTGCTCAGTCGCGCTGCATACCACGCTTAGCGACACGTTCTCTATCCGCTGTGCCACGATGGACTCCAGCTTCCCGACTCCAGGTCGCCCGTTACGCGTCAACCGACGCTCTTACCAGTCCCGAAGACCAACCGACAGAGCCAACGCCCGAGGTTGCAGACACGCATACCGACTGGTCCAAAAGCTACTTTGGTCTCTCCACTGAGCGTTCTCTCCGGAAATGCCCAAGTATTGCAAGAGCCTTTGAATCCGCTCGACATTGAAATGAAACCTGGTACTTTTCCGCGTTGCTTGCGGGACAATGCTCATCTGGTTGTAGATGGCATGATTATCTTCCCGAGATCAAGTACCGAAGGATTATGAACAGAGCGTTCGGTCCTGGCGGCTGGGGTTTGGCTCCCCGAACAGAGACAAATGTCGGACCCAAAATCGTCAGTCGGGAATATGCTCTTGTGTGTCGAGGACGGTTGGTCGCCATTGCTCGAGGTGAACAAGAGTACTTTGATCCTAGCGGTGTGCCTACCGCGACGGAAGCTTGCAAGAGCAATGCTCTCATGCGATGCTGCAAGGACCTTGGCATTGCTAGTGAACTTTGGTATGTCTAGCTTTCGCATGTTATACTCCGCTAACACTTTGCAGGGATCCGCGTTTCATTCGTGAATTCAAAGCCAAGCACTGTGTAGAAGTATTTGCTGAACATCTACCCACAAAGAAGAAGTAAGAACTCCGTCATTACACGATCTTCCACTAATCTTCTGATAGGAAGAAGCTTTGGAGGCGAGGGATCAACCCAAGTTTTCGTATCCTTACCAAGAGTAGAACTATGGGTCGTTATATATTTATTGTATCGCATCCTATCTCATGTGGCATTGGTTCAAAACCATCACACTTATTCAACTCTACCCATCTCAATCAACTATCATTTGCATACAATGTAGCAGGATCACTATTGCAGGCGGCACTCCGAGGACTCCGTTGTTCCCACCTAATGTCCGGTTCAACTGTAAGCCATCTTGAACAGTGACAATGGCGCCCATTCGAATCGTACGTTAAGATCTCCCAGTCTGGGACCAACCGCATACTTGACAGCAATGGACTCGTTTAATCCGTTCGTTGCTGCCGAAACTTCACGCGTCCACATGGCGAGCCTGTCGATGCTAACTTGATGGTACGCCTGCTTATCTAGCGCTACGACAGAGCCTTGAACACCAGTCGAATAGTCGGCCTTGCCGCCGCCAACGGCAAATCGATCAGTGCCTACGAAATCCTTGGTTCTGCTTTGGATCCCGCCTCCCAAGTGTCGAAAAAGGTTCTCACAGTCAAGCAGCTCTTGACGCCGCTCTCTGGGGACGAGATAAAGGTGGTGCGGTGTCTGGGTCTGAACTACTCTGACCATGCAGTGAGCATCTACTTTTCTCTATCCTTGGGTTGGACTCATCCGGACTACAGGCCGAAGCAAAGATGGCAGCACCAAAGTACGCATCTTCTGCACTTGAAGCCCCCGTCTAAAGACGACGTATTGCAGATTCCCTGTGCTCTTCTACAAACCCACGACATCGCTCATTGGCCCGCTGGCACCCGTGACGATCCCCCGCGTCGCGCAGCCCCCAAAGGAGAACCTCTCTGACTACGAAGTGGAGTTTACCATCGTGATCGGCAAGCCCGCGCGCGACGTGTCGGAAGCGGACGCCTTGGACTATGTTCTCGCGTACACCGGGGCTAATGACGTGGGTATATCCCTCGCGTCAAAAGCACATTTCCCAATCATTCTTTTCCTTAGATTTCATTCCGAAAGCACCAGCTCGCGGTATCGCAGTGGGGCTTCTCCAAGAGTTTCGGTGCGTATTCGCCATCCACCCCTAGCCGTGGCGTAACACTTAACGCGATCACTCGCAGACAACACGAACCCTTTGGGCCCATGTCTAGTCGCCGCCTCCAGCATCCCGGATCCGCAAAAGGTGCCCCTCAAATGCACGATAAACGGCGCTGTTATGCAGGATGGCAGCACAGCGTACGTTTTTTTCCGCTTTAAATACTACTCCGTTCTCACGTTCAGATATTTATTCTCAAGTGACCAAATATTCAACGTGCGCCAGACTATCGCGTTTCTCTCGCAGGGCACGACGCTCCAGCCGGGCTCCATCATCCTCACCGGGACGCCAAAGGGCGTCGGGTTTGTGAAGAGCCCGCCGTTGTATTTGAAGGATGGGGATAAGATGTCGGTGTGGGTCGGTGGAGGGATTGGGACGCTTGTCAATGATGTGGTTGAAGAGGGTGCCAAAGCCAAGTTGTGATTTGAAGGTAATTCAGATGTACGCCCAAGTTCAGAGGTGTATCGAAGACATGTTTGATTAATTGACTTTCACTGGCGCTTTGAGGATTGCATGGGCCTCTGGACTCGACACCAGTCGCTTCACCAAGCTGATCAGATCGTCAGGGAAAGATATGGGTATTGATTCTGATATTCTTGGATTAAGCTGGGAAGCGGTCTCCGGACGATGTAAGTCTTTTTGGATTGTGGCGCATTTTCTGAGAAGGTATCGGCAAGTACCACAGCATTCAACACATAGGTCCCAATCTGCTGATTGTACTCCTGTTAGTGAAAAGGGAAAGAATGTGATCATACTTCTATTTGAATCTCATCCATCCAAATCTCATTCTCCGATATAGTTTCTGTGGACGTCTGACAGGATAAAGGGCGCGTTGTCAAGGATGCGATTCCATGTATCAGTATTCAAGTACAGTGCGCCTCAAGGTAGAACGTGTTCAGGCATTTTGCGATGATAGACCGGGATTGAAACGAAGAGAGGACATCTTCACTGCTCGAGATTAGTCAAATATTTCATTCTATCATTTTTGTGCTCCAAGTCGCGTATGAAGAAATATGTTATCTACTACCACCACTGCCAGTGAACGTCGATAAGTTATAACTGTCCTCGGCACGGTCGGCAGATTCGATCGGTACATCTTTTTCGTACATCAAATTTCGCCCATGTCTTTCTCCTCTTCCACAGTCGGTGGTTTCAACGTTCATCCCATCGTCTACACATCCGATGTCACCCACTACCTGTACGCTCGGCGTCACGAAGGTTCCAAAAAGGCTGGCGTCGTTCAACAATGGCCCAATGGTCGCACACTTTTCCTCGTAAATGTCCCACCGGATGCTACGGAGCGGGAACTATCGTCATTATTCAAATCTGCAGGCACTATCGAACGAGTCGTTTTCGATTCTGACGCTCCGAAACAAACCGATGACGATGCGGATACCGACAGTGATAGTGACAGCGCTATGGAGGACGAAGAGGACGCGCCTGAAGAGGTTCAGGAAGCCGAGGAACCTAAATCTAAACGACGGCGCTTGGATAAGACCAAGCAGCCAAAGCCACCTCCAGTTACTCCCCTTCCTCATCATCCACTCCGAAAACTGCGCCGCACAGGCCAGTCCGCGCATATCGTTTTTCTCGATGCTTCGTCTCTAGATCGCGCCCTCATTGCTCCTTCAAAACCTCGCTCATGGCCTGTCGATAGCACAGAGCCAACCGGCTTAAGCCACTACCAAAACGCCCACCAATCTCTTCGTCCACCATTAGATTCTGTTCGCGCTCACGCAGATTCTTCTATGGATCTGTACGAGTTTGAGCTCGCCAAGGCCAAGCAGAAGGCCAAGTACCGCAAGGGCGAGGCCATTGTCGACGAAGACGGGTTCACGCTTGTCACTCGCGGTGGCGCGTATGGCCAGACGCTCGGAGGGGGGTTGCCGTTGCAAGCAAGCGTTTCCAACAGACCGGGAGACGAGCACGATGGGCGGAGGAAGAGAAAGGAGCCCAAGGAAAAGGCTGAATTTTATGCGTTCCAAAAGGCGGACAAGCAGCGGAATGGTATGGGCTCTATTGTGTTCCTGTTGAATGAATTCTCACACATTGTTAGCACTCATGCAATTGAAACGCGCTTGGGAGAATGACAAGGCTAAGATTGAGAAGCTCAAGGCTTCGAGGAAGTTTAAGCCGTACTAGGCATTCTATTTAGTGGTGTATTTAGTTGGCATCTACGCGACGTACTGTATGTATCTCGTCTTGCTTTGTACTCATATTTACACCTAGCTGATTGATCTTGTCTTCTATTCAGGACGCGTTCTACCTCAATATGTTTATACCGCAGACAGTCTTTTGAGAGTATTCATACCGTGTTGGCCTTGAAAGCTTGAAAATGAGCAGCGGGTGCCCAGAGACGATCAACTTTCCCGGGCCGGTTTCCGAATGATTGAGTTAAGCATTGAAGTGATTCGAACTCCTGCTATCCTCAATATTGCACCCTTTGGCCTATTCAAGGTCTTTGTAAATTGTATGGTCAACACTAAGCAGTTCGAGACAGAGCAACAATCGGGAAATAATAGGTAAAAAGGCCCTGTAAGACTTATTATGATCGAGAAAATAATTCAATTTGAATTTCGCCTAAGCACTCACCTTCTCCCCACTCCCCTGTGTACAGCCGCGTCGCCCTCGTCCCGATATTCACTGACGTCGAGGCGGTCGTTGTATATCGTGGACACTCGTCGACTCGGCCATCGCAGCGAACGCCGCCACCATGCCCTCTCGCAGGCCATCTGCTGCTGCAACAATACCAGCCTCCATATCTGTAACAAGCAGCACCACCACTCGCGTCCACCGGAGTCAGGACTCAAACTATCAATTCGCGCAGTCTCACCATTCCCTGGGAAACACCACAGCTCAGCAACAGAAAATTGTACAGGTACTCGTCAATCGGTTAAAGAACAAGGTGCGTGCCGTCAAAATTTGTCTATGCGCAAGCAATACGTATATCAACACGCTTTTAGCTCCCATGTCATTCTGGAACCACGCTAGATCGATTAGAGTCCGATAAAGCCACTCAACAGGCTGTCGACGCCCTCGTCAAGCTGTCCCATGACTCGCTGGACACCATCGCACTTGCCCTATGCGATCTCGTTGAGCGATTAGGAAAAGTGCGTACAACGTGTCATTCGATGTACTGCTTATCTGACTTTGGTTGTCCAAGCCGGAGGAAGGCGAACTCACCATCGAGCTACTCCAATCCCAATTATTCGTTCTCAAGGTCCTTGCCACGGCCATGTCCTCGCGTTGGCAACATCTCCCGCGTTCGGGATCCCAGGCGAGCAGTCGCAATCCGGGCTCGGCACCCGACTCGCCCATACCCCCAAGTTCCTCCAAGTTTAGCCGCGGCTCCTCATTCGACCACTCGACCCTACATCCAGAGCCTACACCGATGGAAGACAACGTTGCGCGTTACCTCCTCAGCGTCATGGTCCTCTTTCTTCGCCAGTCCGCACATACCGAAGGACCACTATTAATGCAATCTCTTGAGTCCTCCGACGTGGAATTTCGCGACTACGAAACCCTTACTTCGTTATCTATATCGGACCTCCTTGAGTCTCAAGACCCACCTCCTCATCATCCTGGCCTTCCTCGCGACCTCAGGTCGCATGCATCTTCAACCTCGGTCAAATCTAGCAAACAGAGCGTAACTTCCTTGTTGTCCATGATGAACAACACGTCGTATGAGCGCACCCCAATGTCGCTAATTAACTCCCAACGCTCCCTTAACGCGTTGATCGAGAAGTTTACTGGTCGTATTATTTTCCATATCTCTGCATCCAACTGGATTGTCGTATTCTCTCGTGTCAGGGCGAAGATACGGCAACTAGCCGCTCAGAACGATGGGGATCTTGACAGTGTTGATCTCCAACTGCTCTCGCATAGTGCACTAGACAAGTATCGGTTGGTTCAAGTCCTTTCCGGTTAGTGCTTCATTTTTACGATGCGTCTTTCTGTCACCTTAAACTTTCTCGTTAGAGCTCTCCTCTCTGTTGGTGAATATGCCAGGAGAAATTTACGTAGCCTTTGCTACTCCGCTACGTCTCGCCATCTGGAACTGGATAAACCGCTTTCCAGAAGAATATAACGATGTTGTAAGGGGTCGTAGCAAGCTTGACGGCGCACCTGAACGCGTCTTTGACCATCTCTTCGCGCGCATAAAGCCGGGTACTGACCGCCAGATGTATCCTGCCCTGGCTGCGCTCCTCTGTATCACTCCAGATCGCATTTCGCCTGACCTGTATTCAGGTCAAAGATCCAAGTCAGATCGATTCATGGAAGAGGTGCAGAAGCAAATCAACGCGTCGTTCAGTCCGAAAGAGACGGATCCGACGAAGAATGGGGACGTGGGGCTGGTGTGCGCGTTGGATCTCTGTCGCGCGGCAATGCACATTACCCCGGGTCCGCACGATGATTCTCCTCTAAGATCGTTGGCTAGTGATTTGGTGCACGAAATGAAAGTGAGCCGTTGCTCTTCGCTCTTTTCTTCTTTTCTCATTCGGACTTGGTAGAGTAATCTTTTCTACGCGTCGAATACCAAACCCTTCTGGGATGCTTCACACGAGAATTTGGACCTGTCCTTGTATGCGGAGGTCTTGGTGGCACTTTACCGTTTCCTTCCGGCGGAAGAATCTTTGCAGGTGTTTACCATGGCTTTCGAGCCCGAGCGTTCAGATGCAGCAAAGATTTGCGTTATTCGAGCATGCAAAACTTTGTCAGTAGAGGTGAGGACGTCATTCTAGCCAAGCGATAACATGTCTTCATATCGCCTAGGCATCATTGTTCCCTGCTCAAGCCGCGCCGAAGATACTCGCACCTGTAATATCTCGTCGAGTCTTGGAGATTTCAAAGGTACGCGAGGCCGGTTGACTACCAACTCACTGAATCTTATTTACTGCAGACTCTTTGTATTCGGCGGGCAGAAGTCGATCAACTCGGCAATATGAAGCGCAGCGCAGGCCGGCCGAAAGTGAAAACCATTTCAGATCATGGGCTCACGGACAGGGAACTACTTACGCTGTCCGTTCTAGCGTTGTCCCGCTCAGCTCCCCAATACGCAGGGTTTCACGTACTTGACGATACCGGGCTGAAACAATGGCTTTCCAGTGTGGTTAGGTTATGGGACGCTCCATATGATAACTCTATCAAGGTGTCTTTGGCAGTGAATTCCCGTTTGCTGATAGAGGCGGCCTTTCCATCGAACCAGCCGTTCGAACAGAGCGAACAGAAAACTATACAGTTTGTGGTGGATAATCTGTATGGTGTCTTTCGCTACTCTTCCTAATTTGGAGACCAAACTCATTCCTTAATAGGCCCATTACCACCATGTGCCTTGCCACGAATCTCCTGACGTGTAGGAACGACATCGATACTCAACGTCTATGGCTACAGATGAATGTTGAACATCTCGCATTGTCCATGATGAGAGTCGAGGTCAGCTCTTTGTCATCATATACATATCATATGTATTGACGTTTCCGTAGAACGAAGCCACTCGATTACTTCTGCTCAGCCAGAAGCGAACTCCAGCTTTCCTGCTGTCGGAGATCGCTCTTCTTGTGTCTGTAACGTCCGCTGACAACGATATATCCCAAATGGCAGCGCAAGGACTGCGCCTCATCTCCTTTGCAGAGCGTCAAGTTGATGCTCCCGAAAACCCCTTGATGAGCAGTGAAGAGCAGTCGAAGCGGATACCAGTATACGAGCAGCTTGGGGACCCCAAGATCATGGTACATGGGCGCGTGTTGCATCAGAAGCGCATTCGCAAGCTGCTACGGTTGAAGCCTTTCCCACTTTCCATTGCGATTGCTGCTTGGGAAGAATGTTACTGGCGGTGGCGAGGTTTGACGGAACAGATCGCCGCCGCGATGGCTTCAGACGATGCGACTGCACGAACCAGCGACAGTTCGATTCTTTCTCAGGTATGAAAGTTGGCGGTCTTGCAACCCATTGCTCACTATGATGTTAGACGGCGCGCAATCAGTGGCAGAATCTGACGTTATTCCTGGCGGCTCTAGGAGGCGTGTGCGTGCATGACCCGCGAAGTATTGAGTCGCTGTCGAAGGTGATCCCTGCGCAGTATCTCCCTGACCAGATCCGAGTCCGCCAGAACCATGCGCACATGATACAGGTTTTCGTGAAGGACCTTACTCGACATCTATTTCATGATGACATTCAAATCCGCGATGCCGCAAGAGATGCGCTAGGATCTGAACTAGATTCTAAGCTGTATGGACGGCTGATCAAGCATCTTGAAGAGTAAGCTTTCAGGCTTTTGTCGGATTCATTGCCTGAGCTTTGTGCTAGAGCGATAGACACGACACATGATAATATACCCACTGAACAGGCTCGATTAATCGGCGAACAGGTTGGCGTTTCTCGTTTCGCGGTTGGCGGTTCGTTGGCTAACTTGTGATCATTTAGTCTATTGCCGTCTTGAAGTTGATGGTCGACAATCACCAGGAACGTATGGAGGAGATGTTGAGCCTTGATATTACCACTGCTGTGCAGGCGTTGGCAACGTTCCTTCACCGTTCTGAAGGCGGCCCAGAATTGACTCGGCTGAAGATCAAGTTCTGTACACTATGCGATAGTACTGCTGATCGGCCGGATACTTTGACTTTGAGAAAAGACAGCAACGCTCGACGCATCATCCTGGACATTGTATCAGCTTGGTTGAAGGTATGGCGTTCTCTTGGCGATATGCTTCTGCTCACATGCGATCAGCCACTTGAAGACGATTACACCCCTCAAGCTGAGCTTAATATGGCATGCCTACGCACAACCGTGAAGCTCCTGGATAGGGTTGACTTGAAGGAGCAAGAATCGACAAATGTCGCTGACGACGGTTCCCATTATGTTACTCGCGAGTTCTCGAAATATTTCAAGATCCTGCAGTTGGGTTTGGCCGTCGCATGTCCTCCAGATATTGCGGTACGTGTGAGGATCTTCTTGGGCCAGTTCAAAGCTCAATCTGTTTCTTTAGTCGTCCGACAGCGTATCTGACATGGGTTCCATCCAGAAGGTAAGTTCCTCGAAATGTTCGTCGTAGCCGTTGACTCATTTGCTTGGAACAGCGCATGAGAGCGTCGTACAAAGAAGCGGAAGTCAGAGAGTTGGTTATCACGGGTCTTTCACACTTGGTGAGCTCGGATCCTGAGGTCGGCTTGAAGCAATGTCTCGATCTGGCATATGGCGACGATTCACGCAGTCGCGCCATTTTCGCGCATGTGTTCGCCCGGGTCATCGGGCAGGGTGCCAAGTTTGAAGCCTTGGACCAAGTGGAGACCCAGGACCGATATAAGCGACTTGCAGAGGTGAGTCTTTTCTTCGTAGTCTCGATTTGCGACTGACCCTTTCGCAGTTGGTCAAAGAGCCAAATGTGAGTCATCTGCAATTAGTACGACCATCCGTTCTCATCTTGTATGAAGCTGGTGCTGGCACAAGCCATCTGTGATACGTGTCCAACGAACGAGATCGACAGCATGGTCTCTGTCTTGTTGAACATATTCAACACACGTCAGTCTCTCATGAGCCTACTAAAGTTCATGATCACACGGGAAGTGACGCGTACAGGTATGTGATCCTATGGTATGAGTCCCGGCTCCTGTTCAGTCCTCGTTCATTCAGAAAATGAGTCGTCACTGTTCCGAAGCAATTCGATATACAATCGCTTTCTGTCTGCCTTTGCGAAGATCCAGGGCTACAATTATTTGCGTCATCTGATCGAACCCATTGTGAATGCGATGGCG
This sequence comes from Mucidula mucida, assembly GCA_015501055.1. Taxonomy (NCBI): domain Eukaryota; kingdom Fungi; phylum Basidiomycota; class Agaricomycetes; order Agaricales; family Physalacriaceae; genus Mucidula; species Mucidula mucida. The sequence goes on from JADNYV010000026.1 coordinate 21,996, forward strand.
GACCTACCTGTCGACGAGGGCTATGAGCTCGATCCTGCCCGGGCTGAAGGGCAAGACTTGGATAAGAACCAGCTCACCGTTGAATTTCTCACCACCAATTTCTTGAAACTGATATTTTCGTCTCGTGCTGGTCTTCCTCCGTAAGCTTCTTCTGGGTTTTCAATGGAGTACGTTTTGTAATTCATCGTTATCTAGGATGTTCCGCGAAGTCTGTAACCACATTCATGATACTGTGTACGTTTCGCCGTCTTGACACTCTTTTCTGTTCTGACCGAGCCTGTGTACAGATCAAGGCGGTGGCCTGCGCAGAAAACGCTAAGACTAACGGCTGTCGGGGGTTTCTGTTTTTGAGGTTCGTAGACCTTTTGCGCATGAGATACATCACTCACGGTACGCGCAGGTTCATCTCGCCAGCCGTCGTCGCGCCAGAAACTGTCGACATCAATCTTCCTAACGAATCTCTTCGACGCGGTCTAATGATCATTGCCAAGATCATACAGAACTTGGCGAATAATGTTCAATTTGGAAAGGAGCCCCATATGATGCGGTTGAATGACTATCTGGCTACCAACATGCAGACCGTGACTGGTTTCTTCAGCATGATACTGGTATGGTCCGTTCGTCGTCGTTTTCGTTTACGTATTCACGCCCTCTTACCAGAAAGAGCATTTCGACGACGATGACCGTGATGAATGGTTTGGCAGTACAGGCTCCGACGACACTGACGGCATCGTCTTACATCGATTCTTCGATAAGCATGCCGACAAGATTGGCAAAGAACTGCTCAGCATCTCCAAACCATCGGCCGACGGTGAGACGAACGGTGTCGCGGGGAAGCGAACGTGGGACAACCTCTGCACATTGTTAGTCGATTTGGGCGCACCTCTGGAAATTCCCCGCGCGTCATCATTGGACTCCAGACACCACAAAGATTACATGGATCTCATGGCTCGATACGAGAATCGGTCGCGAGCATCTGTGGAGCATGTTTTCGTTCATATCAGGAGATTGGTTCGTATGAGCATCTATCTCCTTTACCTTGCTCATGAATATCTTCAGGAATTCACCGATACAGCGCTTTTCTCCTACAAGGCCTACGAGATAGATGTAGAAACAGTTGATCTTGAACTTGTTTTGTCACATTTGTTCAGAGTGAGTGAAACAATACCTGCGCGCCTTGCCACTCAAGGGCTTCCCCCAGACGCTTGAGGATACGCCGTCGAATTTCGATATCGTTCTGGATTGCACTGGATTCAGTACCAAGAATATTCTTCCTCTCAGATGGTTGAAGTATTGCTTGGAGATAATACCAGTCGATATCAGAGCACGATTTCGGAACGCTTACATCCTCAACAACAACATGGAAGGACAGAAGTACATGAAGCGCGTCTTCAATTTCAGCGGTGGTAAGCATCCATTCTTTGCGACGAATGAGCACCATTGAAAGGGAATCTAGGAATGCTCCTTGCATCCAATCTATTTCACGTATCTTCCGTGGATGGTTTGAAGGAGCACATTCCTGATATGCACCTGAGGGACCTTGGCTATGCAGGTTTGTTCCCTTGATGTTGTCAATAATTGATGCTCATCCAACATAGCGCTTTTGGAAGAGGAAAGTACCGACGATGTGATGAATGCGACTATTAAAGTCAGCCCACTAAATCCAAACCAAAACGCGATTGTTCAAATTGCCCACTCCCACGTCCGGATTACATGTGTACGTTTATGTCTGTCGGATTTAACCTCGTGTTCTTATCGGATGTTAGCTGTCTGCTACAGGCGCAATCGAAATAATACCCATGGCGGACATTAGCGACGCCTATGTGACTGGTTTACGGGAGAACCATGAATTCATCATTCGTAGAAACCGACAGGGAACGACATTATACTTGTCGTCCCCAGCTAACGACCACATTGTCAAGGTGAGCTTAACCTGTTAGCGTGAGCTTCTCGCTAATGTACCTGCCAGACCATAAGAGCTGCGAAAGGACGTATTGCGGAAAATCATACGGCTCTTGGCGACAGATTCTCGCGATATTCCAATATTCCAGCGACCTTACTGCATGTCGGAATGCTCAATGTCGATATGAACGATGAAGAGGTTCGGACGGCTGCCTACGACTTACTGGGAGCGGTCTGCACCTATCTAGGGTACGAGAAGAACTTTATTGTCGCACCGAAAGGTCAGTCTTACGCCATCTGGAACTCTTTGCTGTTGACGCGTATACTTCTACAGCCGGTTTCATTCCTGGTGATCCAAGTCTCTTCGTTGTCCAACTCAGCGAGCGCATCGCAGAGTTTGCTCCACAGCTCACTCTCGATTTTATTTCAGAAGTTACTGCTGCGATGAAAATGGACAGGCGGGGTCACATTGGACAATATATGGGTTGTCTTTACTACTTGAGTCCTTGGATAAAGAATCTCGCGCACTTCGCCAATCCTACACATCCTCTTTTCGATAGATCCGCCAGCAGATTGCGTGATACCATCCGAGGACTCTCGGATCTTTCGATGTCTTACCCGGAAGTTCGTACCGTCGTAGTCTGCGAGTGGTATCCAGCTGACTTTTTGTACACAGCTGCGGAGCGCAATCCAAAAGCACGTCTGGTCTCAGGTCGGACTTCTGGAATCTCAGATTGCGGATATTGTTTTGGATGAACTCATCCGAGGCGCCATCGACTCCGGAGCTGGCACCTCTCGCTGCGAAGCACATGCACATATCATAGCATCGTTCACGTCTATAGGCGTGCGGGGAAGACTTTTCTCAAGCTGAGAAAGGTACGTTAGTATGTTCATCGGGATATCACTTGTCTTAAAGCAAATTTCGCCAGGCTATAATCAAAGCGTCTCCCCGTCAAATGCGATCGCTTGTGGATGGTGCGAATTGGAACGAAGTGTCGACGCTCAGTAGGATCTGTCTCATCGCTGGATATCAGACAAAGCAGCCCCTTCATAATCAACTATACATTCCCGAGGTTGTACATTCGGTCATGATGATAGCAGGGATGGGTGCCACCATTGTACGGAAGTCAGTCTACGGAATAGCGATGAATCTCCTGCAGGCGTTGTGCATGGCTCGAGCAGAAGAGTCTATGCCCAATCCAGATCTCGTATCAATTATGGCAGAGGTCGCCGAGGACAGCACGCTCGAACTCTTTGGTCTGCGCCGGGTGACGTCAACCAGCGAATACACAAGTTACGATCCGCCGTACGAATCGATGTTGATCGAACACTATGAACGCTTGGCCCAGTTATTGCTGCGGATTCTTGATGCCGCCTCTGGAACTAAAGGTATGACATTGCTACTTGCTCTTGATTGAGCGCTTTCTTATGTCATTCGAAGGACTGCTCAATGTCTGGCGGGCCCGTTGGATGAGTTTGGTGACATCTTCGGCATTCCAATATTCAGCCATGATTCAGATGCGGTCCTGCATAGTTTTGGGTGTTCTCGCCACCTCCAGTCTCGAAGACGATTTCATTTACCAGGCCCTGGTAGCTTTTTCGTCGTCCTTGGCGATGATGGAACCGCAGGATACGCTCGCTGCTGTTGGTATTTTACGAGCAATCTCCAAACTGCTGCCAGGCTTACCAGAAGACACACGCTTCCTGCCGCCATTGTTCTGGATGGGAGTTGCTTTCCTCCAGTCTGGATACATCAACTTCTATACCGAAGCGGCTCGCCTTGTTCAGACAACCCTGGAGATAATGGACCAGCGGAACATGTTCAAGTCTACGCCAGTGGCTACGTTCCTGCTCAACGCGCGGACGCATTTGGAGGAGGATGCATGCGAGCTTGATCAAAATCTGGGCCTTTCATTTGACTCAAGTTTCTCGTTTGCACTTGCGGCCATAATATTCAAAGGCTTGAGGAGACCGGGAGAGATGAAGGACGCTGCGGAGAGCCTTCTACGAACGCTGGTTCGAGTCACCATACGGCGAGAAGATGATTCAGTTGCGAGACATCATAGCGATTCCCTCCATCCAGACGTTTTGGGTTATTTCATCGCCCTGATTCCTTTATCCACGACCTCTGCAGAGTACGCTCAACTTCTCAAGGAGTGTCACGCCGACGACATCTGGCTCCCAGAAGCGGGCGCAGCATCTTTTGACGATGATACTAGCGTTCCAGCGCCGTCTGTCCATTTCCTGGGTCTACACGGGGACCAGACCTTAGCATTGTTTACCGTTTCGTTTATATCCGCGATCCTCATGAGCGCACAAGGAGATGATACCGAAACGCAGATTCTGTATAGCATACTGTCAGATATAGCAGCAGTTTTCCCCGATGTTGTTTCTATGGCGTACGTCTCTTTCTTTCCTCACTTCACTTCCTTCATATTACTTACTCCGTTTTCGCAGTTACGAGAGCTTACAAGAACGAATCAAGGACACGTTTGCGAATTCCTCGAACGCGTCCGTTATACGATATGTTTCCGATATAATACGGGTGGCATTACAGGATAGCACGCGTTGGACCGTTCGAGGTTCTGCTAGTACGCTACATACGACGGACGAGAACTCTCCTCGTCTTGGAGCAGCTCATGCCGCTGCCCTCGAAGAGTTTGCCATGGCCGGTTTAGCAGAACAATTCAAATTCCTGCCGACCAGTGAAGGATTCCATGTTATTGTACCGCTCTTGGTCAGGATTATAGATGCCATTGTACAGCCTGTTGTCGAATAATTCTTTTACACCTTCTACATAGTACATCCCTTTATCTCTTTTCTTCTTCTTTTGTCGCATGCTTTCTTTTGTATTTACGGTGGTCTTATTGCTGTTATATTCATTGTATTGTAGTCACATCAAACGAGAAATGCGAACGCTACTGTTCTGTATGGAGGTTGGAATATACTTTACTCAGGCTGTGTTCGTCGCCGTCCAGGAGTCTTCTGGTCGGCTTCTTATCATGCTATGGAGGAGGGCTTCGTAGGTTTGGGCGATGCTGCGAGGATGAACGAGAATCGAGTACATAGTGCATCTTGCAAACTGCGTAGCTAGGGTTAGGGTCAGCTGGCGGTGTAGCGCCATAGGGTGCCAGGATTGCGCCATCGTAGCGGTCAAGTGACCGGGAACAGGCTGGAAATTCGTGTGTTGTCCTTGACACAGTCCTTCATCAGTGATTCGACTTTGAGACTGCATCCAAGGCTTTCCATGTGATGTTATCCAGAGTGCGTTACACCACGGCGTCCGGGTGCGTTGAATGGACTTGAAGAACCATCGAGATGCACGCTTCTTGGACAAGCATAGAGCATAGACAGGACGCGAAACGAGGACCAGCATATTGCTGCTGCCAGGAATTACCCTGCATATCGGACACGTTGTAGTTATTTTCATTCGGAATTCCCTCCTAAGGCTATCGTCATGAACGCCATGATCAGCCTGACGCTGGAGAACAACGGGAGCGTCGCCAGAGACCACCTCGCCTCCGAGCGCACATTCCTCGCCTACATCCGCACCAGCCTTGTACTCGCGTCCACCGGCGTCGCCCTCGTGCAGCTCTTCAGCATCTCCTCACACACTACATCCGACAATGTCACCTCGTTCTCCCCGACCAGCTCGCTTTTGCACAACTATTCGCGGCCCCTAGGCGCGACAACGGTGCTGCTTGCGCTCCTCTTCCTTGCCATCGGCGTTACGCGCTACTTCAGCATACAGAAGAAATTGACGCAGGGCGTGTTTCCTGTCGCACGGCTTTTCGTAGTCATGCTTGCTGTGATCCTTGCGGTCCTTATCGCTGTTGTGTTCGCTATAATTATAGCGAGGCGCTAGGTGCATACCCCCGAGCTCCTACTCATATCGTATGTTTACCCTCACTGCTCAGCGGCCATGCTGACCTCCTGTTATATGTAGCAGATATACTTTCATGTCCTACGCGTTCGCATTGCTTTCTCTCTACTTCATAATGGATGTACATTAGTTCAATACGGAATACACGCTCTCAGGTCTTGCTGACATATAGATCCACAGGAGATACACCTGACGCTCAACATTCGGAATTCGGATCCTACAAAGCCAACGGTCAAATCGGATTCAACTACACCACTGCTCTCGACCGTGGCACGATGCTACAATTGAAAGGTTTGAGATGTCTATAAACAGTTCCCGTCAGTGTCACCATAAATACCGCATATACTCACGAGACCACTGCCGTACTCCACGTCCGGGACGGCTCTATGTCCCGCCCATCTTTGTCCTTTGCCCTGGCAATATCAAACGCCGCCAGAATGTTCGCCATGTTGAGGAAAAGCGACTGTTCAGCAAAGTGCTGCCCAGGACATACGCGTCGGCCAAACCCGAAGGTAAACTTGAAGGGATTAACCTGCGGCGCATCCCCGAGGTGCCTTGTGGGGTCGAATTTGAACGGGTCTGGGTACATTTCGGGATCGTGAGTGATTCCCCTTCGTTCGTTATCATCTTTGATAACTTTGTTGACATGTAGGGGCGCACTTACCATATGTTCGGTATAATGGTCGCGTCTTTCGGGATAAGGTATCCCATGTAGACATCATCTTGCATCACTCGGTGGCGGAGACCTACGACGGGCAAGTTCACTCCATGCAATCACAAGCAAAGAAAGTGTTAACCAACCGCGCGGAACTACAGGACCCCATCGGTTAACCTCTTTGACGAGTGCCACTATGTACGGCAAATGCTCTCTGTCGTCCAAAGTTGGCGTGCGATCTGTACCCACAACTTTATCGATCTCCGCCTGGGCCTTCTTTTGGACTTCGGGATGTGTGGCCATCAGGTAGAAGAAGGTGGTCATCGCAGATACAGTCTGTGGCGAGTTAGCGACAGCCCATGTAGAGGAGCAAAGGCTTACAGTGTCTGCGCCTCCAACGTAGAGCCCGCCACTCACCCACTGGAGGATATTATCCATGTCCAAGTCTTCAGTAAGGTCGCTTTGCACTTTGGCTATCTCCTCGCTTTCCTCGTCTAGGAGTTTGGACACGAACGATTCGGTGTATTGGCCCGTTTTCTATATTTCAATGTTTACTGTGCAAGTCTCAATGGAGAAATATGCCGTACGATCTTTTCCTTGGCCATGCTGTAGGGAATCTTGTCTGTTGCCAAGTTCTTGTAGGTTTTGGCAAGTTTCTGAAAGCCTGCAAAGGGAAACCACTCTGGAATGAATCTTACTAGAGAAACAATTACTGTTGAACTCGACAGCTTTGGAATCGTACATACGCCAAGGGAAGAAATCAACCATAAATGGCTGCTGGAACCGTCGCTCGGATATCACGAATGTCTCCTCCACCAAGCGAAGCAAGTAGTCATCGTTCGTGGTGACCTTGTGTCCATAGGTAATGTTCAGAATCATAGCTCCCGCGTTCCTGATCAACTCTAGTTAGGTCCTATGACAGCCTGGATCTCCATTACCTTCTCAAATGCGATATAAAACTCTCAGGATTCTTCTTCAGATTCTGCAGCAAAGTCCTAGTCTCATACTCCATTATCGACCGATACGACTGCGTGGCGCGCGGGCTCAGTCCAAAGTGCAGGAGCCGGCGATAGACCTTGAACCGCGGACTATCGTACGGGAGCCAGAACACGTTCAGCTTGCGCCCACAGAGCTCGCCGTACATCCACGACTTTGGTCTATCCGAGTAGATCGTCGCGCGCGCCTCCATGAGGTCCTGCACCGCCTGCGCCGTGTTGAGAATGATAGTGGATTTACCAAATGTACGCAGATGCACGACCGGTCCTGTGTTGGATGAAGAGACGCTCAATTTAGGTTTGTTGTGAGAGCGAACCGTAAGTATCTTTCCATTTCGTATAGGCGAGCCATGGAAGCTGCTTTGGGGCGCTGTGCAGATTTCCGGAGAGCAAGCTTCCCGGGGGACCAGGCGGCAGTGGGAGGCGATTAGTGTAGCGCTTGTTGTAGAGAAGAAGGGCGATGACTGCTCCTACAGCGAAGAACAGTGGGAGTTTGAGGGAGAATTCGCGCAGGGGGAGGACGAGTGCCTCCATGTTGGTGAAGGTATGGAGCTGAGGACGTTCAGATACATACGGTCACTTTTATAACCGGCGTCGTGGGATAGATATTGTCAGTGCTTAGCTGACCTCTTTCCCACAGTGAATACCGCCCCCCCTTTTTCCCACCAATGATTGAACGAGAACGTGAAGATTTTGATGCTCCTCGTGGTAGGGTTTTGTATGCAGAGGGAGGAGAGAAATTCCAGTCGAATACGCGGTTGTCAGGTGTCGGCTTGGATTCTCACGTTAGGCGGGAAATCATGAGTTGATGCGGAAGAAGATCAGGCTAGGCAAATGTCAGAACCCAGGTTACTCATACCTGACCTTCCTTCACCATTGCTCCGATATATATACGAGCGCAGTGAATGCACTAATTTGAACGTGTGGGAAATATGTTAGTTCAGCTGCATCTGTTGTCATGGCTGAACCGTAAGCAGTCAATCACTAGTCTCCTGTAGTCAGCCAACGTGAGCCAATACTTTGTTGTAGGACAAACAGAGCATGCACCAGTTCAGCAGATCCCCTGGAACAAATGAATATAATCGGTAAGCAAATTTTAGCATGATAGATATAGACACGGCTGTATTAGTATCTAGCGCACAAGCTTACGGTGTTGTGGAGAACAGAATCGCTGGGGAACAAATCGGTGCTAGTGTTTCGCTGCCTCAGTCGCCTATGAGCCAAATGGGTATTTTAGAGGATAATTATATCGAATAGTTCTGCTACAAGGTCCTGGTTGGTGTTACACACATACAATCTTCTTCGTGGCTCTTAAGCATCGTAACCTGGCGGAGCACCAGAGGGCTCTGCAATATTGGACGACGGACCGGGTCCACCTTGTAAAGAGATGGAAGTCCCGGCAGGGGAATCATAGCGCGCTAGGATGATATGATAAGAGTGCGATCAGGAAGGAGAAAGTAGAAGCACTTACGTGGCCCATCCTCTGCATCCTGTACCGCCTCACGTTTCATGTAAATCGCTCGCTCCCTCGTCTTCTCCAGCAAAGCCACAAATTGGAACATGGCCTGGTTCTTGACACGGACTTCAAGCTGAGTGCCGTTCGTCAGGCCGCCGTCTTTGGAGGGGTGGATCTCGAGCGAGAGGTAGTTGCCGCTGAACGTTGGCTGTTCGAACTTTGTAGATAGGATTGCGTGGAGGGGGATAGATAGAGAGTCGAATGCCGAGTTGGGGCCAGAGGTGAAGAGGAACTGGAGTAATCATGGTCAGTGTTGGTACGCCCACAGTCCTGAAGAAGCGCACCCTCTGATCTGTTATCCACGCACGACCCGAGGCTTTGAGGGTCCTCAGCTTGGGTCCGTCGCCAGACATGTCAGGTATGGTCAGAACGAGGTCGACGCCAGAGTCAATAGTCATAACAGTCACTTCGTTAGGAAGTGGTATTGGGTTACGGTCGCCGTCGAGCATTGCACAGTTTAGGGCCATCGTGGTGGTTGAGTGAGCGATAGAAGCAGTGCATGGATGATCCATATCTCTCTCAATGACGTTGTATATTTACGTCAGCGATGAAGCTTTCATCATGGCTACCTAGCGCAATGGTAGCGCGTTTGGCTTCGATTGCTGAACGGTACCAAAAGGTTGCAGGTTCGAGTCCTGCGGTGGTCATTTTTTGATATCTTCAATGCAGCGACCTTAGTGTGGCGCAGTAAAACTTTCGGGGATTTTTGAAGACTATACTGACATTTTGATACTGTTGATGTCACCCTCGATTTCGGCACATAGTGCGGCGCTGCCATCAATCCGCCCTGATCCCGCCATCCTTTGAGGGGGCGCGCCCACGAATGTTTAGTCACGTGCCTGCGGGCACCACCGCAATACACCCGAGGGCCGAGCCCCAGCCCTATGCAGATGATGCATCCGCCGACGCATCACGCAGGGGATACTTTCCTCCTCCATTCATTGGGATACATTTGTCTCCTATTTAAGCTTCCGAGATGTCTCATTCGTTTTCCTATATCAAGGGAGCGTGACAGCCTTGTTTCTTCCTGCCCGTAAATGATGAGAGTTGTACAGACGGCTGGCGCTTTGCTTATTGGCGCTTTGTTCTCGTCTTTGTGAGTCCATTAGGATTGATACTTCGGAGTCATGCTGATTATACCAGTCTCTCTGGGATGGTCACTGTCCAGGCGATAATTTTTTACAAGACATTTCCCAAGGATGCGTTGAGGCACAAGTTCTTGGTGCTTTTCATTTCCCTGAATCTCCGGGGCTTGCTTGACGATATGATAGGTTGGATTACTCTGGTCGGTGTCACGGCTCGAATATGGGTAGAGTTCTGACGTATCGTGTGCATGATAGGGCCCTCAATCTAACTCACGACGCCTGCGTATGGGCAGGAGTATGGAATTACATTGTGCAGAACTACAGAGTGACGGATACAAATCAGTTCGAGCACATTCCTGTGTGCGTGTGCAATTCAACTTATAATTTCTTTCCTAACGAAAATTTCAGACCGATTTCGGTGAGCACATACTGGGGGCTTTCGGTGCATCCGACACTGAAACAACTTGTTCAAGATTTCCGTCTATCTCACTGTTCGTACCTCCGTCAACCCATATTTCACCATTTCTACGACTTACTAGCTTTGACAGTCTATCTGCACTTTTTCTGCCCATTGGTGTGTATCGTACGCCCTCTTTCCATGTGGACTCCGTGACTGAATCTCTGCCCAGCTTCTGCGCTCATAGAATATTCAGGCGTACGACTTCCATTCTGCGTTGTGTACAGCACAATTTACGCCCTTTGTTCTAGTATGCGAGACGCCTCGGCGTTGGTGGATTGTCTTGCCGATTGTGAGCATTCTTGTTCTCAGTGCTCGTGTATCGAACGCTCATCAATCATAGTTAATTCTAGCTGTTTTGCGCATGAGTTAGTGTCCTCAATTTCACAGAACACAGAGACTAAATCAGAGTCTCAATCTTAGCATCTGCGTTTGGTGCGCGTTTAGCTTCGTGGCTCGTCATGGCATCTAACGCGTGGTCTAGGCACTGCTTCTCAGATGTAAGCGACACTCGCTTGCTCGCGGATAACGACTAACGATAGCGTAGGATCATACTTGGCTCATTTGATGTAGTCAAAGCGGAATTCAGTGTACGCTTCATCACGCCTTCTTCCGATTCCATCTCATGGCCTAGAGCTAGTGGATGTTTTCTCTCGGTTTGGCCTTGTCATCGACAATCGAGATTATCATAACCGCGTCCTTCCTCACGTTGTTCCTTTCCAATCGTTCCAAATGTGTCAGGTTGTTCAATATTAGTCTCCCGGAAACGAACGGCAGAACGCTGATATTTTCCTGCAGCTTCGAGCCTGTCATCGATTCGCTAATTTTGTACTCTATAGAAACAGGTGCTGTAACCTGGTACAGTCGTTGCCCCACCCTTATTAAAATTGTTCTGACACAATCTTTAGTGCTGCAACTATATCGGTTTTACTTTGCGTAGGCCGCTTTCCGCCACGATTGTTAATCCATCTAACCTCAACACAAGTGGCTGTGTCTGAACGAGAATCTCGTATTCCTCGGGCTACATTTCACCATCGCGAAGTGTACGACCTGACCTCTCTTACGAGTCTCTTACTTCCCACTGATCGGCCGAAACAACAGTGTATGGCAATTCGGTGCTGGCAACACTCAATATGCGCCACGAACTTCGCAAAACACGACAATCTTCCTCGGCGCCGACTGCGGAAGTCGACTTGGAAGTATTCATGGTCAATCGCGATCAACATACTCCTACTAGTACGTTTGATATTATGGCCCCGGTATGTTATCCCTGCTTCTTCTCGAGGGTTTTCATTCATTCTTTTGGGTCCTGTTTAGCGATCGGCTGCCGCCCCTATACAAGTCAGTATCACGAAAAGTATCATCAGATGTGGGTCAACAAAGGAGATCTGATTCATTCGCGGAATTCGGTGTACCAATATCATTCTTTTATCACTCCAATCATGCTCTGTTGTTATCTGTTCACTAGGAACTAGAAGTCTGTACTTTTAGTGACGTCCTCCCATTCCGTTTGCATATCAGCGTGTCGTTGCGTCTCTGCTCGGACCATTTGCAGGCAGTCGCTCCCCAGCAGTAACGATGTTGGAAAGGTTTTGCCAACTGCCTTGCCCTCCCCACGAATGACATCCAATACGGTCTCGACACCTTTCTTTGGGTCTCCAGGTTGGTTACCGTTATAAGCTAGGTTATTTTCAAGTCAACATTGCTGTAAACCGGCTTAGAGAAAAGGCTCACCTTGTAAGGCCGCCTCAACAGCTTCTGTCACAGGGCGGTAATCCTCAATCTTGGGTTCATACGGCTTACGATGCTCTGGGGTTAGGAACGACGTCCGGAAGTAGCCAAAGTCGATGCATATACTGCGTAACCCGATTGGTGCAACCTCGATCTGCAGTGTCTCGCTAATGCCCCGAAGAGCCCATTTACTTGTCCCGTATAATCCTGCATTAGGTACACCTCTGACAAAGCGCGTCAGTTCTACCGGCGGGCAAGGATAACGAGGCAGGTACCGCCATCCGCCGACTGAGCCCATCCATACAATAGTTCCTGACTTTTTCTCGCGCATGTATGGCAAGAATGCGCGTGTTACATTCAACGCGCCAAAGACGTTGGTACTATACAGTCAAGTTCAAAATGTCCCATTCAGCGAAAAGAACAACTTTACTTGAATTGATCCAGAGTTTCTTCAGGTGTGCTTTCTTCCAGAGCCCCCACAAGAATGTAGCCTGCGATCCAGATTAGATCGGAAGATGATCACATAAGGTATGTACCAGCATTGTTGACCAAGACATCGACGCGTCCATAGATCGCGACAGCCTGATTCGCTATCGATTTGAGCGTATCCAACGGTGCGGTCACATCGAGTTCTAGTGTCGCGGCACCCTTGTCCTTAAGATCGTCGAGCTGCTGCAGGGAACGTGCACGACCAGTCGCAATGACCTTTTCGCCGCGCGCGAGCGCAGCAAGGGCAAGGTCGCGTCCAAGACCGCTCCTAAGCAGTTGATGTCAACGGCGGTCGAACGGTCGAATCGTAATGTAACACATACGATGTTCCGGTAATAAGCCAGACAAGTTGGGACGACATAGTGACGGCTGTTGAAGGGGAGCGATAATATCGATCTCGCTGAAACATGCTTGCCCTTATACATTCAAACAAAGCACGCCAAGCAGCTTGCCACTAAACGATTTTGATTAAGAAGCAAATTGCTTTAGCAATGGCCTTACAAAAGAAACGACATAGCAGTGTGCCGATGTTTTGGGAGCATTACGCGTCCTTGAGTGCGATAAGAAAGCGTGGGGAATCGATGAGCTCGGCTGCATGACGCGTCTACCGGAATCCACTTCAAGACCGAGATACGAGTAGAACTACAGCCTGACGGTACATGCTGATTGTACAGTGTTCCTTGGGCACTGACATTAGATCTCTCCTCGTTTTAAATCGTGCCTTCAATTGACCTTCATGATCCCAGCTGAATGTATAGCTACAGAGCGCAACATGTGACCAGTCCATACCTAATGGCTCGAAGTCAAGAAATCACTGCGTATGTCTGAAACGCGCCGACATGCTCGTTCAAGTCCGTGAGGAATGGTCGATCCAATTGAACGGCTTCCATCTCATTCCCCGACAAACCAGCACAACCTGCCTTGTATGTGAGGCCAGTATCGCAAAAGGCGGTCTAATCAACTCACATCCCGACCTTGTAGTGGTCTTGTATATGTTCATGTCTTTCTTTGTGTCGACGAACACGATGTCTGGTTGGAATTTAATTAGCGTCGGATTAACATGCCCACAAGATTTACTTGCGTGAAAATCCTGCGGCCGTCATCCATCGCCTGTACTGTTCCGGAGTGTTGGCCCCAGTTATGCATTCCGCGTGTAATGATAGGTCGTTCTTGAAGATGTCCGGGAGCGGCTTCTTCAGATGTATGTCTGAGATGGCAACTCGCCCACCAGGTTTCAAGATGCGGTAAACTTCAGCGAACACAGCAGGCTTGTCCTCTTCAGGAACCAAGTTAATGACGCAGTTGGACGACACGATGTCCACGGTGGCTGATTTGATAGGGAGAGCGCTGATGAAGGCCTACTGTTATACGGTGAGTCAGGTAGGATGTCACTGGTTGCTGCTCATTGGTCGAGGAGCGGTAGTGAAAGTTGTACGGTAAGCATGTCACTGGATGAAGCTCATTGGTCGACAAAGCACTAAGGGCGAACCTGCTGGAAAATGGAATGACATTCAATCTGCAATGCGATGCAGAATTGTCGAAATGCAAGGAAGGATATTAGGCCTAATTCTGCACGCTCCTCGTCAGACCCTATTGAAGAAACTTGGTACTGCTGGCACCTGCCTAACTGAGCTCCGCAGTCAAGAGCTTCTGAGTCGCTTCCGAGAGTACCTCATTATCCACCAAACAATCACATGAACCCTCCGGAGACGCTCTAAAACCTGCCCAAAGCCAGGCCAAGACAAAATCGACCAGATTCAGCTGGTGAACTCGTTGGTTATTAATCGTTTTGAGTATATCAAACGCAATTTGGCAGGATGTAAAGGATCGCGTTCGAGCCTCTTCCAATGTTGGGGCGGGAAAGAAGACTGCTTGGCAGAGGGATATGTCCAGATCCAGCAGACTGGCGTGGAGTGTGGTAGATGTAGATGACACTACCGGTGATATACTGGTGTAGAAGAAAGAATCAAGATCAATCTGGGAGAATATAGTATCATCTGGTAGGGAATTGAAGGAGAGATTGTTTCTTGAAGATGAGGCACTTCCAAGTGGGGGTGTTTCAACAGCGCCGGGAAAGCTCTCCGAGGTGGAAGAAGACGGCTTACAGCTCCCAGAACGAGCCCCACAGGTACTCGGTTGGTCAAGGGATGTAGGATTCGTCAGGGCAGCCTGAATCTCGCTGTCTGGTATGCCTGCACGTTCCAAGAGTTTCCGTAACACTTTGTTCTCTTCCAGAACAGACCGAGCCTTCTGCTGTAGATTGACATTCGCCTTTGATCGTGTCAGAGGCTTTTCGAGTCGAATGTGAGAAGAATACCTGGACGCCATTCTTTTCATACTCTGCTATGCGCGCTTCAAGGGAGGTAACGTATTCCCGCTTCCTCTGCCTTGATCGGCGCTGGTTATCGCGAACTCTCGTATTATCCACGACTTTCGGCGTTGAGGAGGTCATGGCACTGGCACTCATTCCCACATGGCCCAGTTGATCGAAGTCCGTAATCAGGTGACAGCGTCCAATCAACATAGAGCAGTGACCTCTCGACTTGCTTCCAATATAATGGCGAACGGACGTCTTTTTCCTCTGGCTATCTCCCATCATGGCTTCCAAGGACACCTGCACGATACCTCAGTTACCGGCACAAACCTCTGTTGAGGAACAATATGGCTTTTCTCGTGCGTACTCCATGTTTCTAGTTTGCCTGATGTTCATATCCGTTAGACCTATGGCAATCTCTCTCTTGGATCGACCGCCTGCTTGCACCTTGTGTCCTTGTCGCCATGATTCTTGGTGTCGTCATTGGTAATTACGCCGCGGACGGCGTAAACCGTGCCTTCAAAGAATCAGCACAATGGGACGGTGTTTCCATACGTACGTCCCTGTCCACCTTTTGGATAGAATCTTCGCATACCTAGGTACTGCGACAGCCATTCTTGTCGGCCTTCTTCTCATGATGTGGCCTGCCCTTGCGAAAGTACGGTGGGAACATTTCATGGATCTCTTTCGTGGCCGTCAGTTTCTTGCCTCATGTGTACCGACTTAGCACCTGATGGTCTGCATAGGATCTATTTGGATTCACCTCTTGATCTCGTTCGTTTTGAACTGGATCGTTGCTCCATTTATCATGCTCGGGCTTGCATGGATGACTCTCCCAGAAGATCGATTGACTAGGGAACGCAGAGGTCTGCTCCTAGTTGGAGTTGGTCAGTCCCCCTTATGTTCTCGTTTTCGAAAATTGATTCAGTGCCTTTAGCTCGCTGCATTGGTACGATCTTGTCTATGATAGAACGCAGCGCAACTCAAGTAAAATACAGCGATGGTGTTGATTTGGAACAGTATTAGCTGCGGCGATTCCAACTATTGTGCCGTGCTTATGATCTTCAATTCTCTCTTGCAGGTAGCCGTCTTTCGTTCGCGTTCCTTCGTGGTTGATTGAATAAACCGAACAGATCGTCCTATTCTCGCCCTATGCGGTCCTCTTTCTAAACTATCTAGGCAGAGACTCAGACAGTGCGCCATCTCTAGTATTGAGCTACTCTGCCGTATCTCGAGCAGTTGGAATCGTGAGTTCTCTGAGTTTACTTGGTAGCAACCGAGTCATTTGACGAATATTACAAGTATCTCGGGATTCCTCTAGCCGCGGGACTTGTTACTCGACTCGTTGTCCTTCACACCATGAAACCTCAGCGCGCACAGAAGTTCTTTCAGATCATTGGGCCAATTGGGCCCCTTGGGTTACTGTATACCATCATTGTCTTGTTTGCCAGTCAGGTTGGTAGCTCACACTAGACCATCACGATGCGCTCATTCTAGCTGGTCTTTAGGGCAAGCGCATTATAGATCAAATTGGCTCCGTATTCCGTATCTGTGTCCCGTATGTGCATAAACCTAATGTCTATCAGAAGCTGACAGTCTCATAGACTGATCTTATACTTCACCATCGTTTGGACGGCGACATTCTTCTTATTTTGGCGTTTGTCGCGTAGCTCGAGAGGTGCGAATTTAGGCGGATACGAGATGGCTGTGACGCAGGCGTTTACCGCTGGGTCCAACAATGTGAGTTGCTCTTAGTGTGCGATGGTAGGCATCCTAGCACTAATCATTTGCTCCAGTTTGAACTGGCTATTGCGGTAGCGATTGCCTCGTTTGGGACGGACTCGCCAGAGGCTCTGGCCGCCACGTACACCCATTCCATCTCTTGCACGAATTCAACTTACTTGAATTCTATCTAGATTAGGACCTTTGATAGAAGTACCCGTCCTCCTCAGTCTGAGCTATTTGGCGCTGTGGCTGAGGCACCGTTTACGGTGGTCTCCACCTTCCGCACAGTCTGAAGACGAGAAAGTTTAGTGACGCCGCATTCATCAACAGCTTGTGAACGTGGTAGAAATAGAATTCAAGCTCTTCCAACACTACATGAATTGATGGACAATGTAAGGATATGAATAGGACAAGTCAAGAGTCAGAGATTATGCTTGAAGGAAGAACCTCCACGAAGCCAGTACGTAGGAACGCCTTCACGAGGCTGGATCTACATAGCATCGGCAACAGAAACCATAGTACACTCGCGCCCGAAACCAAACAAGAATTCCTCAAGCTCCCCAACGCTTCATGCACAATCAGCATCGCGCCACCGCCATACCCCGTACGATGCAATATGGCAACACCCAGGACCGAAGAAGTCACCGTGAACGGCAAAACCACAATAATCGGTGCCCAAAACTCGAACTCTGGCGCCTACCCGCTCAGTTATACGCGCACACAGTGATGGTCGGCATCAATATCGCGTCCCCGATGAGCGTTCCGAAGAGGAATGAGAAGGGGTAGAGGAGGGAGCCGATGATGATCTTCCATAGAAAGGTACAACAGTTCCTGAAGACATCCTTCATCCCACAGTGGTGTCCTTCGAAGATAACGGGCGGTGGGTAGTTCACCTCGGTCGACCGGCGAGAAGGGAATGGACTGATGCTGAGGTCGGTGTGCATCTCATTTGAGGTTCGTAGCCTTTGGGATTGAGGGAAGGACCTAGCTGGGGCTCAACAGAACTTATATATCGGTGCAGCCGCAAAAGTTAAAGTCACCACACTTTCTGGAGGACGACATACGTCCATCGTAAGACGTGGGCCGAGAAGTAGCTCCACTGAGGAAATTTTGAAGCATTAGTGGACCATGGACGTACGGCTCTAGCACTGCAATTAACTTAAGTGTCACAGCATTCAAGCGATTCATGAAGTTTGTATGAAGTGCCTTGCCAATATATGTAGCCACTGATCTACAGCGACTGTTGAGCAACACAACCCCAGATGATAAACAAGCACCTACTGCTCAGTGCATCGATCCTTCCCTAATACGCGAACACTGCAGGATATCCAGCCAAGAGCAGGTACATTCGAGATGTAATGACAAGATCAAGCCTCTGTCTTCACCTGATCCCCAGTGCCGTCCTCCTCCTCCTCCTCGTCTGCACTAACACAATCGTCATCATCATCGAATTCAAGACTGGCAAGATGGATATCCATCGCAAACTTCTCCTTTGCCCCTTCCACTAGCTGTTGCGCAAAGACAATTCGCCTTTCGGCCCCGAAGAGCAGGTAACACGACCCAAATAAGGGAACGATAGTCGCGCGCGCCACGGTCGCCTCTGAGCTCCCTTCAAACGACGCGTAGGGGTCTATCGAAATCAGCTGCGTGATGGCGTGCTGTAGAAATCGGGTTTCTTGTAAGAGACCATCTATGATAGGCGAGATCAGATGATACGCGACGATGTTGAGTGATGAGGACATACCCAGTCTATCGAGCATGATATTGAACATATCCATGGGATGGTCATCGTCGTTGTTTACATCGAATTCCTTGGTCGCGACCTTCAACGCCTCAGATTCGGCGACTGAGCAGTTATCGCCGTGCGTTAGGAAGGCTTGCATGACTTTGGGGGCATCTTTCGTGAACTATGGTGGATTCCGGTGGATAGAACATGTTGGTCAAAGAATAGCTCACTTCGTCGTCCTTAAATTGAACCGAAGGCTCTGTCTCGACTGGTGCATGCTGGTTGAGAATTCCCTCTTCTTCAACTTCAGCACCGTCCGACTCGGTTCGTGTGCTTTCCTAAAGCGTCACGGTGAGTGGAACAATCGACTGATATGTAGAGTATTCGCACATCAGTCGTCGATTCAGATTCGGTTTCCTTGAAGCATGCATCGAGTGTCGAGGTCATATGCATCCACGGATATGCCTGAGCTTCCACTTTAGCGGGCTCTGGCGCCTGTATCTCCTCGACTGACGGTCCATCTGACTTGTCTTCGACACTCAACCCCGCCAAGTCTGCCTCAATGTCGTCCATGGTGGCCGTTTTCGAGGAAGTGGCCAAGTTGTCTGATAACGTCTCAGCTGCGTGCCCCACGAACCGCGAGTGCCATGGTGGTTACCGAGAGAACTAGATGAAGCGTTGTCCATGGGTTGGCAGAGTAAACGCAAAGAGTCGTTGCCCATTTTAGGAAGGCGACGATTCCCGATCAGCTGATCGGCGCGATCGTGAAGACTCGCTCGCATTCTTTGCGCATGCATTCCTGCTTGAGATTCCTACGCGTACAACACTGTTTTGATTTCATCAATAATACATCATCTTCGTGTTTCTTCGCTCCTCAGCCGTAGGGATTCCTTTTTGCTGAGAAGGAGGTCTGTGCTTGCTTCCCGCCGTGTACCCTTTCCTCGCTATGTCATATAGCAATTCCTTACGCTTCGTGCGTCCTCGATTGATAGATATCTTCATCGCCAAGATGTACTCTGAAGGATGGCACACACATCTTCCCCCCAAGTAAGCGCGACGTCAATAAAGGCGTCTGAAGTTTGAGCGTGTCTGCGCCAACTTCGATCCGGAAAAGACGTAGAAGAACAAGGCAGACCTACGTCCAATCAGCGCGACATTCACACCAATAGCAAGAAAGAACCACGATTGAAAACCCTTGAAAATGTCAGAAGAAAAGAATTACAACGCAATGTATCCCAAATGTGTGTAAGGAAGGCAAAAAATTCTCTAAGGATTCTGGAAAGCAGCGACGAATCTAACGACGGAAATTACGGTATAAGTGATGAATGCAAATGATCAAAGTCCTTTGGTGTATGCTTGACTTCTCTTCTTCTCTATTAAATCTTGATCCTTGTTGGCATGTACTTCTCAAATGGACCGGCGACACTCTCCAACCGCTTCTGCGAGGAAGACGCCAGGAGCATCTGGAATGGCGCGTAGTAATCCGGGGTTGTCCAGAGGAATATCCTTCCATATTGCGAACCAATCTTCTCGTAATCCACTGCAGGGTGAAATTATGAGTGGCAGAGTCGTGTAGCAAGGGAGGGACATACCCTGCAACCCATTGCGGAGTTCGAGCCAGGTCTTGGTCACGTCCGTCAGGATAACATCAACACCCCACCTGACGGCCTTGAAACGGAACGGTGTCGTTAGCGCTCCGGGGTTGATGATGTAATACGTTGAGCGCTTACCTCCATCATGTGCTCAGGCCTGTTCACCGTCCATACCATGACCTGCTTATTCGCGGCCTTGCATTCCTCTCTGAACCTGTTCATATGTCAAAAAAAACATCGACATCTAACCGAGACGGCGTACTTCTGGCCATCCGCCGACGCCAACACACTGAACCTCACAGAGAAGACGTGGCAGTCCTCCCAGAAGTATTTGCGGGACATGGCGAGGCTCTCGCCAATATGTGATCGACGGCAATGCGGGAGGTAGGACTTTGCAGATGACAGGAAGCGGGGGTGCCAAAGCCCAAGAAGGATTCTGGGGGCAAGAACTGTTTCCCAGTTGGGATGCGACTCAATAACTTCGCTGATAAGCTTGAAGAGCTTCTCTGGTTCATTCTGTGGCTTGACGTCGATGTTGAATTTCACATGCTGATTCTCTGGCTGGAGAACTCGTCAGTTACCATCCTCGGACACCGAAGAAGCAGAGATTGGGAGCTTACCTTCATCAGCAGGGCGATAGTCTCGGCGAATGTCGGTATTGACTGAACGGGTTTCTTGATAGTCCGCACATGCTCCATCCCATTTTCGCCATACCAGTTGCGCTGCTTGATTAGACCTGGAGACGAGATAAATATGTAGGTTCGACGCGCTGACATACGGCGAAAACGGCGCAACGTACCTGAAGAATTCGTGGTCCGGCGGAGGTCTGCGGGGCAGTCATGTCAGTACCAATGCTCGGGGGGAATCATGGAAGACATGCCTGGATCATGAAACATCAAGACGACATTATCCAACGAAACGTGGACGTCTGGGACTCGGTTACGGCGAAAGGTCAGGGGGATTGATACTAAATACCGCTCTCGATGCCTTCAGCCCCATCGCGCATGGCGGCTTCAAAGCTGGCGAGCGTATTCTCAGGGAATGCTGCCGAGGCCTGGCGGTGCAAAGAACAGTGAGTCGACGTGGTGAGCGGACCGTTGGTAAGGACGTACTCCGCGGTGGCCCCAGCAGTCTGGTCAACGGTCAGCGTTGTTCTGCAACAAGCAGCAGCCCGGATACCCACCAGGTAGAATTCTAGCTTTAGCCATGGTATAACGTCGCAGTGGGTATGAAAAGAAAGAGCGGGGCACTCGAATTCTTAACCCTCTTGGGGGTTTTATATTCAAGAGCATCAGAACTTTGTTTACGCGAAATGCGATATTTGCCAATTGCCTTTTTGGGGTACATGTGTCATTTCCCCGCTATTCACCGCTTGCCGTGTAGGAACGTGCTCCTAGTCTTGAGACAATTCGATTTCCTCGAGCAATCGTACAACGCACATGCGCAACTAATTATACACAAACCCGGTCAGTCAACGGCAGCGATGAGGTCGTGCCGCAAACAGTGTACGCACGGCAACCGACTTTGGAAAGGTTAAAGGTGGTAATATAATGGATACAATCTTATGTACACCATTACACATCAGGTCGGTCGTCCAACAAGAACCATTCCCTCGTCTTCTTCCTCTGTTCCGTTCTCGCTTGGCTCCTTCGTCTTCGGGCGGCTTGGTTTCGCCTCTCCTGACTCCGACATCCCAGGGACATCCTCGACGACAGCGGGTGTTTTCTGAACATCTGACTGGGCGGTGGAATTATCTGGAGCAGCAGCTGATAAACTCGGATCCTCGCGTGTCTTTACTTGAGGTACTCTAACGGACATTTCACGTAACGTGTCCAGCATCTGACTCCGTACGCGAAGAACCAGGTCGTTCGTGTCCTCTGGCTTCAAACCTTGCGTGCTGACGGCTGGTAGAACTAAGGGTTGCGTGTCAGTAAATGGAGTAATGCCAGTCAGAGAATTCCCATGCAAGTGGACACTATGTGATCCGCAGAACGGACTGACAGCGTGAACTTGCACCTCGTCAGAACGAGCACATATGATACCCGCAGTAGACTAAGATAGCACAATCCAAGGGGATACATGACCTCGTGAGGACGCGATAGGACATGAAGAAAACACATAAAACACGACATGATCCGGAGGATAAATACACTCCTCACGACGCGTAAACGCGAGATAGGGTGAAGGTCACCCCGCGCACACAAAGCAGAAATGACATGACCCCGTGCAAAGAACAAAGACAGGAAATGATTTAGGCGAAACGTACCTCTAACTTTAATCGTCCCCGTGCCGAAAAAGCCCTTGCGGTACAACCAGTGATAGTTTTCCACGACGATGGGAAGAACGGGAATGTCCGCCTGGGTGGCGAGATGGAATCCACCTTTCTTGAATGGGAGCAAATCCGTCTGCTCCGAAAGATGGCGCGTGCCTTCGGGGAACATCCAAAGCGACAGGCGCTTACTCCTCATCCTCTCTCCCGCGGCCTTGACAGAGCGGACAGCACGCGCATTATTTCCCCTGTCAACAAAGATGGCTCCCGACAGAATCATGAACGGACCCAGCGGCGTGAACTGTATAGAACTCTTCGCCATGATGGCTGCACGCCGAGGCATCAACCTGTGGACTAGTTGAGAACGAATTAAACGGCCGAAGGGTTCAGTGACTCACTTTCCAACTATTATGATATCCAGTATCGATTGGTGGTTGACCATGAGGACGGAAGGACTATCAGATACTAGGTGTTCTGCTCCCTCAACCTCTACTTTGATATTCATGATGGCGCTGGCGAGATAATAGAAAGACCGGGCGATCACAAAGTTGACGTCGTATCGCTGTCCAACTATGGACATGCAGGCGGCGACAGCAGCTCCCCATGTCGCGATGAAGGTGAGGGTTCCGACGTACATGGTCATCCGCACGTAGTAGCGTCCAGTGGGCGACGAAGCCGCGATGGACCGCATGAGGACGAGGGGAAGAGAGACATACGCAAGTGGCTTGATGAGGCAGGTGAGAAAGGACATGACTGCTAGCTGGCGGGCAGTCGGGAGGACGCAGCGCCTGACACGCTCGACGTTCCGAGAAGAGTTTTGGTGGCCGAAAGTCGGCCCGAAGCGGAGTGTCAATATGTCCCCAGTTTGGGGAACGACCGATCGGCGTCAACACGTTGAGAGCAGTGGTCATCACCGACGTTAGAAGAGCAGCAGAGGACTTTAATGTAAGCCATGGACGCGGTGTCGGGCCTCTAGGCTCTCGCCGGTCAGAACCCAGAGGATGACCAATGCGGCTCGTTTTCAGCTGTTTCTATTTCCATTGCAACCACTTACTAGCCTTGCTGATAATTGTGGCGTAGTCAGCCTATGCAGTGCTCTTGACGCGTCTTTCTCAGGACGTAGAGATGATACTTTGCGCGGCTGAGTGATTTGAATCCACCTTGACACTCATCCTTCCTGCTCCTTCTATATTCGCACTACTATATACTTCCAGCGCAGAGCATCCTTGTTAACTTCGATTCGGCATTCCCATAGCTAGACTCGATCGCAAGCACAACTCGTGTATAGTTCCGCCTCACATATCTGTCTGCCTCAGCTCCCAAGCAAATTTTCGATCCTGCTTGCAACCATCTCATTCCTGAGCTGTTCTTCATGTGTACCGTATACGTAGCGCGGCGCGCGATCGGCGGCGATCGACTTCCATCAGTGACTTTCCTCTTCGAGAAAATCGTGCGTATTCAGCAGCACGTAAGACTGCAACAGACCCTCAATCCGGACGACAGCGACAATGAAAGGTATAAGAAACTGGACGACGAGTCGACGACGACGATACAGATAGCGGTACCGGGTCATCCAAGAGGTTAGCATTAAGCATCAAGTGATAGAAGAATGGAAGGGGAAGCTAATATCGTCAGCGAGAACGTTCCATAAGAAACAACGCGGGCAAGTTTGAGGGTGACGACGGAGGAGGAGTAGGAAGCGCCGTTCGAACGCGCTTACGCGGCGGCAGTGAGGGCACTTCATCTTCAGTAAGGTCAGTAACCTCCTCAATGGGAGAGGGGGAGCGACGACGACGACGCGAGGCCGACGTCGATGGTTCGGGGGTATCTTCATGAATAAGTAGATACCGTCAGCGACACAAACACCACCTGAGAAATGTCTCGCTTACAAGGATTTCCAGTGTTGCCTTGAAGATTAACTTGAGGGGGCGCCTTGAGAGTATCATTAACATTGGGGATAAAGACTGTCAAATAACAGATCAGAGCAAAGTCTCGCAAGAAATAGCGAACTTACACCGCACATTGCAATCCTCGACTGGACAGGTGAAGCAGTGCTTTCCATTGAGACGATCCAGAGTCATCGCTACCTCACTGTTAACACGCGTCGGGTTGAATGCATGCAGAGGGCACAGCGGGGATGATAGCTCTGGCTGTCCTGAAAGCTCGAGGCACCCATAAAGATACATGTATTATCCTTGCGGCGTTTACGAACTGGCTGGTGATTTCGTGTCAGATAGACGGGGCATCATACCTTTCCCAGAAGACAATCCGCCAGTCTTTCACAGTAGGACCGTCGCGCAAGACAGTGATGATGTAGTGACATTCCTGCGCTGTTTGGATTAATAAGAGGACCTTGTCCAACGACTGCCCCGACAGATCGTGGTGGCGCAGCATTGCCTCGACTGGGTGGTCCTCTGGACGTGGGAGCCTTGCCGACGCTGATATTGAAGACGAAGGAGGCCATGGAAAACGAACGAGGATAGAGAACGAGAACCAAAAAGGAAACGGCTGGATAAAGAAGAAAAACATGAGGCCGCTTCAAAACTGCCACTCTTTTCGACAAGGTGTCAATGAGAATAGAGCCAGGAAGCGAACAGGTAATACACGCGACGCGATCGAAGGTGTGAAAGTGTTCAAATTGGGACAACGTTATCGCCGTCGTCGATTCCCGAATCCGGATGCACGAAATCCTTAAGGCGTTAGGGGCATCTGTCATCATGACCATCACCGACCTCCCAGAAGACATCCTGTACTGCGTTATATCTTTCCTGCATCCCTTTACTATCCTCCGTGTTCGACAGGTATGCAATCGCGTGTTTTGAAGATATCCACGTTCAACGGATTTCAGCTTTCCAAACACTTCGCTTCTCTTACTCGCCAACGAACCGTATGGTCCAATGTCTACCAGAGTTCGACCAGCTTCCTCCCGGATACAGCACCATCGGAACTAGATGCCGCAGAATTAGAGCGCATCGTCATTCGTTCATATAAATTAGATATGAACTGGGAGTTACCGACGCCCAAGATCGTCCAGCAGCGATTGCTCACTGGGAACCCGAACAAAACGCCTCAAGAATCGATAAAGCTATACCACGGACGATATCTGATGGTTGGATCTCGGTCGTCGTTCGTGTTTTATGACCTAGACGCGGATACTTGGGACCAAGTAATATTTGGCTCAGGAAAAACGGACGCCACATTCACGTACTACCGCGCAAACACGGACCAGCCCTCGGAGGTGTCGTACATATCGGCCGTCGCGTCTACGCGTTGGCCTACATACACCATGTACGTTTTTCGATCCCCTATTGAGCGACCGACTGATTATATCGCTGTTAGTCGAATATGGCGCATCGATTTCCAAGAACGAAACTGCATCGGGTTGCGGACGTGCCGATTGGCCGCGCCATGTCGGGTTTTGCGAAGATTACGAGCGGGTGGCTGGTTCATGGATGTAACAAGGATTCCTCCAAGAGTTCATTCAACGCTGTCCTCTTCCATATACCGACACAGTACACGTATGAGGTGCCCGTATTCGTCATGGTATGTTCTCCAACCAGTTCATTTGAAGATACTCATTCCTTTGAGCAGCCATCTCAAGGAGATGAACGCATTTTCCAAATAGACTATATCATCACAGAATCCTACATCTTCCTACTCTATATCTCACGCCGACGCACCACGTTCGAGGCGTTCCCTCTTCCCGATACAACCGTGCCGCCCATAGGAACCCCGCTCCTTTCCAGTACACATGAGGGTAAGTGCCCTGGTGGGTTCACGGAGACGTCACTTGTCTACTCGCAGCCCAACGCAATGCGTCTCATAGCCAACGCGGTCACTGCGCCCTCCCAAGGCATGCGGTTCTTCGACGTGGAGCTCAATCCGAATGGATACATCACGTTTTCCGATGGGCTACATCACGCGTTCGATCCGGGATACAACATCCATATGTCGTACAGCAAGAATGGCGCGCTTCGGGGCGTGTGTATGGCTCCGACGACGTTTGGGCTCCTGAGGATTGATGGGACAGACGAGCAGTTGCGTGTTAGTGATTTGGGCGGGCCGAATCTGGAGTGGGAGGGCCCGCCTGCGTATGATATTGACTTTGACGGGTTTCGAGGGAGGCTGTGTCTTGTTCGCGATGAGGGTATAGTTATTATGGATTTTGTGTAGATGGGTGTGTACTTAATTACTTATTTCGGACCAAGTTTAAAACATCACGGTGACTGAGATTATCTATTGAGGCGCCCTCTGATCGCCACCACCACCACCTAAATTGACTCTAAGACTTGGCTTTTTGCGCTGCTGGATTCGGGCGGATAATAACGCGGATATGTAGGGTTGGGTCGTGAGTGATCGTACGACATTGTACGCGCGATCATGCAAATAAGGGCTTGCATGCCCTTGACACCCTTCGTTCTTTTCCGGTAATAAAAAGTCCTTACCCCTGCTTTTCGGGTGACAGTATGTCTTCACGACCCATAATCATTGTTACGGGGGCCAACAGGTGCGTGTTTCGCCCTCCACGCGTTCCATATTGACTGGCAATTACAGCGGCGTCGGCTTTGGGATATGCGAACGCCTTTTGCACCAGCTCTCGCACGCGGTACCTCCGGATATTGAGGCCCTGAATATCCCAACAGGCGCCGATTCTCTGCCCATTCCGAGCGATGGGGTGACCTTGATTATGGCGTGCAGGAGCGTCCAACGCGCCGAGGCAGCAAAGAAGGAATTATTACAGAGCTTGGATGCGTATATTCAGAGTCGCGTGCATACGGAGGGAGTGGTGGACGAGCACGCTGACAGTTTTCGTCTGAATGTGGAAATTGATGTCCTTGCTGTGGATCTGGCCGACCTGGCTAGTGTGTTTAGATTCACAGACCGAGTCAAAAAGAGGTGCGCGGTTGTTTCTCTTCTGTGCAGAGGTGGGCTTGACGTGAAATTTTCAAGTTACCCATACATCTCACATCTCATTTTCAATGCTGGGAACGCGAGCTACGACCGGATTAGCTGGACGTTGCTGCTTAAGCAGATGCTCACCGACCCTTTCAACATCGCTTCGCAGCCCTCTTACAACCTGCATGTCACGGGCGAACGCAGCGTCGACGGTCTAGGCTGGATGTTCCAAGCAAACTTATTCTCGCACTATGTCATGGCAAGATGTCCTCCCTCAACCCGTCGCAGTCATCATGCTTACCCTCTTCTCAGTACCGAGAGTTAATACCCCTCCTCAAGTACACGCACGGGTCGCGCGTGATGTGGACTACGTCGTCGAATGCATTTGCGCACGGATTCAGCTTGGACGACTGGCAGTTGACGGAGACACAGCAGCCGTACGAGCTCGTCAAGTTCGAGACGGAAATGCTCGCGGCGATACTAGATGAAGCTGCGGTGCAAAACTCGGATTCAATTCGCCATATTATCATGCACCCGGGTATATCGCGGACTGAGATTTCGGCCAAGCTCACAGGCGCGGTTTTGAGGATGCTCCAGGTTCAGATTAGCTATCTCGTGCGTTTTGTCTCCTCCAACTATCAAATCGTCCCGCTGATGGATGTAGGCGCGTTTCGCTGGCTCGAAATACCATATGATTAAGCCCTATCTGGCTGCGGTGTCGGCTATATCTGCTACTTTGATGCCGCTCTCTGCCATCCCGTCGTTGCGCTCCGAGTCTGGGGCATATTGCCCTGCTGTTTTTGAGGCGATGATTAATCGCTGGGGGTATCCGAGGGTTGAAGTAAACCAGAGTAGGTTCT
Organism: Mucidula mucida; assembly: GCA_015501055.1. NCBI lineage: Eukaryota > Fungi > Basidiomycota > Agaricomycetes > Agaricales > Physalacriaceae > Mucidula > Mucidula mucida. The sequence goes on from JADNYV010000026.1 coordinate 50,091, forward strand.
GGCCGCAACATGAGGAGGAAGCGCGCGGTCTGGCTGAGAGATGCCAGGAGCTTTATACCAAGGTTGAGCAGGACCTGCGTACGAGCCTATAGATCGGTCTTGAGGGGTTGGTATTATATTATACCTTATTTGTGGACGTCTCGAATTGGGGCGCTTAAAGTGATGTTTTTTCGTTTTCATAGACATACCCTCTAGATAATACTTCCTTTTGCAGGTCGAACCTCTTTGTCACGTCTAGCTGCACGCTTCGGTTTGGAACAAGGACCTCTTGTTCTTAAACGCTGTGGCGACATGCCACAGCCCTCGGATAATTCGTCTCGAGCTACTCATATTATCAGTGTTCGATCTTCGTCAACTCTTTCGGGCACAACATCGCGTAGAGAACGCCAATGTAGCGCTATGAAGTGCTTTAAAATTCTGTGTTTGACCGCGTGTGCGAAGCGACAACAACGAAACTAAACTGCCTTTAGTGGTCTGCTTCCTTCGTCCCTATCTACCAATTGCTGAGATACTTGACCATCGCCACTATAATAACAATCATCAAAACTTCCGTGATAACCGTCATACTCCTCATGTCAAACTGCTGGTCGTCTCGATCCCATTCCTCCCTGATCTTCGCTCTCACTGTTATCGCACGGCAGACCCAACAGTCACGCCGCTTTTGTGTAAATGCTTCTACTGAGAGTGTTCTCTTGCAGGATATACACTCCGCAGTGGGGTACGACGGCTCCCGGAGGATTCCGAGAGGAAGGAGCGGGTGCGCCACATCACTCTTCGGCTGGTTGTTGCGCCACATGGACACATAGCGCATGCTTTGGGAAGGGAGTTTGACCAAGTCGAGGAGGGTGTTCTCGATGAAGTGGTTGTATAGTGCATGGATCAAGAGCACGTCTGATGCGGCGTACCTGAGGTGTTGGTCGGTAAGAGGGCGTTCCATCCAGAGTGGGTGCGACACTGATAGGGAGATCACCATGGAGATCTTGTTTTTTTTTTTCAGAGTTGAGCCCAGCTTACCCGCCTGGTTTGTCTGAGCTTTGGGTACATCGAGGCCATGCTCCTCGACGCACTTCCTGAGCCCATTAAGCATCTGCACATTTGCATACATCGGCGCATTCGCATTCAAGAACGGCTGCCCTCTTACATCTGGAGGGTGCAGGAAGCCATACAACCTTCTGGCCTGATCATCCCGGTCTTCTCCTCGCGAGACGACGTCCGCAATCTGCATATCAAGGACATTTTGCAATGTGACGTGGTGTTCGTGATATAGAGCCGAATAATCCTTCCTGCCGTCGAAGAAGACCTTACGGATATCATTCGACTGCAAAAGATCGAATATGGGACGCAATTGCGTGGAGGAGAGATAGATAGTGTCGAAAATGTATGTGCGCAATGCGGTCGAAGTTGTCGTGCGAAGCGTCATTATCGAGAGGGCTCCGCCTGTTTCGCCGAGGTTTCGACCTTCGCATTTGACGATAAGGGTTGAGTTAGTTCGGAGGTCGCTATGAGCTTCTTCCAAAGAAGTAACATCGTTGCAAAGTGTGAAATCATGAAGCAGCAGGTCGGTCGTCGTATACAGGTCATTCTTTAGAGCTGATGTCAACGACACTGTGAAGATGGAGAAAGAAGTACTGGAAATTGGGCGTGTTTGGTGGCAGCATTGGAGACGCTGAGTAGTATACTAAGAACACGACTCCAAAAGTGGACTCGCCTTGATTTGAATGATATCTATGTTCTCGAAGTGCATTCATCCATCGTTCAAAGGAGTAGGTCGTTTGTTCTAAATCTGCCAAAGCGCGAAGGTCATGAGACGAGATTTCATAGAACGAAATTAACTGATTATCTTGTCAGGTGGTGAAGACAGATCCTCTTCTTGTCTAGAGCCGTGGAGGTTATCTCTGACTCATGTATCATATCCATTACGACAGACCACGAGCTACGAAGGCGTAAGAATCGTCCCTGTGGCGAATCGCATGTTCCGGGCTGCACGAAGAGACCTGTACCGAGGCTGTCAGACTGAGTCAGAGCCAGAATCTATTCAATCTAGCTTCCCCATAGGCAATACGCTTGACAACCGTGAGTGCAGACGATGACGGTGCGGCACTTGTTTTTTGACATAACAGTCCAAATGAGGAAGGTCGATCAAATAGCACCATGCGCACCGCTTTGGGAGGGCCGTTTACTCAAACTCCATCACCACAGACTGGCTTGCCAGGCCAGTCTGCCATACTTTTGACTCAACCCCAGGGAGCGCCGACATTTTGTGTACATATATAACCCTTCCAATCTTTTTTTCCGAATGTTATCCTACACGCCCGCCCCGCCCCGGAGGACACACCGGAAACGCATCTCTGCATTGCGTCTGTCGTCCGACACGACTGCCACCCTCCCCGAGTACAACGCGCCTAGTCCCTGGCAGCGTCCGGATTTCAGCTCCCCGTCTGACCTCCCGCCAGACTATCCAGACAGTGCAGAGGAGGCTGACGACGACACGGACGACGACTCCACGCTTGTCTATCAGCCTCAGACACCATCGCGGCCATCGCCCTCGCCACGACGTACAAGGCGGTTTCCCCCACAACATAGGCGAAAGCCATCCACTAGCCCTCCCACTACCGACTCGTTCCTGGATTCTCTCCTGGAACGTAGCGTGCACGCCCTGGAAATGTCAAATGCATTGCTGCAGCAGTCATCGCTGTCCACGCATTCCCATTTCTCGTCATCAGACTCCCAGCTAGACCAGGCACATTCACGGGGTTTTTCGTCCCGACTACGCGACGTTCACGAAGTGTGGCAGGACGATCTCGAAGAGATAAGCAGAGATGTTGACAGGCTTTTTGAAGAAGGCAGCAGTAACAAGCGGAATAGTGTCAGCTCAATGCGGTCGGAAGGAAGTATCAGTATGAGCTTACCAGCGTCGTCGTTGGCGGCAGAGATGCACAGGCACAATCGTCGTCGGCCGTCCTTGGACCTTGGAGAAGTCGCAGCTAGTACAGTTGCACCCCCAGCCCAGCTGCGACTGGAGCCCGTCGGCCGTGCCCGTCTTGTCGCACCTCCACCGCGAGCGATGACCCAGTACGTTGCGAGCAATGCCGATCTCGACACCATTACCTTGCCCTCAACCCTCGGCCTGCGGTCCGCCGCATCCGCGCATTCCACACTATCAGCACCTCCCCCTGCACCACCACCGTCTTCAACCCGTGCTTACAATATGCTATCCTCATTCGTCAATCAAGCCGGGCCTTCCACTTCCTCATCTGCCTTGTCATCCCGACGATCCTCCTTCCTTTCTAAACGCAGCTCAAGTTCAAGCACTGAACGTGGTGCGAAGACACCGGACATTTCCCGCTCCACAAAATGCTCACCAATAATGACTATACGTTCTCGTTCACAAACTCCGAAACCGATTCCTACTATTGAAGAGTGCTCGCCCTTATCCTCTTCATCATCCTCTGACGATTGTCGCGCCAAAATGACTGTAAAGAGTCTGCGCAAAATTCTCGACGACTTACCGCAACCTCCACCACCCCTGTTGTTCCGCTCACGAAGCGATTTCCCATTTCCCCTGCATCCCGCCAGAAGCGAGCACTTCTACAGCGACGGCGTCAATATCGCGGCTGTTCACCAAGGGCACGCATTCGTCTTCCACTCGTCCGCCTTCACCGCCGAGACAGAGCGTATTGAAAGCCCCTACTCCTTCGAGCTCGGGCCGGTCCACGCCAAAGCGCATAAGCTTCGCAGAGCTTCCAGAGGCGCACCAGAGCAAGACGGGCAAGTTTAGGAAAAAGAAGAAGAGAAAAGGGAAAGAGAAGGAGGAGGAACAGGCCAACTGGTGGATGAGCTGGTTGACAAGTGGGATTACGAGCAATGAGGATCGAATGGAGGACCGCATACAGCGCGGCTGGGGTGGCCCCAGTGCGAGGATGGACGACTGGGCCATATGATCCCAAGTCGAGACGATGCTTTATATCATTAACATTTATCCTTCTATACCCGCATTCCCATCGTTTGAGGCCTTTAGGGCTAATCATCTGTATCCATTACTCTTGCTTGTAGAAGCAAATGTCAATGTCACGACCATCAGCTTCGTCAATACCATCCAGAAAACGAGTGAAAGCCATGTATGGATTATAGCTGAAGCAGTACAACAGAACAACAACAAGGGTATGTATGTAAAGCGTCATGAAAGCAGGTATATATATAAGGGAGAGAAATGCAGTAGAGACGACTACACGCAGTTGTTCACAGTAACGATCAACAAGAAACAACACCCTAACCAACAACAACAAAGATACGTCCGTAAAGAGAGAGAGAGAGAGAGAAACACCGGCTCCATCAGATCACAAAGTGATCCAGGCGAGCAGTCCAGCAGCAGCAACGCTGAGGGCTGCGGAGAAGTGCAAAGAGGCAGCGCCGTCAGTCTGTGAAGCAGCCGAGCCAGAGGAGGTCGAGGAGGAGCCCGTGGAGGATGCTCCCGAGCCAGACGTACGCGTGCCTGAACCACTGGCAGCGACGGAGCTTGTTCTAAATGACGAGTTGAACATGCGAACAGAAGGGAGGGGGGGGAAAGTGTCACTCACGAATCACACCCCGAATCGCACGCGGCGGCAACGGGGAACGCCGCCGACTTTGCGTAAACGTCGTTGTCGTCCGTGATGTTCGTGAATTGGTATACGTATCCCGAGCTAAAAAGAAAAAGGTCAACAACAAAGCCTCAACTTGGAGGAGAAATGAGGCAGACTCACTCGACTGGGATAGACGGGAGCTCGAACGTGATCGAGTGGTTCGCGACGGGCACGTTGTTCGCGATGGCGAAGCGGTTGTTGAACGTGTCCTCCTTGAAAATGAAGATGTTGAATTGGGGTCCCCGTTGTCGCTCGTCCACGAGATGGTCGTGTTGGACGACGAGTGGATGTTGCTTGGGAGCGTCGCGATCTCGAGCGCGAGCGCAGAGGACGCGGCGAGGGAAAGGAGGACGGTGAGGGCGAGCATTTCTTTTTTTTTTCTGGCTTGGCTTCGTGGTGGGAAGAGAATAGCCTTGGGAGCAATTTGTACGCATGCTTTTGGCCTGGATCAAGGAGCGTGAGAGCCTGCATCTACTAATCACCTGGATCAGAAGCCCACAGATCAATTCAGGAACAATGGCGGAGGAACTGGGCGGAGCGGTGCACGGGGATTTGCACGCGACTCAAGCTCCTCGTCTCAAGTCCGTCGTTTTGGAAATCCAAGGAATTGAGCTTACACGCGGAAGGAAGCAAGACGTAGTAACCAACGGATGCTTCAGAATACAGTAAAAGGATGTGCGACAACAACAACAAAGACCGAACTAAACGCGGAAATGATAACAGATGCGAAAGAAGACTGAGGAAGTATGATCGTCAGTCATGTGTGTAGTAAAAAATGGCAAAGTATGTGTAGCAGTACGTGAAAGTGTCAAGTCCGTGTAAGAGTAATAACTAGGTCGTGTCCACGTTAACGTCCAATGTCCAGCAACCGAGAGAGTAAAGGACTCCGTGGAGCACATTTTAGAGCGTCATCCATGCCAAGAGACCAGCAAGCACGCCAGCCGCAGCTGACGATGACAGGCCAACGGATGCATTGTCACTCGTAGTTTGGCTGGCAGCAGAGGCGGAAGCCGAACCCGTGCTACTGCCAGATGCGATACCCGTCCTGGTGCTAGAACCAGTGGCGGTACCGGTCCCAGAAACGGGCGAAGTTGCCGTCCTACGGATGTTCTTAGTATAGTTTAATGTGCCAAATTTATCGCAAAAAACCCACGTCAGTGCGGTGGTCGTGCTCGTACCCGTCCCAGTAGAAGAACCGGACACCGTCGACGAAAGTAAATCCTCGACAGAAAAGGTGGACGTCTGGGTAAAGATGTCGTTGATGTTCGAAATGTTCACAAACTGAATGGTATAGCCGCCCCTGTGCGATCCGTCAGTCACATATCGGCAGCGCCACAACGCGGAAGCCATGCTTACCCTGAGGGTATTTGGGGAAGAGTCAACGTCAACGTGTTTAACGAGGGCTGCACGTTGTTGGCAATGGCGAATTGCCTGTTGAAGCTGTCATTGATGAGCTCGATGCTGAAGACGGGGTCGCTGCTCTGGCTGGTCCAATTGATGGTGAGGGAGGATGATGAGCGCACGGTGTCGGTGGGATCCTCGACCTGCAGCGCAAAGGCTGAGGCAACTAATGAAAGGGCAACGAGGCGGAGAGCAAACATCGTAAAGCGTGGAGGTCGTAAAGGTGGAAAGTGGGCAAAGCACGGCGTGGGATGGAGGCCTTATAACGGGCCTAAAATTAAGTTTATGAGGAATCAAAATCATTACGTCACTCTTACATCCCGTGGTCGTGAGTTCCCGCTCCTTCGTGCGAGGAACCGTCCAGGTTCTCTTCGCGTATAAGATGCCTTCCGATCTGTCTCCCAAAGCATAACAACCTTTGAGGACGTACCAAGCAAGGCGACGAATGCGACAGAATTGTGCATATTGTTGGAGCCACCACGCTCTTCTCCACTGTTCTCCGCCATTCCATCGGAAACACATGAATACCAATTTTCCCCTGCCGTGGCGTCATCGAACAGGATCCATCTCAAGTATCCCCGTTTTATGTACAACAGCATCTGTGTCTGATGACCGTAATCGGTGGATGGGGGCGATGAGGCGCTTTGAGGGAATGGCCGTGGCAGATGGATACGAACAGTTGAAGCTAGAGGTAGCGAAAGACTGCAGCTTCTTAACAATCATAATGCTTCGTCGTTGCATTGAGCAGCATGTGAAACGAGGTTGCAACGAGGCCAGTCTCGATTACAGTACCCTTCTGAATGACTGTCCATTTCGGCCGCGGGAGCACGTCTGGATTAAGTTTGACTGAGTCGGGGGCCGAACGCTGGGTGCTAGGCTTCTCACCTGTTAACTTAGTATGCCAGCTCCTTCTCTGCTACATGTAACACTAGTAGCAATCGGCACCGCCGGTGCTGCAACCCAAGGAGCTCAGAATTGAAGGATGCGGCGACGTCCATCCAGGCTAAGAATGGCGCCGTTCCAACCGTTGTCAAATCAAATCCTGTTCGGATCTCACAACACCTCTACCAGCAGGTGCTGTCAATCCTACAACGAAATGTTGACAGTCAACTTTCCGGACAGTTTATACAAAGCAGCGAGAAGCTTCTCCAGCAAATGACAAAGAAGGTTGCTCGAGTAGTCTGACACTAGGCCTCCTTTGATTCCAAGACGATTCTGAGTTTGAACTCTTCTTCAACGTTCTCCGAACGAGAGACACGGCACCCCTTACGGCCGAGGCACGTAAAGAACCAAGTCTCTGCTTCGAAACGATGCGCCTCGAACGGGTATTGGACTAAGAGGGACCCTAAACAGTCAGAAATGTATAAAGGACGACGCTTGACGACTCACCCAACAACACTTGAGCTCCGTCATCGCACACCCTCGAAGGTATAATGTGCCGCGACGAGCGAGTCTGAAGACGCAGGTGATAACATGCTCAAAATTCAGCAATCATCCAGCTTCGTTCTACCAATAGCATTGCTTTCGGCCTGTCGCCAAGTCCTGATGTACCAAACGCGCATTTCACGATGTCGACGCGAATCGCCGAATCACTCAGAGAAAGGCTGTAGGTCTAGCTGGCGTGCGGTGTGATATGTAGGGAGAACTCGCATCGGGAACAACCCTTCGCGTCAAACCCATAATAGTCGTCGCGTAATTCGTCTTTTTGAGAGCCCAAAAAGTCAGTGCGAGACATTAGGGAATGATAGAGCTTCTACCTTGACTGGAGCCGTCAATTCGAAAGGAGCTCGGGGCAAATTGGGACAGCGCTCGTCCAAATACAAAAGCACAGCGGGTGAGGACCCCGACTTCTACGCTTATGAGCGAGAACTGACGCGTGATTCATAGACAGCGAATGACAATAACCTGCGACAATGGCGTGGTTTAGATTTACATTGAAGGGCGAGCTGGGTCGCGGTGATGGTATTGGAGACAGAGATTCGCCCACGTGGGCATTGAGGATTTGTTGAAGACTCACGGTTGTCAAGCGTACTGCCTATTGGGAAGCTACACCGCCAAAGTGCCTCCAGGTTGGATCGAGGTGGAACGATCGTGCGTGACACATGAGCTTCTCACCTTGCTGCAAGTCGGTGTCCATGTGGAAGCCATCAGAAATCGTAATGGGGGAGACCCTTGATCCAGGGGACCCGACGGCGGATGGCTTCAAGGGAGTCGTCAAGATGGATTCCATGTGGGCAAACGGCGGGGAACCATGTCAAGTGCATCGAGTCCCGACATCAACATTCTCGTTTGACAGCCATGGTGATCCTGTTGTTGTAAGGTTGAAGAGATGTTGGCTAGCTGAGGTACCCACCTCATTTTATTGTAGGCTCTGCATGTTACACAGACACCTTAGGAATCACAGCAGGGTTTAAAAAATCAAAATCATTAAAATAGCATTGTGAAAACAGTGGAAGAATGCGAAATGACTACGGCTATGATATATGAGACTGGCACAAGGGCGGTAAGGCATGATGCTGTAATGACTGTGGGGTATGCGAGGTGAATGGCTACTTGATGGCGAGTCGCGACTACGCCGCTTGAGAGGTGAACACGTCGGGCGACGACGACTCGGCAGCCTGCTGGGCTGCAGATGTGGCGGCGGCGGCAGTGGTCATCACATCCAACTGTGCGGCAAGCATCAGGTCGTCAACCTGCTGCTGTATACCGCTGATGCTGGCATCCGGGCGAGGCCCTACACCCGAACCGTCTCCGATGTGCTGCTTCTTGTCGCTCTCGTAGATGAATTCAAAAGCCCTGGAGCAATATCAGCAAAAGAAAGCGTAAAGACAATAATGACAACAACCTGACAAGTGCCGTAGCACTACCCTTTGCAACCTGGACAATCATGGCATACTGGGCGTCGAGCTTATCCCAAAAGTCGTTCGCAGCGTGTTTCTTGAAAACCATGCGCTGTCGAGGGTTAGGGAAAGTCATTTGAGAAGAAATACGGCACTCACCATGAGGGCAATGCGACAGCAAAGGGGCACGGAGAGCTCACACTTGGTGTTCTTGATGAATGTACGGGCTAGAGTAAATATGTGGGCTCGGGACCACCCTTCCTCCTGATAGCCAGCTAAGGATTCATGAGATAAGGCTGGAACAATGAAGGAGACATCATACATGTTTCTTGAACGTGGCCCTTGTCTGAGTGAGGGCGTCGCTGACAGCAGATTGGAGTCGATTATAGTCGGCGGCATTGGCTGTAATGCCTGCGGGAATTCCTAGAGGAAGGCGGAGCAGGAGTTTCTATGAGATAAACATGGTTCAGGCTTCGACCACGGAATGGCAAAAAGACTCACAAGAAGCGAGTCCGTCGCAGGAGCACCCTTGTAAGAGGCAATGTGACTGGAAAGAAGCATGGCCACAGAATACAAGTTGATGTTCTTGCGTAGGTCGTCGGAGACCTCAAAGGCAGGTGTCGCGACAACAATCTCCTTGACTTTGTTGAAGACAGAATGGAGCAGTGCAAACGTCTTGGCGTCACGAACATGCGGCGGGTCCTGAGTGGAGAATGCAGGAATTAGTATGCAGTTAGAGCTGACAACGAAGACACACCTGAAGGAAAACCTCGACCTCGGCAAGTTGCTCAGTTTTGAGCTTCTTCCTCGCAGCGAAGTTCTTGACAGCGATCAAATCATTGGGGTTAGGACCGGTGGGAGTTGTGAACGGGTTAGTAGTCAGTGGGTTACCACTGGTACCGCCCGGAGCACTGTCATCTTCGAGCTCGTTGAAGTCCTCATTATTGGGAGTTGGGCGCTTGCCAAGGACACAACTGGCCTGTGGCGTTTTTATAGCCGCGAGAATGCCGTTCATGGGGTTATCATCATTGGAGGGGGGTGAAGAAGACGGGGAAATGGGAGGGACTGACATGGTGGTGGTTGAAAGGCAAGAAAAAAATGGCAATGAGGCCCCTGTTATCGCCCGATTCGTGCTGGGCTGTGATGGCGGAGTTTCGGTTGATCCGTTCGCCATCACCACCACTGAAGAACTGCTTGACAAAATGCCACCTAAGAAAGCTCTGCCAAATTGTGAGTTAACGAGAAGAACTTGACGCAGAATTTAGACTCACACAAGTAAACTCTTCAGTCTTTGTGGAGGACACGACAGACTCCAAAGTTCTTTGCACAATCTGTCACGGAAACACTCAGCCTTTCCCTCCTCTTTCTGCTAAGTTGTGGATCCTCCGGAGCAGTGCAACTTCACATGTTAATGGTGATCAACACCATGCTGCAGCAGAGAGATACAAGAATCTGCAGCGCATAAATGCGGCAAGAGAGCAAGCGCGACAACAGCGGCAGCAACCTTTGCAACTTTCAGCCATAACCGCTGTCGATGCACGCATACAATCTGAACCACATGTTAATGCGCGTATTGATATGGACCAACTGGACGCGTACAAGTTTTCTGTCGATGACTTTACCCTCCATCCGACCAACAATGAGATCTTGGATGCACAGTCCGAGCGCCTAGATCGCGAGTTCAAACATCGTGGCTTATGGAACATGCACGCTATGGCAGATGCACTGGGTCTCCATAGTGGAGAGCCGCTGGAGATGACAGAGGACCAGGAAGATGCCCTGTTTGCAGAAATCCTAGAGACAGCAAGTACGTTGATGATGGTTTGCGTTGAAGATAACATGCACCTGACTTTGTTCCATTTTGGTCAGAAGTTCCCACTTTGGAACCGAGCGCGTCTTCTCTTCCATCGCGTAATGAGGTGTTCTACCCATATGATTCCAAGACGGTAAGTCGCCATTCATACACAGTTTTTCCGATCCAAATTCTAATAGTCCATTCAAGATGTTTTTACTAGATACTCTGGACAATCTACCGCGACTGCGAATCTCAAACTCCTTAATGCGTGTATTCTTGTGGATTCTGAGAGAACTTGGGGCCCCGGATGTCCCGTCATTTGACCATTTACGCGACATTCAGAAGAGTATTCGTAGCAGGTCTGGGATACCAACAATCCCAGCTAAGTCTCATTTTGGGAACGTCTTTTACATCAATGATCCCCGGCACCTTATCGCGCAGGTATGTCACGTTGAATCGATGATTTTATCTATGAGAGACTCAAAATACACAGGATTGGGCATCACCCAAGGTGCGGAAACATATCCGTATCTATCCAGAGATCCCCGAAGATGGGGTGATACGTGAAATCTGGCATGCCCAGAAATGGCGGAAGGATATGGACTGTGATCTCTTGAGTCCGATGTACGAGGGTCGACGCGTGACCTCCATGACTTTTCGCGCAAGAACACTGTTTTGCGCCTTCCTCTGCACCTGGATATAAGATACTCAGCTAGAGAGTGTATTCTGTATATATAAACATAATCTAGTACTAGGTTTATCTTAGAACACACTCCTCCAAGCTCGGTGGTGCGAAGATTTGGTGAATTGAGGGGGAGACCCACATGATTCCGAGATCTCGAGACCTCGGGTTCGATTCTGCGATCGACCATTTCTCAAAATTCAACCTCGACCATCCGGCCTACCCTAACACAAATCATAGGGTCTGCAGATATCGGAGACAACAAGGGAGATGGATGGCAAACCCATGGCCGACCTGTTTTCACACCATCCTGTCATCACATTTGAGGTAACATGGTGGGAGGAGAGAGAGAGGTGTGGTAGCCACATCGCCAGCAGCCATATGGACTCCGGGCAGAAGTCATATCAGATCCAGACCGATCATCACCTGTCTCCGCCCTTTTCTTTCCACCTCGATCACACCCGGAGGCACTTTGGCGGTGTAGGTTGAATCGTTTCTAGCTCTGACTCAGTCTGGCAGCCTCGGTACAGGCCTCTTCGTGCATCCCGGAGCCTGTGATTCGCCACAGGGACGATTCTTACACCTTCGTAGCTCGTGGTCGGCTATCGTAATGGATATTATCCATGAGTCAGAGATAACCTCCGACACGGCTCTGGACAAGAAGCGAATCTGTCTTCACCACCTGACAGTTCAATTGACTTTCGATGAAATCTCGTCTCATGATCCACAACAAACGACCTACTTCTTGGGACAAATCACTCAAAATAGCATCAAATCACGGCAAGTATATCCTTGGAATCGTGTGCTTATACCAGTCAGCGTCTCTAATACTGCCAGTTCCCACCAAGCAGGCCCAATGCCCAGTCCATCGTTCTCCAACTTCACACGTCGTTGACATCAGCTCTTAGCGATGTCCGAACCAGCCCTACGACGACTGACCTCCTTATTCATGATTTCACACTTTGCAACGATGCTGCTTCGTTGAAAAAAGCTCATAGTGACCTCCGAGCTAATCCAACCCTTATCGTCGATTTTGAAGGTCGAAACCTCGGCGAAAAAGGCGGGGCCCTCGATAATGACGTTTCGCACGACAACTTCCCCACGCACATACGTGCTCGACGCTGTCTGTCTCTCCTCGACGCAATTGCGTCCCATATTCGACCTTTTGGAGTCGAATGATATCTGTAAGGTCTTCTTCGACGGCAGGAAGGATTATTCTGCTCTATATCACGAACACCACGTCACCTTACAAAACGTGCGTGATATGCAGCTTGCAGACGTCGTATCACGCACCGTTCGAGGAGAAACCCAGTACGGTCGAGCCAAACGATTGTATGGCTTCCTGCACCCTCCGGAGGTCAGAGGGCAGCAGTTTTATGAAAATGTGCAGATGCTCAACGGGCTGAGGAAGTGCATTGAGGAGCATGGTATCGATGTTCCCAAAGCTACACTCCAGGCGGGTAAGGTGCGGCTCAATTTACCGAAAGTTTCCTACTAAATTGATCTGCTTGTATCAGTGTCGCACACGCTCTGGATGCAACGCCCTCTGACCGACGAATACCTCGAGTACGCCGCGTCAGACGTGCTTTTGATCCATGCACTGTACAACCACTTCATCGAGAACAAATTTATCGACTTGGCCACACTCCCTTCCCAAAGTATGCGTTATGTGTCCATATGGCGAAACAACCAGCCGAAGAGTGATGACATCTATGCGGGGCACCCACTCCTTCCTCTTGGAATTCTTCGGGAGCCGTCTTCCCCCACTGCGGAGTGTATACATTGCAAGAGAACACTCTCACAAGATGCAATTAGTTCAAAAAAATGTAGTAACTGTTGGGTCTGTCGTGCGATAACAATCATAGTACGTCTTAGGCAGCGATGGGAACGAGAAGACGATGCTTATTACGGTCGTGGTGGCTATCTAGATAGAACTATGTGCTTTTGAGTTTTAGTGAATTGGTTATGCACTGCCTACATGCAAGTACTAAACTTGCCTCGTCACGCCGTATCGTATGTCTGTCTAGGAGAGACTACGCAGTGCAGTGGGAATCAAGCTTTGCCTCAAGATTTGTATGTATACGGTGCCAGAGAGTCCGTGCCTGCAAAGAACCACGAAATCACAAAACGTCGACGATGCGTCTTACCAGGCTCAACAAAAACAATCACAAAACGGACATACACCGATAACACAACCGGTCAACAACCAACCACAAAACCGCTTCTAGCGCGTCACCGATACCCCCCCCCCCGGCGCCCTCGCTGCTTCGCCCTCATAGTCCGTCCGCTCCAAATCACCACCCTCAGCGCGATTGGCACTATCACCCCATGCCATCACTACCCGCCGCCCTCATTCGAGATCGCTCAAAACCCAAGAGCTCTCGATGTTCGTGGCATACATAGAAAAACTTGTCACATTTTACAACAGCATGAATCCCTTAAACTTAAATATCGATACGAATACTACTATGAAAGATGTTCTCCGGGTCATACTTACGCTTCAACACCCTCAGCTTCTCCAATACGTCGTCCTCGTAAAACTCCTCCGCCGGACTGCCTGCAATAAGGTAATTGGGATAGTTCTTCACAATTTCAATCCCCTCGCTACGCGCCGCAGCATAAATTCTTTCGACACAGTCGCGCATCTGCCTCGCGTTCTCCTCCGCATGTCCAGGAAGTGTTTCTTTCTGCTCAATGATAACACTGATCACGTTGACAGTGGTGCACCCGGGAGGGGGCCATACGCCTTGGGTTTCTGGGGTAAGGGTGAAGGCGCCTTTCATGAACGGTTGGAAGGTCACGGTTGCGCCGTGGAAGCGTTCCCCGTCTGGGCGCGCATGGAGGTCGGCTATCCAGTTGGCGCCGGCTTTGAAAACGGAAGGCCCGAATGAAGAGAGCATAGCTCCAGTGACTTGCCATGAGCCTAAATCTTTCGGGCGGCTCATCAGGGAGTCTAATAATTGAGTGTCAGAGCTTGAGTAGAAACATTGAGAAGTAATAGCGACGAACCTTGAACGAAAACAGCCTTCTCGAAAGGATATACGCCACTACTATCGAATGTAGGTTCATAATCCCAGGCCCAGCCAAACACATCCGGCCGTTTAGTGAATTCCGCGGGATCTTCGCCTTCCACACCGACAATGAATGGCAGCAACACGCACATTGTACCGGCATTTGGAACTGCTAGAACACACTACAATTATTAATGAGCACAGGAATCTTCACAGCAGCATTACACCTACCAGGATACCACTAATACGCGGATTGGTGTTTTCTGTCGACAACTTCTCAACATGTTTGGCCAGAGCTTCAAGCTTATCCAGTGGATACAAAAGATAGCCGCCATACACGCTCGGCGGTTTCGGAATGGCCTTTACCACAATCTCAGTAATCACTGGAGAAGATGTTATAGATATAAATAGACATGCAAGCCTCTCTACTCACCACCGAAGCTATATCCAGCGCCACGCATAGCTTGCGCAAGTTCAGGGTTTTCACTCGCCCAGATAACGCGACCGTCAGCCAGAACAACCTGATAGTCGATGACGTTCTTCGTCGCGAGGCCATACATGTTCGTGAGATAGCAGAGTCCACCTCCAGTCAGGAACCCGCCGACTCCAACAGGCGCAAGGCGGCCGCCCATGACGGTCACAGGAGACGGGGTGAGCTTCTCGTACACCGTGCGCCAAGACTGCCCCGGTCCAAGTACCACTTGCTGCTTGCTCTGGTCATAATCCACTCTGTGTGCGATCCATCTCAGAATGTAGCGCGCGATAGTATTCGAAGACCACACACTTGTCAAAATGCCCCAAATCCAGAATAACCTGGTCAGACTGCGATTGTGCTGTCCCGCCCGAGCGAACGGCGAAATCGAGCTTGTGTTTCTTGAGCCATAAGATAGCAGCGGACGTATCCCCAGTGGTCTTCGGCTTCAAGACGACCTTGGGATCCTTTCTCGATTGACAGCCCCAGGTGCGAGTCGCCAGGTCCCAAGCATCCTCAGGTTGAACCGCGACTGGTTTCTGGAGAATGTCTCCACTGTATCCGGAATTGGTGAGTTCGACGAGAAGGTCGCTAGATACCATGTTGCACTTGGTGAGGTGAAACAGGGAGCGATAGCCACATCAGATACTTCGCCGTAGATTATATGTGGTCCAGCCTGAGAATGGCCACTTGATGTGTTGATATATACAACAGGTGATACAAACACGCACTTGATGCAAGCTGATGCATTGATGTCCTAGATGCAAACCGCTGATATTGAAATACCACTGAGAACACGACAACTCTCGGTGACTCATGGATGAGTGCGCATGGTAGAAGAAGAGAGGAGACTCCAGCTAGGCCGGCGAGGACATCGAAGGATAGAGGCAGTGTCTTCGAGCTGTAGACCAAACGCTGGACGTCCGTCATCATGCAGCAATTAGCTGGCATTCCTACTATTCCCTACCAATTCAAATGAAGCATCAGTAGTGTGGTAAGATAGATAGATTTGGTGCGCGAGTCTCCGAATGCACCACAGGACGAGCTCCGGTGGTATCTGATGTACACTAGATGTTGTCGGAATGCGGTAGAAGGAATCGACGATGGGGCGAAATGTGATCCCAAACGTTGAGAGAAATTAGCCTCCATCAAAGGCAGAATGCGAGACGTTGTCACGGAGTAAAAAGGGAGCTGGGGAGACGGGTGTCCGATTTTGACAGCCATCAAGAGGGAACGTTCAAGGATAAGAAATTCTTTGATGGAGGTATTAATCCAGCCGTATAAATCCATGTAGTCTGAGATTACCGTCGGAGCGAACGCCACCTCGAAGGCTTACTGCAGATTGCCATCACGTCGACTCTGATATCAATGTTACTGATACGAACGTAGTAGTCAGCCAATTTGTGTGATAATGAAAGGAAAGTTTCTTGTCCTTTTTGCCTTGGTACTATGAGGGCGAGGTACATCTACTAAAAGCAACGGGGAGATACAGTGTCCGCCGTCGCGGGAGAATTCGCCGTAGTTCTGCTTCTGATAAAGCCAAGCCCCACCTATTTGATGTTCTCGTGAGTGTTGTCGAAGCACCATTGATGTATCGAACCTAAACACACTTCATCAAGATGCGAGAGCATCCTCGATATACTTGAGCAATCACCAAGTTTGCCTCATTCCATAGCATGAGCGATGAAAAAAGGCGGGCAAGTGAATGATCCATAAAGGACGGCAGCGAATTAAGAACATGCAATGGGTCGTAATAGGCAAAGCTATGCAATAAACGAGCTACCGTTGACAGAAAGTTAAATGTCTACGCTGTCGAAGTCAAGAGACCGAATGGATTACAGGGATCCTACTGTTAATCACGGATTAGAAGATGATTCCCTATATGAAGAGATGTCTACCTTTGACGAGCAGAGCTGAGTTTTGGAACGCACAAGTCAATCTCGAATTGCGAATATCACATCATCGTTTCCAACAATTTTACGGTAATTCGATGTGACCCGTATTACGAGATCCATCCCATCATCAACCAGTGCTTCAAAGACGAGCCTTTCCGCATCACTGAAGACGCGACTCTGTGGGTAGCCACTAACTTCGTCCCGATATACCCAATGCGCCAGATGCTGCGCATTCACGATAAAATGGCATGCCTTAAGCCTTCCCAAACCAATGGTATTGTCCCCTTCCCAACGCGCCTTGAGCGTGGAAGCAAAACTGCTGACCGGCCCAAAATACAGTAGACTCTCTGCGTTCTGGTGATTGTCTATCCAAATGGTCAAAGACGAAAGGAGGGGGAGAAAGGTGACGGTGTTTGTTGGTGTTATCATCAAGGAGTTCACGACTGCCTCTATGTATTCCCAGTGGTATCCAGTAACAGAGTCCTTACTGAATAAACCCAGGTAAAGCGAGGTGAGATGATGCATCTGGGAAAGGATAGACAGGATACTCTGTGCGGGAGAGGAGGCATGCGGCACCCCGTTAAGCGAAAGGCTGGTGAGGGTGCTAAAACAACTAGAACGAGTGAATGATCGTTTGTATGGATCCAGGGTATCGAAATGAGATGCGGTAGATATAGGATGAATATCAATTTCATGCAGATGAGGAATCGTGAGAACATCGACGATGTGCGCCGACGTGGTAGTCAACTTGGTCATATTCGAGCAGGTGATCGGGGTGTACGCCACTTCGTCCTCGTCCTCGTCCTCGTCGTCTTCGTCTTCCGAATCCGAGTAAGGTGTAGAGAAGATCTCCAGTGATGGACACTGACCAATCAAACGTATACAGGTCTCCTCGTTGAATTCCATACCAGAAAGGTCTAGCTTCGTGATTTGATGCCACGGAAAAGACTCAACGCCCAGCGGCGCACTTCCCGATAGAGCTAATTTCGTAAGACGGGGACAGTCTTTGAAGACAGACACCGCTAGCTCGGGCAGAGCGCAATGAAGGCTCAACGATTCAAGGCGAGGAAGCCGATGATAAAGCGACGCGTAGAGTATCTCTTGTCCATCTGTTAGATGAAATTTCCACCACCGGCACGATTCTGCCAGTGTAACGTTGAGTATGCGCTTCATAATAGAGGGATCGGCGTCGAGGTTGGAACGTTGAAATTCGCGTACTAGGGATACATCCAACAATCGTTGGCGGGTACGCTGAAGAACTGTCTGCAAGCGTTGCACATCTCCTTCACACTGCGCCGCTCTCGGAAAGCGAAGAAACACAGTCGACCAAAAGGGACGAAGAGACAAAGCAACGTTCCGCCATCTCTGGCAAACATGGCTGAGCTGCCACATGGGCCCAGACGCGTCAAACGCGTTAGCTACATAGGAGTTAGGAATCGTACACAAGAATATTTCCGACAAGATTTCCAGCGGGAGAGTGCGATGCGAGGAAATGAGGCTGGTGTACTTGTCCTGGAATTTTTTCAACCTCTCTCGCTCTTCCTCCATCGATCTGATGACTACATGAAGGGAGGCGACTTTGGATTCAATGGATGATATGTCGTCGGAGACAGTGGGTAAAATGGTGTGCCGGATGTGCGTGATCTCCTCGTCCGTCGCTGGGAAATTCGACGTACGGAGCCGCTCAAGGAGCACAGAGCTCTGGTATTCCTCTTCGTGGTGGAGACTCCGCCTGGCAAAAAGACCGCAATTGGCGCACTGAGACGCAATTTGCTGCATCCCGAACGCAGACTAACCCGAACGAGAGGCAATATTTTTGCCACTATGAATATGGTAAGGATCGACGCGTTTTCTAAGGCGTAAATATTTACCTAGATGCCCTATGAGATGTCACTCTCTAAACGCTCTTCGTGAGCGCGCTGATTGCGACTGACACGGATGGAGATGGTAGTTTGAAAGAAGCCCTGTTATGATCAAGTCACGTCATTTTCACGCGCAACATGCGCAAATGAATAACAAAGAATGGAGATTGCATTCGACGGAAAAGGATCTTCAAGCCACAAGTAAATCGTAAAATTCCCCCAACATCCATGATAACCATAATGAACTGTATATAGTGATACGCTTAAAGAAAAAGAAAGAATGACATCCACAACATATGGTGACAATATCCATACAATCAAAGTCCAACTCAATGATATAAAGTCCAATGTGATGAGTCCATAGTCCAACCCCGCCATTCCACTCTTTCATTACATACACATATTGTTGTACAATTTATATCCCGGCTTGCACGAATCTAGAGGAATGCATCAGCCACAGCCCGACTCGAAACGAACAGAGAAAGACTCACAAACTTCGCACTTGCCCTTCCTGCACACAGCGCCCTTCACACCCTCATCATCTTCGCACGCATTTCCACATGCGCCGCAATTCTCGACATCGTGGCGGAACGAAACGCACTCATACCCGAAATCGCGTAAGGGACACATGTTGAGACCACCAGTGCACAACGATTCCTGTAAAAAAATCAGACAAGGGGTAACGATAGCATGGAGGAAGAACAAACGGAATCTTCATCGTCTAGCTCGAACTGGTCAACCTTGCGCTTTTCCTTGTGGACAGAGCTCGGCTCGGGATGGTCCGCCCGTTTCTCCTTCCACGTATCGCTGGGTTTGGGCTCGTCGTGGCGCTTGTCCTTCCAAGTACCGCTGGGCTTGGGATGGTCCTCGCGTTTATCTTTCCAGGTGCCACTGGGCTTGGGGTGGTCCTCGCGTTTATCCTTCCAGGTACCGCTTGGCTTGGGGTGATCCTCGCGTTTGTCCTTCCAGGTGCCACTGGGCTTAGGATAGTCGCTGCGCTTGTCTTTCCATGTGCCACTCGGCTTGGGATAATCCTCGCGCTTATCCTTCCAAGTACCGCTAGGCTTGGGATGGTCGCTGCGCTTATCCTTCCAAGTAGAGCTCGGTTGAGGCCCATCGTGACGCTTCACCTTCCATGTACCGCTGGGTTTCGGGTGGTCCTCACGCTTGTCCTTCCAAGTGCCGCTGGGCTTGGGGTGCTCTTCGCGTTTGTCCTTCCATGTGCCGCTGGGCTTGGGGTGCTCTTCGCGTTTGTCCTTCCATGTACCACTGGGCTTGGGATGCTCGTCGCGCTTGTCCTTCCAAGTACACTAGCTTATGTTTTCGCTTTCTTCCAAGTACCACTAGGCTTAGGGTGGTCGCTGCGCTTCTTGTACGAAGGAGTGTTCGAGGGCGTGGGCTTGCACCAGCTCTACAAGGCGGAATTTAGTGGAGAATGGAATGAAAACACGGAAACATACCTCGCACCAACCGTCCTTCCAAGTCGCACCACAGCCATGAGTATAGTCGACGTACGCCCAGTTGCCGCCAGTCTGTTTACACTTACAACTCTGTAGGGTTATCAACGTGAGTATGAATTCGTAGGAAAAGAAGAAGACGCACATAGTCATCAAGAACGCTTCCCCATGGGCAGACCTGCAGGTCGGATCTGGCTCTGAATGCAGCGGCGTTCACCGATGCGGACGTGGCCAGAACGACAAAGAAGGCGAGGAGTTTAAAAACCATGATTAAAGTGGAGACGACGGCGCCTGAGGAGAGCGAGAAGGTGATGAGGCCAGAGAAGGAACTGGTACTGTTTCCAGGTCGCCAGTAACGCTTATATATGCGAGCTCGACTTGATTCTGCATCGTCGAACGAGAGCCGTGGTGTAAGAGAGACAGTGAAGGTCAACCCGCCCGTTCGAAGTGTTTCAGACGCGAAATGCGGGTGAGCAATCAACATAGCGAGCCCCGCTGCATCCCTTTTTTATGCCGAAGCGGTGGTCAAAGACACTCTTTATTGATGGGGCTGTACGAGAAAGTCTGTTAAGATGATGCGATAAGAATAGATGTACAGAGTGCACAGAACATGGAAGCGGAGGAACCACCCGCCTAGGTGAAGAAGCGCTAATTTTGGGCGTTCAGTTTCAAAGTCATTCAAGTATTCGTCCTGTATGCAAACAATAATAGCAAAACTTTTGAAGGATTGTCAGCCGTGATGCATTCAAGAGAAAGTCCAATCCATAGGCCATAGGGGCATTCTCGGTATCTTGAGTCGTATTCATAGAATGGGATAGACGGATAGCCACACCACTAGTAAGAAAACGTGATATATTGACGACAAGGAGAGATAACCTATTTTCGGCATGTTAGCACACCGGAAGCGGAAGTTGTATAGTCTTCTCGCGACGCGATAACAGATGAGTACGAGCAGAAAGTTTTCATTATGTGACAGGTGATCGTGGCCAGGCTTGCGGTGTCAAGGGAAGTAAAGCCGCAGCAACGCGACGACCTTCTTCAGCGAGTAGGTTATATGTCGAGCACGCGTTCCTCTGAGTTTCGTCAGCATATATTGAAGGCCGGGGGGGAACGGCATACCGTGTCCATCGCGTCCACCTGAATACCCAGCCCATTGAGATACGTTCGAATACTGGGAGGAGGTTGTGCTATTCTGGTTCCGGTACCCAAAAGAAGGATTTCTGCGAACTCCAGTCAAGTTGGCGGTTCGGCCAAGAAATGCAGACTGACCTGGTTTTGGCGCGACAAGATCAAACACTTGAAAGTGTTCATTTGTCCAGCCAGCCCACAGTCTCTGCGGTACATCCCAGAGAAATACTTCTCCTTCCAGAAATATGCAGGCCGAAGGAAGAATGAGTCCGTCTGCGAGTTGAATGCCCTGAGGTGTTATTGTACGGACTTGCACAGGTGGCGGGTTATCGTCTGCGAGAATGTTGGTAAGGCCGTGCCATTTTTTGCCTTCGAATGCTCGTGCAGATGTATGTAGCTGCCTTGGAGTATATCGTAGAGTCCGCGACAGCGCAGGTCGAAGACAGTTCATGACGGGGAAAGGCAAGACGGATTCGGTGACGTCAAGAAAAATATCGCCGGCACGTGGGCGCACTGATCTTTTTTTCAACTTTCATCTGCATAAAATGCTTCCCTCTCAGCTATCCAAAAAGGTTGCAAAATCAAAAACGAAAGCGGACGAAAAGAAGAAAGCCGTAGTTGAAGAGGTGGAAGAGGAAGAACTGGTCATTCCCCTACATGGCTTGTCTTCAGAGGACGAGGACTCATCCGACGATGACGATGACGATTTTCAAGGCGACGGGCCTGCGGTCGACGTCGCTAAGCTGCCGACAATAGCCAAAGACGATGCCACAGTCAGGCGCAAGCTGGAAAAGGCCAAAATGAAACGAACTCAAGTGTGTATCTCACACAATCAATCTTTTCCTGCTAATTCAAAGTCCAGCAAGAAGAACGGGGCGTCGTCTTTCTGGGTCGCATACCGCACGGTTTTTACGAGGACCAGCTTAAAGCATACTTTACCCAATTCGGAAATGTAACTCGCCTACGGATATCCCGGAATAAAAGGGTGTGTTATACCCTCGGCTCGTTTGGCTTGTTCTCATTGTCCGATAGACGGGGGCTTCAAAACACTACGGCTTCATTGAATTCGACTCTGCTTCAGTCGCGCAGATCGTCTCAGAGACAATGGACAACTATCTACTTCTTGGGCACATCCTTCGATGTAAAGTAATTCCCAAAGATGAGGTACACCCTCAACTGTGGGTGGGTAGCAACCGAAAATGGCGTGTGGTGCCCAAAGATCGACTTGTACGATTAGAACACGACAAGGTATGCATATCCGCGCGCGTCCTTCTTTGGCTCAGCCGGCTCGCAGGTCCGAACACAGGAAGAACAAGAAAAGGTGGCCAAGAGGCTAATGAAGCGCGAAAATCAGCGCAAGAGAAAAATCGAAGCGGCTGGTATAGACTACGACTTTGACGCCGTCTCATACGTGAGTACCCCCATTGGCTGATCGTATCCTTCATTCTAAACCAACTGCAGAAAAAAGCCTCCAAGACCAAGGCATCGTAGATCTATTCGCCTCTTCTCATGTGCTGTCATCTATCCACGATCCGTGATGTATTCTTTGCAAAAGAACTGCATTTCAAGAATGCTGTAGTTGACGTGTGAATCGCGTCGGCGCTCATATTTCTTCGTGTCAGATCAACAATATCTATCAGAATACCGAGCAAGGCATACAACGCGGCTCGACTCATCTTCAGATGTGGAGGAACTGATTTAATTGTTAAGCGGTGGCAACTCGATACCACGAACATTGCAATCCTATCCACACAGGCTCGTGCTCCGACAAATTAACATCTGATAGCACTGGTCCCGCCACTAACTTTGTACCTTGACACATAACTGGGATTAATACTGATTCTAACTGGAATAAAGGACCACTTCACCTTCTTCGCACTTCAGCCGCATCTTGTGATAGTGCTCAGAAATCCGGTAAGAGAACTGAATGCACTCACCTTGTCGTGAATTCTGACATTCGGTGCGTCTTCAAGTTGATGGTGGTATTCATTGATTCGGTCCTCGGAAGGCAGGCTCGTAGCAGTAAACAATGTCGAACTTGAAGAATCGTGCTTGAAGAAGTTGAGTCGATTTGGGGATGCGAATTTCGTCCATAGCGAGGTAGGGAGCGGTCGACTTGCGGGATAACGTGTCGTCGTTCGGCCTGAGGTCGTGGGATCGAAGTGTGGCGTAGATACGGTCGGCTTGCGCGGGAAAACGTGTCGTCGGTTCGGCTTGTGGACTCGAGAGTGGGAATTGTGGCGTAGAGTCGGTCGGCTTGTGGGATGGTGGTTCCAGTCGTGTTTTGAGGATGAGGCAGGTCGTAGTCGTGAACGGTCGACTTGCGGTAGTAACGTGTCGTCGGTCGGCTTGTGGGATTGTAGGTGGCTTGAGGACAGGTGGCGCGCGCGGTCGACTTGCAGGACTTACGGGCGGTGGTCGGTCGACTTGCTGGGCATCGTGTCGTCGGTCGACTTGTGGATCGTAGAATGTGTTGTGGCGTAGCGGAGTTCGTGAGTCTAAACATATGTGGTTTGAACAGCCGATGATACTGACAAATCCAGAAACTCACTTTCGTCGGTCCGTAGGCTGTCTAACGCGTCGAGTCGGCTTAAGGCGCTGTCGGTCGTCCCACGTTAGATGGAGTTAGGCGTCTTCTACGGTCGTCGTCCTAGGAGAGCGAGTGAGTAAGAGCGGAGTGGATAATGGCGATGATGTGGGCGAGAGCAAGGATGGGGTCCACACTGAACTGTGTGCTGCCTTTTATATGCGAGGGCGAAGGTCAGGGCTGCCCAAGTACAATGGACCCAAATTGGGTTAGCGGTCCATTGTTCTGATCTTTTGACAAGTTCTCCGGGGCTAAAAAAAGGTAATAGTGTGGTTGCCATTGACCAGTGAGTCAACTCGCCACTGTCCATCGTCACAAACAGAAGCAGTATGTAGATTTGTTTGGTGCCGCGT
This sequence comes from Mucidula mucida, assembly GCA_015501055.1. NCBI lineage: Eukaryota > Fungi > Basidiomycota > Agaricomycetes > Agaricales > Physalacriaceae > Mucidula > Mucidula mucida. The sequence goes on from JADNYV010000026.1 coordinate 74,196, forward strand.
TGCATTCTGGGGCGCTCTGTCATTGTGGACCGGAACAATGAAGAAGTGTAGTAAGCGAATGTGCTTCGATAGGTGGTCAATGCCCACTTCCTGCTACCCTGAAGCGCCACGCGGGATCACGCGGGGACTATTTAACATTCCACTTTGGCCGGTCAAAAACAATGGACATCTATTCCAATTTGGGACCAGTGGTAGCTCGGCCCTGACTATCCCGTTTGGTATAAAACGACGTGCTGTGGAACCAAAGAATTCCCCATCCTTTCTTTCTTCCACACTCATCCGCGCCTCTATCATCCCGCTGACACACTCGCGATCTATCATTGCCCCCGCCTCCTTTGGACAACGACGCCTCAAATAGCCCTTGCGCCTCAATTTATCGGTGAGCTGGTTATCTGCTTAAATGCTATGTGTCAGTGATTGACCACAGTGTAATTAGACTCGACCGCGTTTCGAATGGACTGGACGGCCCACCAGACTTAGCCTCCTCTCAACTGGATGACACTGTCAATAGCTCCTGCAAGTCGACCGATCCTCAAGCTCCTTCGACCGACACGTCGACCACGAACGATCATGACACTGCACCTCGATCCTCAAGCCACAATATACCCTCAATTACGCAAGCCGACCCACCAAGCCGACCTACGACCCGCTATCCTTCGAGTCGACCGACGCTACAAGACGATTCCCGCTCTCGATCCTGCAAGTCGACCGCTCACGAAACGAAACGCCCCGAATAATGTTCTCAAGCACGACTGACGCTCACGCTACTGATTCCGCAAGCCGAACTTTGAACCGACGTCACGTTCTTCCGCAAGCCAACCGCCTCTACGCCACACTACCAAACCCACCGATCGACGACACGTTACCCTGATAGTCGACTACTTGCTCAGGACGAAATTCGTATCCACAAGGCGACGCCGATCTGATTTCCTTAAGCATGATTTCTTCTTCGAGTTCGGCGCTGTTTCCACGACGAGGACGAGGACGACTGCTACAAGCTCGATGGACGACTGACCTAAGTTCCGTGGACGACCGAATTAATGAACGCGACGAAGATACAATTCATCAAAATGGCACGACAAGGTGAGTGTGTTCAGTTCTCCTATAAGATTTCTGAGCACTGTCACAGGATACGTCCTAAGTGCGAAGAAGGTGAAGTGGCCCTTCATTCCAGTCAGAATTGGCCGCTAATCCCCGTTATGTCAAGGCACAAAGTGAGGAGTAGGAGTCGCCATTCCTTTAGACATCAGTCTTCCATAGAAGTGTGTAGTACTCAGGGAAACATTCATTGTCGTGTTGTTCGCCACTTGGCAGTAGTTGTGATAAGGATCCTTGGATGCGAAGTGGCCTATAGCTACGTCCTAGTCTAGGAGTTACTCTGGTAGCTCACGATGCATGAATTCTGTTCCGTTGTGATCTTGGTAGATACTGGTTGAGAGAACTTGCAATGATACGCCGCACGTGATGGTCATAACAAGGGTACATATATTCTGGCTCTCCTCTACATCCCTCGTTCTATCCTGTCATGATCGTTGAGCATCATCTCGGTAACCCCATCATTGAAGTTTCGCGCCGAGTGCATATCTTGATTTGGCCATAGAATGAAATATCCTCCGCCAATGAGTGCAAAGGCTAAACTAACTATTGATGACCACTGTCCTGAACGTACATGTCAGTTGAAAAGTTGCCATGAGGAGAAAGCGTGAAGCTTACCGACAGCAGCCATTGACTCAACACCGTATCCAACCGTCTCAGGGTCCCAAAATAGCTTCTCCCCAAATCCAGCGAGTACTAACATTGCGATAGGCACCAAGTACATGCCTATACCTGTGAACAAGTGATAAAACAGTTTATTACGGTCACGATCGAAATTCTCCATCACCGGGCGGCCCTTGAGAAGCAGAAGCGATGGATATAAAACGACGGCCGACAAGGTGGCTGTTAACAGCGGAACCGTCAAGTTCGTGGCAGGGAGGTACACTGCGGATTGAGCCTGGCGAAGTGGGAGATGGACATCCATGCACGAGAGGTGGCAATCGGTTTCACCGACGATGTAGTCGGCTCCAGTAATGTTATGGCCTTGGTTGTCTACACATGCAAACGCATTCGTCACGAAATTATCGTTGGACAATTTGACAAACGTGGCGATGGCCCCAATCGTAGCGCCCGTAATGAAAGTTGCCCATATGAGCATAAGCGCATTACTAGCTGCTCTCAAGTACGTCCGTGAATGCGAGATGATACTGGGAGAAGTGACCGTCGCGAGCATGCAGAAATAGGTGGCGCCGATGAGGTCCAGGTCGAATACTGGTTTCGTACCGCCTATCGAGAGTATAAGATGCAGCCATGAAAGTATCCTGAACACATACCGCTAATACGTGCTATCTGGAGCACAACGAGGTGCGTAGCAGATACAGCGCCCACTATGAGAAATGCAGCAAGACTGACGTCCAGAAGAAGTTGATAACGCCGCCCAAATATACATCCTAGTAGGAGAAGATACATGCTAATCCTCTGTCCGGGACCGTATTGTCCTGATAGCGGGTATGCGCATATAACGTCTACCGCAGGCGCCATGAGGTGTTTGTAATAGTAGTCAAAGCTGGTGGTGCCTCGAGAAAGGGACAATATACAGCTCTTATTAGCGCTTAGTTTTGACATATTCCAGTCAGGCGCTGATAAACATCGCATCTGATGTTTTCTGTAGTATTCGTGTCAATCGTCGAGTTTCGAGCGCTGTTCCTGCTAATACGCCGAACTTTCGCCAAATTCTATACATCTTTTTTAGATTAGACTCGCTGCAATAACTGTAATACAGACTCGTGCACAAGTAATAGCTTGCACTGAACCAGGCATGCTGAGTGATGGACGTGAGAGAAGATTGGCGTGATGTCACGCTGATCAACATGGCTCTTCCTCAAGCCACCATCGACTTTGCGCATCGGATGTTCGACGCTGCGCGCAATGGTGACTCTGACACCCTTGTCGCGGCAATCAAAGCTGGGCTCCCTGTGAATATGACCAACTCTGACGGCAACACTCTTCTCATGCTCGCGGCATATGCAGGGCATACTGCGTTGGTGAAGGAGCTTGTCTCCCTTGGTGCTGATGTCAATCGTACGAATGACAGAGGGCAGAGTATTATTGCTGGAGCCGTGTTCAAGGACTTTAGCGAGGTCGTGAAAGTCTTGATGGAAGGTGGCGCGGATCCGAGACTGGGGAAACCGAGCGCCGTTGAGACTGCTGTTATGTTTGGGCGGAAGGATATAATGAGTACACTCGGTGCTAATGAATCTGAAGTCGGGACAGAAGTTCCTCGACCAGTGGGCGACGCAAGGTAAAAGGAAATGTACGCGTCTTTCTTTCAAGATCGAACTTGTCTCAAAGTTTCTTTCCTAGGATAAATGGAACACGCGAACCCCCACCTGTTGTAACTGTTACTATGAGAACAATTGTACGAATTCACTTTGGAAAACTGGACCTACTTGGACCTATTTGGAGTGATCGAAGTTTCGGAAGGTTGCTGACGTCGCTGGATGGTTCACCCAACGTCATGAACGACGCAATTCGATCCTATATAAGACGGAGCGCTTTGGCCTTGTTCTCTGTATTCCCCCATCATCAGTTTACGCGATGTCAATGCAATCCAAAGTCGGCAACGCTCAGATCCATGAGGCAAACGAGCAAAGGTTAGCCCACTTTTGCCTTGAATGCTGTAACTCATGTCTCAAATTAGGCCAAACAAGACGGACGTGGGCCAGCATCACACCACCGATGCCATTGGCCAGCGTAATGCGCATGATCCCTTGGACTCAAAGTCAGCCTTCTCCTTACACCTCACACGAATGCTCTTTACAGATATCGTTTAGGGACCAGCGTACGCATCCGAACACTGCTTCGGCAGCCGCAGCTCAACAGGAGAACTCTCAACGCGTCACCGACCCACTAGCTCCCGCCCTGGCTCACGGCAACGAACCCTCCCGCGGCGCCAAGATTGATGCTCAACTACAGGCTGAAGATGAGGAGATGTTGAGAAAGAAGAAGTGAAGCTGCGAGCAAGTTTAGACCGCTCTGTATACTGTAAATTTGAATTTCTGTCGGCCATTGGGAAGGATTTATGAGTTCATCATCATCGCACGCGCTTGTACAACGCTGTATCTCCATAATGACATCACGCGTCATGGCCGCCACGTGCCGTGGGGTCATCGATTGGGCGGACATAAAGCTTGCTGCCTTGGTGTTGTGGCTGTATTGCCGCGTTTCCAACGACCTCGACGATGACGACCCAAAAGCCCCCTGCAGTACCCGACGCGAACGTCCCCGATGAGCTCTTGAAGGGCACAACATTGCTGAAGGTGTCTGAGAAGAAGCAAAAGCGAGCTCTGTTCCGCATCGATGCCGACCAAGGTGAAATAGTGTACGAGTCCAAGAAGAGTGGCATCAGTGCGTGAATGCGCCGCCTTTTCGATAATAAGCTTACTGATCGACGTCCTAGTTCCCATTGAATGTATTAAGGAAATCCGGGCTGGTCCTGAGGCAACCTACTATCGCGCCCAATTCAAGCTGTCGGCGGCACTGGATAGCCGCTGGATTACCATTGTCTACATTCTCGACGGCACCTACAAGACTATTCATATTGTCGCCGACACTGTCGACCTCTACAATGCTTGGTTAACGGCTCTCAATCGTTTGCATGCTGTACGCGCAGGCTTGATGACCGGACTCGGGAACATTGAGATTCGGGATGCTGTATGGGAGAAACAATACTGGAAGGGTGCCGACCAGGGCGGCGACTCTAAGTTGGATCTTGCCGAGATCGAAGGCTTGTGCAAGCGGTTGGGCGTTAGTCTGACCGATACGGCTATAAGGGCGCTCTTCAAGGTGATGCGAATCTAATTGAGGCGGACTTGGTCGGCTAACTCAAAATGCACAAAGGAAGCAGATACAGACAAACGTGGCTTCCTCGACTTTGAAAGTTTTCGGAGATTCGTCAAGCTGCTCAAACGACGTCCAGACATTGAAAAGATCTACGCTCATCTCGGGAAACTGGATGTTGCCATATTTACCAAATTCTTACATGATATCCAAAAGGTTATTCTTCTCACATTTCACCTCCTTGTATACGAGTCTGATACAAGTCCAGTCCTCTGCCGATGCCGCGCAATTATTCGCCAAATATTCTCCCAACGAGGCGATCATGTCACTGCCGGCGTTTACCTCTTTCCTGTTGTCTACCGAAAATGGTCCTTTTTCCGAACTGCACGATCCCGTCTGGCAGGACATGACACGCCCCATGTCGGAATACTACGTCTCCTCGTCCCACAATACTTACCTCGTCGGCCATCAGCTCGTCGGCGTCAGTACTATCGAAGGGTACATTCGCGCGCTGCTCCACAGCTGCCGCAGCGTCGAGAGTGCGTACAGTTGAATCTACGGTGTCACTCACCTTAACTGACGCGTACATTCACAGTGGATATCTACGATGGAGAAGATGGCGAACCTGTGGTTTATCACGGCAAGACGTTGACATCGGTGGTTCCCGTGCGCCAAGTCTGCGAGGCCATTGCGAAGTATGCGTTCGTGACTTCACCGTATGCCATCATCATTTCGGCAGAGGTACATTGTGGCATCAAGCAGCAGGATGTGATCGTCGAGATTATGGAAAAGTCTTTTGGTGACAAGCTGATCAAAAGTCCGCCAGGCGACCGTCCAGAGCTCAAGGAACTGCCGAGTCCTGAGCAGCTCAAAGGGAAGATCTTGCTAAAAGTAAGGCACTTCTCGTACCTTCTTAATATGGCTGACCATCTGATCTATAGGCTAAAAACTTGATGGTCACTGCGAAACTCGCTGCACTACAGAAGGAGAAGATAACGGCCGCAGCGGCAGCGGTCGAAGCCGCCAATACGTCGTCCTCGGACTCTTCGGATTCTGGGGCTAGCATCCTCGACTCTATCAAAGACAAATGGCGCCATGCGAGAAAGAAGGAAAAGAAGCAGCCTATGATGTCCGTAAGCCTGGCCGAACTCCTTGTTTACACCGTAGGTGTCAAGTGCTTTGGTTTGAGCGAGGACTACGCGCCGGAACACATCTTCTCTTTGTCGGAGAGTCGCGCCGCGCGGGAGGCTGGAAAGGATATGGTGCGCCACACCCAGACGCACATGGTGCGGGTATATCCCAAGGGCACGCGCGTCAATTCGACAAATTATCAACCGCAGATGTATTGGGCGATGGGCGCGCAGGTCGTGGCCATCAACTGGCAAACTTTTGGTGAGGCTGCTGTCATTCATAATTCACCGCTTTCTGACTATCTGATCTGTAGATTTGGGTTACATGATCAACCAGGCGATGTTCCAGAGGAATGGGCGGTGTGGATATATCCTGAAGCCGGACGCTTTACGAGCTGGAGGAGAGAAACTGCTGGAAAAAAGAACAAATCATCGCTTGGACATCTCGGTATTGTGATCCTTCGCGTGAAATGCCATCTTTTACTGACGTCTCGCAGATCATTTCGGCTCAGCAATTGCCTCGTGCCAAGGACAGCACTACGGGGCGAGAAATCATCGAGAAATCCACCGTCGACCCGCTGGTCCATGTTGCGCTGCATGTACCTGACTGGATGGCATCGCCCGCATCAAACAAGGAAAAAGAGCCCATTACAAAAGTCTGTGCTCAGACCACGGTCATCAAAAACAACGGATTCAATCCCGTCTGGGAAGAGGATCTGATGTTGCCGTTCGAGTGTGTCGGCGGTATGATGGACATGATCTTTTTGGAGGTGTCAGTGCGGGATGACGGTGAAGACGAGGGTGCTGTGGCCAAGTACTGCCTCCCGCTGGGGAGTCTGGGCAAGGGATATCGGCACCTGCCTTTGCATGACGAGCAGCTGTCGCAGTATTTGTTTGCGACGCTGTTCGTCAAGGTGGATGTGGTGGATCTGTGATTTTTGCGGAGATCTGCATATGCGCATATGGAAAGGGACTGGACATTGCAAATAGCTATCGAGGAATCAGTTTTACTAGCACGAAGGCATACACATGTACACATTACTCAATGGACTCTAGCATCTAGCTCTCTTTTTGAGGAGGCGCGCATGGCTGCGTGCCGCCACATTAAGACCGCAATACCCTTCGCATGTCTGGGAAGAATAAAGCTTTGAGCTCCGTATTGGTGGAGCTCAGATGAAGATGAAGAATGGCCAACAATTAAATCCCACTGAGCGGGATGAAGCATCGATCTTCTATTCTTACACAAATGAAGGTCTGACAATCAAAGTAAGCTCGCCGATGTGTACACCTGTCCATAATCGTGCAGTGCATAAAAGAAAACAGAAAGAATGCGACAAACTCTTCATGAGCTCGCCTCAGCTGCCAAGTACTTCTGTACTTCAACGTTAACATCGTACAAATGTGTCGGGTTGATACGCAAGAACCACGAGATGGGAATATGGCCTAAAGATGGATGAAATGAATATTCAGCGCCCTCAAAGGGAAACAGAAACGCGTACACATGAGCCACAAGAAAAAGTCTCTGAGCTTTGCTCTAAACCATGAAATCTGTCGCTTGCCATCGCCTTGTCGTTTAGCCACGTCCAATATCCGTCCGACGCGAGGAATACGCATAGCCTCATACGCATTACAAACCTTCTTCAACGCTCGCGAAACAGTCTCATCGTCCGCCTGTCCCTCAGAAGGAAGATAATGCTGGAGCAACACGCCGAGCATCTGCGCGTCCTCCAACGCGACCGACACGCCCTGTCCGCTGTCCGGGCTCAGCGTATGCGCGGCGTCGCCCATCAGTATGATCCTCTTCTCCGGAGACGTCCAGTACGGCAGCCGCTCAGTTTGGTATCGCGGGAGGACAAGCCATTTGTTGAAGCGGCCGACAGCAGCATCCGTCGCTGAACACGCAGAATCGATGATATGCTGGAAAGTAGAGCCCCAAGGCGACTTCCAGCCCTGGAATTTTGCGCTGAGGGTTGTTTGGAGGAAGGAAAGGGACGGATCGCGTTCCGGAGGCGTGTCGACGGCGTAGGTGGACCACCACATTACTTGCTGTTCATCGACGGAGACGCTTGAAGGAAGAGAGAGGGAGTATCCGAAGAAGCCGTTGCGGCTGAAGGTCATGGCCGCTTGGTCGGTTTGAATTCCGATTCGAAGCGCCTCGGGGAGAGTCGAGAGCGGGACAAAGCCGCCGATGGCTGTCAGACCACTGGAGAACGGACCGTTAGCAATAATTTAACCAAGAACCCAACCAAGAACGCGCACTCGTATTTGGCTGGGAAACCATCCTTTCCGAAGAGGGCCTGCCTGCAGACGCTTCGCACACCATCGGCACCAATAACCACGTCGCATTCCTCGATCTGGCCGTCTTCAAAGACGACGCGTGCGCCGTTGGGGGTTTCCTCTACCTGCTTGACCTTCTTGTTCCACTCGACGACACCATCCGGCACGTCGAGGAGCATGCTCTCGTGTACACTAGCCCGGGACATCATGATTCTGTCGCCTTCACCCCCAAGCCGGCCCAGCGTCGTGCCATTATCGTTCCGCACAGTGAAGTACGTTGTCCTGTAGCCGTGCGCGTAGAGGTACTCCAGCGCAGCCGGGCTTATCGCTTTGAGTGCGCGGAGCCCGTTGGGCACGACACCGAGGCCGCCGCCGATGACGGAGGTGGACGCGATAGATGTTGGGTAGGCCTCGTAGACTTTGACGGTGGCTGAAGGGAGGTATTTCTGTAGGGAGTGGTACGCGCGAGGCCGCCGATTCCGCCGCCTATGATGATGACCTTCATGAATGGTGGTAGTCGCAGGTAAGGCCTAGGTGTGGCAGATTACGCCGCGGCTGTTGTAGCCTTAGGCGCGTGGGGCTGATATCCATCTCGGAGTCGCTGCCGGTTAGGGATATCGAATGCCCAGTGAAGGCCAAGTGAAGGTAACATCCTGGTCGTGTTGCGCACATGGATGAGTGGACAGAACATGTAATGATGTATAATTTGCACAAGTATTTTACAATTCATCGTGTCTTCCTTCTGCTGCATCTCCGTCAGTCCCCAACCCAGGGATAAACACTGCATGTGAGGTGCCCCCAATTTCCGAATCAGTGATTGACGCTACAACGCTGAATGATCCTCTACTGGAAGGAGACTGTGGCAAGTATAGTCAATCACATACAACGATGGTTGGATATGGTCCAAGGCGGGATGATAGGCGCGACGAAGGATCATCATCCGTCAATATCAGTAACACTTTGTCCTTTCACCCGGATAAAGCATAACATCGATAGCATTCGCCTTTCCACCGCTTGTTGGGGTGAGCCAATATGTAATCTCTGCACTATTGGTGACGGTAGACCTGATGAGGTTAAAGGAAAGGCTGCAAGCCAGCCGCGCGTAGCTGGAGTGGCGCCTCGGGTGGTTGTGAATAGTGTTGTCGCCGAAGGTGAAAGCATGAGGGTATCACCGCGATATGAGGCCTGGTCTGCAGGAGCCTTGGGAGACGATGAGGATGTCGCAGGAGGGTAAAGAGTATGTGTACTGAGAAGCTCGAGTGACGGGAGCGAGTACGTCAAGAGGGTATTGTCGTGCTCTGTAACAACGTACAACACCTGCCCATTGGGATGCAGCTTCAAATGCCGCGGTCCACTCCCTTCAGGTGTTTTCAAAACCTTCTCTTCAGAAAGAAGACCTGTAGCAGGATCCACAAGATATATGTGAACCTTGTCTGTCCCCAACACGGGAACATAAGCCCGAGTCGCGACATCGTCCTCGCCAAATTCAATGGCATGGCTCCCAGTCCTGAGGGCACACGCGTCTTATCCGCCGTTTCCAGCTCATCTTCCGATACAAACAAGAACTGTTGCTCCTTGACTGGCTCCGGAAATGGCAGCCGATGCACCTCTCCCGTAGGCCCACCCGCACTGTACATCCACTTGCCACGGATCGTTATGTATGAAGATGTTGCTGTTATGGGGGCTGCACCGAGATGCTCAAGCTTGGGGAGGGAAAAGGCATGAAGCATTGGTGGGAGACTCCATGTTGTCGCATATACAGCATCTTTGGAGGGTGACAGATGAAGGTACTGGTGTGGACCAAATGCGGGGATGGAGCGCAGAAGACGGAGTGATGCTTCAGAAGGTGGGTTTGCTATGGGTGAAGGGAGCGTGAGAGCTAGCAGCCAGAGAGAAAGTGATGTGAATGATCCAGAGAGGATTAAGAGCTCCATTTCTGCAGGTGAAGACAGAGCTAGTATGCAAGATGGCGGTACAGATGAAAGTTGGATTACGCGGAAAATCCTTGTTCCGCTTCATTCCAGCGCGAACTGCTCAATCAAGAGTTCCCACTGTCGCCACATGGCAGGACGACTATTACCACCGACGTTCTCCGCATTATCATCAACGACCATGACCACCAAGCGATGGCTGCTCAAGGCAGAGCCAGACTCCCGGATAGTCAAAGGAAAAGATGTCAAGGCAAGCAAACCTCTTGGGCAACTGGTGTTTGATCCTGGACGTCTTTGCAGTTCAGCGTGGACGACTTTGAATCTGTTCAAGTATCGCCTTGGGAAGGCGTGCGCAACTACGAGGCCCGCAATCTTATGAAGGAAATGAGCGTCGGAGATCAGGTATTGATATGTTCCGGACGCGTTTGAACAATGGTTTATCATGGTGTAGGCTTTGTTCTATCATTCCAATTGCAAGAACCCCGGTGCGTGTTTGCGATCTAACATCGAGATCTCAGTCCGCTTAGGTTTGTTATAGGTGTCGCTGCATTTGCTGAGGTTATTCTCAACTTCTCATCGCACTACTCGTAATTTAGCGTCGCATCCAGGTTGCTAAAACGGCGTATCCTGATTGTACGTTCTTTGAGTCAAGAAATGCGTCAGCTCAATTTCTTTAGATACGGCTTGGGACTCGTACGCATAACACATTCCTCTATTCGTGCAACTCACGATTTATCCTCACTGCAGCTCTCACCCATATTACGATGCAGTCTGTCTATACCGTCGTTAAGATGATGATGCTTGATATTGACCAGATCTCCAGAAAACGGACAAGGACGCTCCAAAATGGTTTATGGTGGACCTCAAATTCACGTCAAGAACTGCGAATTTCGTGTCCCTGGCCTTGCTGAAATGGATAACATCCATGAGCGATCCATTACCGGAATCCGTCGCTTACATCGGCAAAGAAGGCTTGGATGCTCTCAAAAGTACGTATTATTCTCACAAACAGAAATAAACGGGATCTTCACAGCCAACAGCAATGGATCTCGTAGCGCGAGGGCGATTAAGTGTGCAGAGAGTGACTGAGGAAGCGTGGAACGCGATCACCTTACTCGCAGAGAAAGGCGGGTGGACAGAGGATGACCTGAAGCCCCCGCCAAAGTCGAAGAAGGCGAGGGCGAAGCCTAGAACCCCAGCAAAGAGCAGGGCGAAGAGGATGCGTAAGGTAGATTCCGATGATGAAGGAGAGGAATCAGAGGAGGTCATGCCTACGCCCAAAAAACGACGTGCACCGTCGCCCCCTACAGGCGTCGAAGGAAGCGGTCGGAGCAGATCAACGCGAGATTCCTAGCTAGCGGCGGCCATGGATATTGTACAGTAACAGTAAGCGCCCATTTGGACTTCTCTTTTCATGCTGCGATCCCAACGTAAACTTTCGGACAGATGTTATCTAGTGGTACAGATTGAATACGCCTATGCTGTTCTTGTCTTGACGTTCAAAACGCCTGAAAATCTTGGTGTGAATTCTCACGAGAATAGATCAGCACTGGGCTTTTCGGGTGACATAGTCAGGACGCGTTAGTCAAATCCGCCCGTGGGCCATGGTTTTGGCAAGCAACAACAAAAATTATCACAGCCACTTATCCCTGGTCATTCGAATCTCGACGATTGTCATGCAGAATCAATGCTTCTAGTCCCGGGACACGTAAGACATCACTTGGGGGTTCACTGTCGAAGCCATCTAACCACGTCTTCCTGCGCCTTGACAGGAGCTGTTGTCTGGGTGCTGTCAAGTCCGTGAGTAACCGCGGTGGTTGGTGTATTTCCGATCCACTCCCCCGGGCGAAATCTGGATCATGATGACAGGCATCAGTCATTTGTATAAAGCTCAGATGAGAAAGACGTGTTTGTCGTTCATACTTATTCCCCCATCTCCCAGGTCGGCATGGATCACCACGGGCTTCTTGGTACGTTCTTCGCGTTGAAACCGTTCGTTGCCCGACTGACGCTGTACTTACAGACGTTTCACGTCGCGCCGACCATATCGACACGAGCTTTTACGGCTACGTCCCAGATAGAGCTACATCGATTGTCTTTCTCGTTTTGTTTGCGATTTCAACGAGTATGCCAGCGCGATTCTGCTTGTTGTTGGAGCCTGGTCCGCTTATAATCCATTAGTCGTGCACGTCGGACAGGCGGTGACATACAGAACATGGTGGATGGTAGGAACGGCTGTATTATGCGGTCTCCTCGAATCCTGGGATGGGCGGCGCGTCTCTGGTCTTCTTATGACCCAGGGCTTGCTGCACCATACGAGATGCAGTGCGTTCTTTCCTGATCACTCTACAATTGATCCTCATCGTCAAGCCAGACTAACTTGCACCATCTGGACCCACACCGCTCCTCGCCGCCAACTTTGTCATAATGGAGCATCTGATCAGTAGGCTAGGCTCAGATACAGCCGCCTCAGTCCAAAATGGTACATCATCCTGTTTTGCTGTTGTGACATCATCTCGCTGGTCGTGCAAGCCATCGGCGGTGGCTCAGCGGCGACTGCTGTGTCGACGGACGGCGATCCGGAGAAGGGCGGGCACATCATGCTTGGGGGTATCGTATTTCAGATGGGTTAGTAATTAGTCTCCCCTACGCCGCGGACTGACAGAGTTCTTTATAGCGACCATCACGGTGTACGCGCTGTGTGCGGCAGAGTTCTTTTTTAGGTACTTTTCCGACAAGCCTATTCCTGGGCGCGACTTGACGAGAGGTCATTTGACGCGCAAGCTCCAGTTGTTGAGCGGCGCGGTTGCTTTCAGCACTGTCTTGCTTTTCATCCGGTTAGTTTTAGTCTCCCTAGGAAGAAGCCTGGCTGACGTGCGTTCACAGAGCTGTATATCGAACCATCGAACTCGTTGACGGATGGACAGGCAGGATTATACAGACCGAAGTCTATTTCAGTACGTTCGAGTACTTCTCTCGAACGACAGCTTAATCACTCTCCGGACAGACGTTTTGGATGGTGCTATGATCATTGTGGCTATATACACGGTCAACATCTTCCATCCCGGATTGCTGTTGAGGACAAAGGCCGAGAAAGACCTTGATACCGAAATGAAGAATGTTGGAGGTTCTAGTCCTATGGCAGTTCCAGCTTCGAGCTCGAATACGACGTTGTAAAGGACCTCAGATAACGACATATTACATTAGCCATAACATGTAGATTAATGCATACTTCTATGACGACGCTTCGTTGAATTCGTTTCAAGCATTCCGCGCGCTGCTGCTGTCCAATCGACAAAGGCCAGAAACCGACCGTGAGACGGATAAATGTGTGTGAAGAGGTCAATGTGCGCGTGCGCAGATATCGAAAACAGGAAGACACAATGTCTCTACCCAGACCTTGTGGCGCAACACACGTGAATAGACACACCCCTAATGAAACATGGACACTCCTGTGCTTCCAGCCCTCATCGCCGCAGGCAACCAATTGTAAGTATCCTTATTCCCACTCGCATTCAACGAACCTCAATCCTACAGTATATCTCACTAGATAGCACGAACACTCAATAATGCCTCGTTCAACGACCGGCGTCGACTTTCGCATCCCCTCTTCTATTGACAACCTCTCAAAGGAATCAATCAAAGAAATCATCTCCTCGCTTGATACGAAGGACATCATATCTCTGTCACTCACGAATCGACGCTTCAATGAGCTGGGCATGCGCATCGTATTGCGCCGCATCTTTCCTGACGCATATCCGAATCGCCTCTGTTTTGGCCTAGGTCCCCCGAGCTTTCCGTTCTCCTCTGTCCGATACCTACGCCTTGCGGTATACAATAAAGCCATGCCAACAAGCCTTCACGCAGCATTCTCGGGGGACGTCAATACCCACTGGCAAATGTCTGAAGTTCATCGATATCTCCAGACTTTTCGGTGTATGCCGGGCTCTGTCTCGCTTGATACGTTAGGTTACCCTGCTGGACACAACGAGGATACGTACTTTGCCTTTCTGGACATTTGTGCGGAGTTGCGCCGTGTGCAGTGTCATTCCTTGTCTCTAGGGATCATCCCAACGCCGAGCAGTCCATCTGAGAACTACAGAACTCGTCTGATGCAAAACGTGCTCACTAGTTTGAACGATTCTATTTGCAAGAATAGCCTGGCGTGCCCAGTCCTTCGAGAATGGACAGCGGCGTCTCTTAACCAGTCTCCTCTGGTATCTCTGTCTCTATATGGAGACACCGCCTCTATGATATTCCCCCTTCTTGCTCTCCCCCATCTCCAAGTTCTTGAACTGCTTGGAGTTTCCGGGTCCGCGCGCGATTTGAGGGTCTTTCTAAACCGTCATCCTCATCTCATAACCCTCCACCTTCACTGCGAACCACAAGAAGAGAAAGAAAACGCGACGGCACTTCCGCCGCTGAAGACGTTGTCGAGTCTTAATGCCCTTCTTTGTTCGCCCGCTTGGGTACCGTTCATCCTAGCCTCCCCCGACATTGTTCCTGTCATGACCAGATTCAGCATTATCACGTTCGCAAACCGAAAACTGGATGTTGTCAAGTACCATGATCTCCTCCGCCTTGTCTCTCAATACAAAACTATCAGCACCCTTACTTTTCCGCTGGCGCTTCTGAACACCACACGGGCTTGGTTACAGATCCCTGGGCCACGCGCAGAAAGCGTATTGCAGAACGTGCGGACGTTATACTGTTTTGAAGAGTGCGATAGTGTCAGCACCAATCTGGCCGCAGCTATAGGCCTATTCCCTTCGGTTCAAACCGTGGGCTTGAATATTGTGGACCCCGACGACTTTGACGAGGACGATCAGCAGGCCTTGGCGGATGACCTCGTCGACCGGTGTAAAAATCTCCATTGCCTCAAACTTCGGTTATCTGGCGGCCCTGTATACGAAGTGAGGATGAATGAAGATGGTGTGAGGCGGTACGTATATAGAATCTGGCCATTTGTCAACAGCTGATTTTCCCTTTGCTTTTCTAGTGCTGTATTGACGGGCTCCCGGTCAGAGGCTTAGAACCGTGCGTTTTCGGCGTCGAAATGTAGTCTTTTACTTCGATTCATGACTTCATTCCTTCTTCTGTTCATATATATGCCACCTGTATCAGTCTGGTATTAGTTCAGGGAATCCCTATGGAGTCCATCAAAGCCAGAAGTAACCGTCTTGAGGTTGAATGAGTGGCCGTTTGGGAGTTGCGTCCCTGGTCAATCGCAAAATAGCTCCCTAAAGAATCTCGAGAAGAACTTGGAATAGATTACAGCGCATTACAAGGGTTACTTCTGAACGCCTGTAAAGATAGGTTTCTCGATTTCATGTATGGGTTTCTTGCCCTCTGGTGAGCCAGGTATCGTCTTCAATAAACCCTACAATGGACTTGAGAGCCAGACAAACGTAGTGGAAATAATGACGTACCAGCTTTTCGAACATGCAAGAGTTCAATACGCGTTCAGGTTGGCGGCACATGTAGTATGCCTGTCAAGGTTGGCTGAGTGGGTATGTCGGGATCACGGGGTAAGTCGCGTACTTGGTTGTTCTTCTCTAGGCAGCCCCAATGCTCCTTGAACTGTGCGCCACAGTTCTCCTGCATTTTCGTTATTCTGTGAACGCCATCAGAGGATATACATCACGCCGAGGTATTGCAACATACAAGTCTATTGCACAACGCGTCACTTTGCGGCCTTCCTTCAGGCAGTGCTCGGGATCCCTGCTCTCAGACTTGCAGAGCATAAAATCCTCTGTCGCCGTCGTCAATGCCAGCAGGAGCCGGCCAAGTGACCGAACGTACCATTGTATTCCTTGCAATACGCTCCAATGAAGAAAGCCGCGCTCTTAAGGGGTCCGCTCGTCGCGCCGAGCTCCTGTATTCTCGTCGACGGCGACGAACTGTCTATCGGGGTCGCGGAGTCCGTCATCGTCTCGTTGCTGGGGACGAGCACGTCGGGGGAAGTGGGAGCTATTGAAGCGGAGTTTGAATGTGCCGTCAACCAATCATTGATCGCGTTTTTCCTCGTTCTTTCTATCAAGTCCACGATGGTGAGTTTGTGGCTCTGATTCTGGACGCGTCATAAACGTGTACTTTTATAGCCTCCCAAGGGACCGCCAAAAATCTACCAAATCCTTGTCAGGTCTCATAAGCTCACGGTCTTTCTGACGCGTACTCCCACCTCAACGATCAAAGAGCTCAAGGAAGATGCTCAATCTGCTCTGTCCTCGGATGTCGTATCTGAAGATGACCTTCCAACCGCAAAATTTGAAATCTGCCGACTTGTCTCTCACAAAGGATCCTCTGAGTATAAGATTCTTCAGGATTTCATGCCGATCAAGGACTGTGGGATAGGCAGCTGGGAAATTTTATATCTGCAGTTTTACGATCCAGATACAGGTAAGCCACCTGGCGACGTTATCATCCCACTCAACACCAATATGGTTTGATTCGATAGGAGAGTTGCAAGCTGTTGAGTTTACGCCACTCCCAACCTTCGATGGAGAAGAACCTGATCCACAGCCTGAAAGTTCTTCGTCTAAAGGGAAGAGGAAAGCCAGTGCGATAGAGGAGACAAGCTGAGGCTGTCACGAACTGTTGTAACCCTGCTGCTTAGCATCCCATTCGTCTTGTGTGAGCATTTGTAAACTAGCAATGTATGGCGTACCACTACTCCAGTTCCTGTTCGCCATGAAGGCGCCATATCTATACGTCTCTCTCCTGTGATAGCCTCCTCAGACACGCAGCTTCTTGGCCTCGGGGTAAGGCATCAGGCACCTGCTGTTATTGCTTGGGATGCAAAGCAACGTCGTGTAGGAAATGGATTGTGGGACTCGAGGACGGAACAGCTAAGAGAGGCTAAATTGTATCATGCATATGTTCAGCTTTTGAACTCTAAACATACAAACACGTACTTGAGAGTCCATTGATATCTTTTGAGGTGTCTACTTCAGCAACACCAGTGTGTTATGTCTCGTACTAGAGTACAAGTTGCGTGATCCCTTGTGTAGCAGTGAGGCCGCTCATGCTGGTCGCTGAGAGTTGACACTCAGGCTAGCGCTGTTCGAGGCGTCGGGTATTTGGGTTTAGGATTGAAGGATAATGAAAACTTTGTGGGCTCGTTGCCGTATTTGATGATGAGGTCCTTGTTCTCTTTCTGCCAGGTAGCTACCTGTCGTAGCGACCACTCTCTGTCCAGATACAGCACAAAGCAAAGGAGTTCATATCAAGGTACATACACATAGATAACATGAAAGCCAAGAAAGCATAGCGGTGATGATACATAAAATACACTTCAACTCTTCTTCATCATTTCTTGGCTCTTTCACGACGCAGCCACTGGCATGAAACTCAGTCCCACGAGCACAACAACCCTCCCATCGCCCCGGCAAAAGCGATCTGCGCCCAAGTCGCCATCCTCGGCATGTTATGCATCATCTCAGCATCCGATCCAATGCTTCCCGACATACGCTCTCCCGTATATTCACAGGATGATTCGGTAGTCTTCAAGCGCTGCCAAGTCTGCGACGCAGCGCGCTTGCTAATCTGAGTCGTAGCCCTGCGCGTACGCGCCCTCTCCTTTCTGTTGGTGCTCACAGAAGGATCAAGAGGGTATCGTTGTACGCAACCAGTTCCGACGGGCAGACCTTTGGATTGCCTTTGTGGCCTTCCATGAGCATGCCGCATTTGGTGCAGCACGGCTTCTTACGCCCACTGGAGAGCGTGGTGACGGTAGAAGACCGATGTGGGGTAGACATCTGGGGGACGTAAGACCAGGATCGTACATAATCCGTAGACACGGACTAAGAAATGTCTACCTGGTGGCGCTCGGGACTTGGGAGGAAAATGGAAGGTCAAGAACCAAGCCAAATGCACCTGAGGGTGACTGTTTGATTCAAGATTCGGCTAGTGTGAAAGCTTCGCAGGCGTCAGGCCTGAAAAGTAAAATGACAACGTGATCAATCATTGACATACCGATTCCCCATTTCGTACAAGACATCTTTGAGCGCGATGGTTGCTGAGAGACAATTGAAAAGTTGTACATGGTCAAGATAGGGGAAGAGGCTCTTCTTCCATACGAGTGAGTATATGTGCATTGAAAAAAGGGCCTTGTTCCTAAACTTGCACAAGGACATAGGTGACAGTTCGAGTTGACCAAAGAGTTGAGTGGGCCTTCTGTTGGTTCGTCAGAGAGATCAATGATATCTCCAGAGCTTTGGCCTAGTGTCTTCAATTTCAAAGAATACAGGTGTGTCGCTGGCAAGAGAGTTGAGGTTAGGAATGCCGGCCCGACTTCCGGTATTGGTCGTCACATGATGGCTACGCGTTTTCTCCAACACGTCAATCCAAAGTTACAAGGACAACCCGCCGATGCTTGCTCGCCATATCTGCTATATCGTTAAACTTTCTCTCAACTCTCCATTCTAGGCAGCTCTCTTCTGTGGGAAAACATATGCTTTCGATCCGAACATCTTTCGCTCGAAACATTCGGCGGTATTCGACATCTGTTGACTACTCGATATATCTCTCAGACTCCACCAATCCTTATTTCAATCTCTCTTTTGAGGACTGGTAAGGAATGTTTGTTGTACCCATGCACACATTTTACAGTACACGTATCCTAGGTTATTCCGCAAAAAAACTCCAGAAGCCCCGCTCTTATTCATCTACCGAGATGAACCGTGCGTTGTGATTGGCAGGAATCAGAACCCTTGGAAAGAGGTGAACTTCCCATCACTGCATCAGAGGGGAATACCCTTCATACGAAGACGAAGCGGCGGAGGAACAGTATATCATGTGAGCTATTCTAGTTTGTACTTTTCATTTATCAATTGTCCTTGTTAGGACCTGGGCAACACCAACTTCTCCATACACCTGCCACGCGCCTCGTTCGACCGTAACGTCACGGGGCAGATCATCCTACGCGCGGTGCGCGCGTTGCAGGTTGATGCGAGCTAAACGATCGAAATGACTTGTGCGTAAGAGGAGACAAGATAAGTTTTCTGCTTCTGCAGTGATTCTGGAAGACTTACGAAAGAGATACGTCTCGGGATCTGCGTATAAGATAGTGAACAAACGCGCGTATCATCACGGAACCATGTTAATATCCACGCATCTGGACACCCTCGGAGATCTGCTACGAACTGATAAAGTAAGCTGTTGGTGTGGCTCTTGATGGCCATAACCCAATGTAGTTCGGTGCTCTCCGACGACATTTATTGATACCACGTCCAGGCCTCAATGATTACGAAAGGCGTTGCATCCGTGCGCTCGCCAGTGTGCAATCTTCAACAGCACGACCCTACTATCACACACGAATCATTTTCTGACGCTGTGGTACAGGCATTCCGTGAAGCCTTCTCGGATGTCCGTCCTGTTCCGCCTCCCTAAATCCCTTTATGAATTAATGAAAGAATAGGCAAGTCCCGTACAACGCGTAACAGCAATCGACAGCAAAAACGAGGACATCCAAAAGGGCATGTCAGAACTAACTGTATGTTCTATAACCTTATTGTTATCTTCTTGCATTCGCTTAACGGGTTGTAGACTTGGGATTGGGCCTATGGGCAGACGCCAGAGTTCACGTACAGCATAGATAAAACCTTCACATGGGGCCGTGTTGTGGGTTTGATCTGCTTCCTGATAGTGCATACCTCTGAACTATACTCTAGGAAGCTGAGATTCGTGCTAAACACGGAGTGATACTAAGCTGTCATATTCCGATGTTCTCGTCTTTGGGCAAATCACTTGAAGGGAGTCGTTACGGTGTCGGACACGAGGCCAGCGCACAGGAGGAAGACGGGCAGACAAGCGACGTTCGGCAATGGTTGACGTCTGTGATGGCGACCTGAGCAGCGCTGTATTACAGCAACATACGCTTGATTAGGCTGTTCTGTGATGGTGAAGAAAATCTGATAGATGCCTCGCACGAGCTGTAGGCAGGAAATGCTGTAGAGTTTGGTAAAATACATGGCATAGAAATACATCGGTAGACGGTACAGATTTAGTTAGATCTTCGACAATTATCAGTTGTAGTGTTTTACCAAAACACCGCATATGAATTCCTCCTCGACTCCTTTATCCTTGCCTTCCTTCAAAATCGTCTTGCCGTATGATTCAACGCGTCCCTCTCTCCATTGTCGCACTGTCGGGACAACTTCTTCGGGCTTGACGAGCTGCTTGATTCCGGCTCGCTGTAAAACAGGACTCTCCAAGTGAGGGCGCAACTCCACGTCGTCATTCGCGTACGTAAAGTAGAAAACGCCGAGTCTGTCAATGTGGTATTGATCTTTGGGTGGTTGAACGACGCGGTGACGAGTCGCCGGATAATAACCTCCGCAGAGAAAATCGATCCCGTCGCCTATATTGACGACCTGCAAGAACAGCGTCGATATAGAGCCGCTTCATAACATCTTCTTGACTAACCAGAGCATTGTCGATATGTTTGATCCATCTCCACTTTCCGTGCAGGCGATAAAATCTGTAAGCCCCCCACAGGCTGAGACCACAAAATCGTTAAAGAGCCGAAATCTACGAATAAATGACGAGTGAATATAAGCAATTGCGCGTTTACAATAAGATACCTTGATGACCTTCAGCCAAACACCGTCTGTCTTCGCCTCTTCGTCCAGAGTACGTTGGCGACTACGAAAAGGATTAACTGGGAACCCCATCGTAGTATCGAGTACCGACTGTTTCATAACCTCACTGACCACTAGGGTCAGTTCAAGTACTAAGCAGAAAGACACAGCGCTGACGTGACGATTCACCGCGAGCACCGAACTGATGCTGCTCAACCAAACTCTCCCCGGGGAGCCCTAAACCGCGCGCAAGGATTCTGTCACGGTTCAGATCAAATCACATTCACTCTGGAGATTGACATACCGGAGAATAGGATGAACGACATTCATATGGTTATGATGCACGAAGTCGTCGATATGCTTCAGGTACGGCCGAAGAGTTTTTGGATGCTCTTGTTCATATACTTTCTTATTGACTAGAGAGGATGATTCAGAGGGATGAAAAGAACGTTACTGAGGAATGCGCACCGTTGTACTATTCAACGTTGTCTCGAACGCCATTCTTGATTAGCTATGGAACCTATGAGTGTCAGAATGCTCTGATGTATGAAAAAAGGCCACCCATATCTACCTCGGTTTATACCCTTGATATATTTCCGGCGACTTGCCCGTGTACTTGAGCTTTTCCTCCTCGTCGACGTCGTCAAACGCCATGTTCGCTATTAAGAAAATCTTACGAGTCTGTGAAAGTATGCGTCATTCCAAGTGTACGAGTCATTGAGATAAACGAAATCAACCTGCTCGGCGCTGTACCCATGATTGATGACGTAGAAAAATCTGGCATGGCGCGTCAAGATCGCATAAGAGACGAAGGCACTGTACGAACCCTGTTTCGCGCAGAGCACGGCGCACTTGTTCCGTGAACTCGATTTTGCCTTGCTCAGTGGTCGCCTTGACTATATCGATGATTGCTAGATCAGCGTTTTCCACTGCATGACTCATCAGTGCACAAGTCAACGAATAAACAACATACGGTCTTCCTCGGTACCAGGAGGAAAATCGTAGAGAGGAGGATCTGCCGTCGCTGGTGTAAAGAGCGACTTGTTCACAAGATAGGTGGCCATAGTTGCTACATGACTCTGTGGTACTCACTAGATATACGTCCTCCAAGAGTCTCCGATTGTATCCCAGACAGCTTCAGCGGGTGAGTTTGCTTTACTTGGAGAAACAACCGCCATCACCTGACGTCCATAGTCTTCGCGCCACGCTGGTTTCATACACGGGAAATAGTGCAACAGCACGATATGTAGGTCACATGTCCGATCCGTTTACATGCATGTTGATGATGAGCGCCAAGTTGCGCGGGCTAGGAAACAAGTCGCGTCGTCCCATTGAAATCAGCAGCATCGACAAATTACTAAGGCATTGTGGTCTTTCGTCCCTGCTGCAAGTCAACCAGATAACAAACGTTCGCCCCCAGATAACAAACGTTCGCCCGCCAAAAGTATTCTGACATCAATCAAGCTATCAACGCAACTTCTCCAGATCTTGATATCGAAGAAGCACAAATGCTGTTGAGGCGCGGTCAAGTAAGGCTGTAGAGATCCGCGAAGATTCTGAGCATATCGTACTTGGATAGGGACATGAGGATCAATTGTAATGCTTGACCACAACACCGCACACAAGTTCCTCCTCGACACCCTTATCTTTGCCTTCTTTGAGTTCAGTCTTTCCGTAAGAGCCGACGCGTCCTTTCCTCCATTGTTGCACTGTAGGGAACGCTTTCCCTGGCGCGACAAGATGCTTAATACCAGCTTGTTGCAACACAGGACTCTCGGCGTGAGGGCGCAATTCGACATCGTCGTCTGCATAGCTGAAATAGAAAAGGCCAAGTCTGTCGATATT
Source organism: Mucidula mucida (assembly GCA_015501055.1). Lineage (NCBI taxonomy): Eukaryota > Fungi > Basidiomycota > Agaricomycetes > Agaricales > Physalacriaceae > Mucidula > Mucidula mucida. The sequence continues at coordinate 96,834 of JADNYV010000026.1, forward strand.
GTGTTGGTCCTTGGGTGGTTGAATGACGCGATGACGAGTCGGCGGGTAATATCCTCCGCACAAGAAGTCAATGCCGTCTCCTGTATTGACAACCTACAAAACGTCAGTTTCGAGTGAGGGGTAACTGATAACAGCCTTGACTAACGAGAGCATTATCGAGATGTTTGACCCATCTCCATTTGCCATCAGGCGATAGAATCTGCAGACCGCCGACAGGTTGAGACCACAAGATAGTCACACTGCCAATGTCTGTGGGAAATCGTCAGAAGAGAAGCACCTTATCCATTGAAGTAAATCACCGTGATGCCCTTTTAACCAGACATTCTTCGTTTTCTCCTCTTCGTCCTTAGTGCGATTGTAGCTGTGAAATGAATCAACTGCGGCTCTAAATTTGCTTATCGAAAACCAACTATTTCATGAACCTCGCTGAAAACGCGTGTTAAATCATATCTGATAACGAAACGCGACAGCACTGACCTGATGATTCGCCGCGCGCATCGAACTGATGTTGCTTAACTAGAGTCTCTTCAGGAAGCCCTAAACCACGAGCAAGGATGCTGTTTAGATTTACGTTAAACGTCTTCAGGTCGTTCGGTACACGGATGACGAACCGGAGGATAGGGTGGACAACGTTCATATGATTATGGCGCACGAAGTCGTCCATATGCTTCAGATACGGACGAAGAATGGCTGGGTGTTCTTGTTCATAGACTTTCTTGTTGACTACGGGCGAAGAGTAAGCGAAAACGGAGGAAACAACGTGAGAAACCTTACTATTGTATTGCTCAATCTGGTCTCGGACACCGTTGTTGATCACCTGCAGTATCTGTCAGCGACATAATGCATCAATATGTGAGCAATCCACCCATGTCTGCTTCGGTTTATATCCTTGATAGATGTCGGGCGCCTTGGCTTGATATTTAGTCTTCTCGTTATCGTCGACATCGTCGAACGTCATGTTGGCGATAGAAAAGATTCGACGCGTCTAGAAATTATAGTTGAGCGGTATATTTAGTTAAAGTGAGGTGAAAGTAACCTGTTCCGCGCTGTACCCATGGTTGATAACGTAGAAAAACCTGACGACGATAAGCCATAAGATACAATTGAAGTAGTCGAAGGGCAATAACCCAGTCTCGTGCATAGCGCGACAAACTTGTTCAGTGAGTTCAACTCGTCCTTGCTCGGTCGAAGCCTTGGATAGGTCAATGATAGCAAGATCAGCGTGATCCACTGAATAATGCGTCAGTCAGACAACAACGCGAAGAACGAGTAACATGCGGTCTTCCTTGGTGCCAGGAGGGAAGTTGTAGAGTGGTGGGTCAGCTACTGCTGGGGTGAAGAAGAACTCGTAGAGTTTGGTTAGAAGAGAGGTAGTAGCCATGGCTGTAACGTTGGAGTGCCAGTAGCATTCTTGAAGCTTTATACCACCCACGGACAAAGATAGCTGCAAGGAAGACCATTACGAAGTTGCGATAACCAGTACAGAGTCCGCGAACCAGCGCTAGAAGGAAGGACAACAGTCGTATGACGGCTCAAGCATTGGTGATTATGCTTCTTGATACTCGATAACTGGCCAATCCCATTGTTTGTCGTATCTGTAGCTACCGAAGGAGAGCCGTTTCCGAAGCTCCATTACATCGGAGTTGTGATACACAGAGCGATTCTCCTTTAACTGGACTTCCATACGGAGTTCTCAAGTATTCTCTTCATTCCATTCGCATTGTCTTCAATGCAACGTGACATGGCATAGGAACTAGAAGCAGGAAATAGATTACGAAGAATCGGGTAGAAGTCCTAGCTGCTGGGCAATGTCGCTTCCAGACGGCCTTATTGGATCATCCTAGAATAAGGGTGAGCGCGTTCGAAGGGTGTAACTGGGGATGCAGTTTTGACTGACTACTTGTCCCCGTGCATGCCCAGTTAACAGCTTATCTCTTCTCATCATTACAGTATCCCAAGAATCTATATCATAGCGAGGAGGCTAATTCATGTTCAAAACGGTCGTTTTGGTGGTCAAAGTTGGCCAACCTTCCACTGATTCTTTGCGCGCTGGGAAACGTTGAGCAGGGTTCCGCCTGCCCCGAACATAATCGTCACAAGTGCTGCATAGAGAGCAATGTCAAATCAGTCGGTCGTCGACAATGTCCAAAATGGCGGGATTACCGAACGGAAGAAGCGCCTCCCATGGTGTAGGCATGACGGTTCAGAGGAGAGTTCAATTTGGCCGTGTTTGTTACCTCGCCCTATCAGGTCACCACTATTACTAGTACTACTCGGTATTGAGGGAAGCTTAAGTTCAAGAAGGGACTGAGATTATCATTACAGGAGGAGAATACAGACGAGGAAAGCGCATACGAGAGAGATAGAAGAAGATGAAAACAACAGGATAGATATATGCAGCACGACAAAACACTAAGCAACCTAGGCAAGGACATGAAGTTGAGGTCAACGATACCTTGGAGATGTGGAATCTACAGCGCGCGCTATCATTAGGCATTGGGAGGCCTGAACAATGCTGAAGGCTCAGGATCCGGCCATGAGCCCCAATGGTGAGGGGTAGAGGCGTTCCCAAGAAATACAGCGTCAGGATCCACGGCATGCCTCAGACTCGACCCATACGTCAAATAGTGAGGATGATGTTCATCCTCATAAGACGACGCGCCTTGGAGAACCGGAACAAGTGGGGCTGAAAAGTCGAGAAATCGCCAAAGGGATCACCGGCGGCGGAGGTTGCTCGATGGCATGGCCCTCGTTCATATCGTTGAGGAAGAGATCAGACCTAGGTGCAGGACTATCGCCGTTGAACGACGAAGGGGGCAGCGCAGCGGGGGAAGGATTCTGAGAGCCAATGGAGTCGCTACCAAAGGATCCTTGGCTGTAATTGAAAGGACTCAACACAGTATCCGGATTGGTACTGCCATAAAAAGAGGACGACGAGTATTGATTGCTAGGCCACATAGATGGAGATGTAATAGGCGGCACTGGGGAGTTGGAAACCATGGATGAGGGCGGGAGCGGTCTGCCCGGAGATCCTTGCGGAGTACTAGGGTAGTGCGAAGAGTATTTATCGACTGAATAGAACGCCATCGGACGATGAGGAGACGGCATAACTGTCGAATGCAGGCTGTCATGATAAACCGGAGACGAAGTACACGAACTGCTGAAAGGGGAGAGGGGAGGAGGGTACGACGGAGGGCTATATGTAGGGACACTAGAAGGGCGCCGTCGTCTAGCTCTCCCGACTGCAGGTTGTTCCTGACTTGAAACAGTCGGGGTGAACGACACCGAGCTGGCTGTTTCATGAACAGTCTCAGAACGGTCTTCTGCGACGGGATTCACAGGGAAGGAGGATGTCGTGCTCTCTGAAGGTCCACTGGGGGGCGGATATTCATGTGGACCGTGTAATCGGCGTTTCTACATTACTGGTCAGTGAAATGTGACGGCGAGAAGAGAAAGTCGCAATACCGTGACGAGGGGGCCGTTTCGCGAAGTCAACGGGAAGTTTTGAGCTTGATTGCTTTTGGACTTCCACGGGGGAATCTGGCAGGTAGAATCCACAGCTGAGGAAGCATGATCATTTTATACAGACCCAAAAAAAAACTGAACAGCCTCACCAGTTTCGGACTCGCAAGTCCAGGAATTTCGGTTCTTCTTTTTCCTGACAGCATTCCGGTAAGCAGGCATATTTGCAGGGAGAATTGCGTCGAGGCGAATTCAGATAGCCCTCCTCCATCTGTCGCGTTGCTTTAAAGTGAGGCGTCATGATTGCGCACGCGTTGAAAACGAGGCCTGAGTCAAAGGGACATGGACTGTACGAGATTTGTGGGGTGTGGGGACAGAGTACGTAGTCAGGGCAAGATCCCGAAAACCGGATTTCGCGGTGATATCAATACGATCACGTGTTTACCTCGTTGTGACCTTACCAAATGCGGTTTGGTGCGCTTGGACCAAGCCTTCGAGTCCAAATGTTCAAAGGAGGCCTGGTCAGTCAACGACAGTAATTTAACGTATCCCAAGTTGATGGACAGTCAATAAACGAATGGTGCCTAGCATATGATGATCCGGTACAGCGTCCGAAAAAGCGTGACTGCATTCCATTTTGAGAAACCGAGTATTATTCTACGCCGCACAGTGAAGAAGCACTGGACCCTGACATCGCCATCTTGATACATCGGCTCTATTACGTCCTTGATGTAGATCTTTAGGTTACATCTAGACAAGTACTGGTCGACTTTTAGAACGTGGCGCAGTTTACTATTGGCGCATATGCCCTGCCCCCAGGGCCGGAAGACTTCCAGCGCTTAAATACATCTGATACTATTGCTCCAAGACTGCTACTATCTAGACGCCCCGTCCTCCATGGAGCGTCTATTTCAGCGACCTTACTGCAGTGTGCACCGACTTCGTTCTTCCCTCTCATTCGCATGGGGGCGACCCTAACAAACAGTCATCGCATGCTTCTGACGACTACCGAAGCGGAACTATACCCTGCATGACTCTTATGAAGCTGTGCGGTGGTGGAATCGATTTTAAGCGGGTACGAGGTCTAGAAATTCGGGACACGCAATCGAGACAGCTGAAAGTTTGACAGCCTAGAGACTTACAGTTGCACAGCTACTCGTTTGCCCTCGTTTCTCGAGGACCGCATGAAGATTCATATTGCGCCACACCTCTTACAATGTGTATTGGGATCAAAGAGAAGCAACGGCCACACAGAGAAGAGTAACTACTAGAGATTTGCCGTTGAGATCCTCTGCAGTGCGCCTTTCTAAATCACAGCTACGACATGCCTCGTGGATCACACACAATATGTCGAAGGAACATGCAGTCGCGATAAGAACTCATTGATGCAAACAGGCCTTACTGGTATTATGTTACCCGAAGAAACTGTGCCACGCGTAAAATAAGATCCGTTCCTTAGCTCTTTACAAGCGCTTCTGGCTGCACGTACTTACCTCCCAGAATGATGTATATAATGCGTATGTACTTATGTCCGTAATGATGATGTGTGAAATATGGCTAGACCTATAGATACAGAAAGACAAAAGATAGAAGACGAGATTTCATTTCCCTAGCCCCATTGAACTCACGGACGATTATTGCTTCCGAACTGTGGCGGCAAGTCTAGAGGAGCTCCGTGTGGGAACGGGGAGGTTTACCCGTAGCATTTGGCACCAACACTTTTCGCTTCTTCACCGCCGGTCCAACCGGCTGATTTCCGACGCTACTGCTAGTACTTGCAGTATCGCCTTCATCGTCATCAGAAGCAGTAGTAGACGATGCTTCAGATGGACCGGTGGACGTGGTCTGACCCCTCGCCGTTCCCCTCCGTGATACTGCCCCCACTCTGGGTTGAATTAGCGGCCGTTTTACGACTGTCCGCTTTTTCACGGGCGACATACGCGTCCGAGCCTTTCGCTTCTTCTCTGGAGAGAAACTGCGAGGAAGTGCACGTTTGCGGATACGGACGGGTGGTGCGACAGGGGAATTAGAAGGCTCTATCGGTTCGGAAGAGGTGTCCATGGAGTGGTGAGGAACGACTGCTCGTCAGATGTCGTGATGGTCGTGGAAAAAGTATTAGAGAAAGCTGTAGGTGAAGACAGCCCAGAAGCAAAATCAAGCGTGGATAAAGGAGAGGCTACGCTGGATGGTGAAGCAAAAGTGCCGAAATGAGCAGCGGGAGTTCGTAACGTTTTGTCAAACTCGTCTTCTTCGTCATAAAGGTCGTCGTCACTCACAGAGACATCGCCCTCGACCGCTACTGGGAAACCTTCGGGAGATACTTTGCTGTGAACCCATGATGTATTGACATTGTCGCTCAAGCTATCATCGAGGCTTGGGTTCAAGGGCACTCGGGATGTCAGGAGCGACTGGTCAAAAACCTGCACGGGTGGAAGCGAGTATTCGTCTTCGTCAGCTTCTTGAATAGAGCTAAACTGGGACGAAGAATGTTTATCTCCTGGTTGTGCGGGAGGAAGTTTACGTGTCGGGGCGATAGGTGTTGGAGGATACGCTGATGGGAATTCGGGATACTTCCTCCATTCGTCCGTGTGTATCTCTTGCACAAGGTCGTGAGACTCGATGTGCGTTTGATTTCCGGATGAGGGAACTCCCTGGAGGTCATCGTAAGAAGATGCAGGTGGATGCCAGATTTGGTACTGCAATGTTGCCGAAACATTGGCAGACGAGCTCTGCATGGCCGGATCTAAGGACGAGGAGGATGATTCGGCTGGACCAGAGCGACTCTGAGGACCTTGGGTTCGACTTTCCTCAAACATAATGCCTCGAGAGTTATCATCCCTAGCTCTAGAATCAACACGCTGAGGATCAGCGCTTGTGGGATCGGCCGCGAACAATGAAGCATGTTGAGAACTGAATTGACCATCAAAGCCTGCCCATGGGATCCAAGATGCAATTGCACGAATGGGGTAGGATGCGAGGACAAACAGGATATCGCCAAACATTCGGGCCACGTCCAAAAGTGCATCCAACGTTGCAGTGTATGGCTTGAGGAGTGGTCGTATGACATGCAGATAAATAGGCTCTGCGCCCTGGATTCATTTAATCAGACATGAGGAGAAACTAGCGCCTGTGGGATGACTTACTCTTGCGCGAGTAAATAGAAAGAATAGAAGCAACAGTGCTTTCACTTCGTCGTAGAAAGGGATAAATATTGACACGAGTCGTTCAATGTTTCGTTCGTAAACCAATAGGCAGCACTAAAAATCGAATGTAAGCCAAATATCAAAGGCAAATGCCGAGTGCTTCGTACCCAAACCATCCAAACGGCAAGACAACCCTTCATATCCCGTTTGCGCTTGGCCATTGCATTCTTGCTGGGCTGGCCATTGCTCCGTGACGAGCGGGACGGAGGAGGCGCCTTGAGTGTCTTGAAGGTGTCGAACGTGTTCTGGAAGAGTAGTGCCAGCCGGAGCCCATGCACGAAGACAGGCATCGCGCAAAGGCAGGGACCACGTCAGTCGAAGACTGATTGATGGGCAAAGGTGTGCGATAAAAATAAGCAGACAATTCGTATGGGCAACGAGGCGAGCCCGATGGCGTGAAGCAGAGTGAATCAGTTCGCGAGCTTTTACTCGACGTCGCGTTTGGACACCACGTGGCACAAACATGAGTTTGTTCTTATTTGGCTGCGCCACCCCGTACTTGCAGACGACCATGAATTTTGCGTGAATTCGACGTTAGTACATACATATTATTAAATATCCTATTCACAAATAAACAATCATCAAGTGCCGTTAACTACATTGGTATCATTCTCAATCATTCAGTTCGTGGGAGTAGCAGCTGCTTGCACAACCAATAGACTCGCCGCCGTTGCATCCGCAACAAGCGCAGCACCTACACTCCCAACAGTCTTGGAAACACTCGACCCAATCGAGAATCCTTTCTCCGCTAAGATTCGCCCCAACTCCGGTGCATGGTTTTCAGTCGCCATCCGCCTCGATCGCCCAGTCACAACGATAACATTCCGACCAGACTGAGATACCTCCCCGTTGACGAGATCCAGGACATGGTGCAAGGGCTCAAACGCGTCCTGCCTCGTGAACGTTATCCGTGAAAGTGCCGAAACGACTGCAGGACTATGGGCATATGTTGTCGAGTTCCGTGTGTAACGATCCCATATGATATTGTCAGCAGTATCAGAGGCAAGGCGTGTCTCGGTGTTTTGGTTGCCATAAACGGTGTCAGCAGCAGCGACAGTCTAACACATAATATGAGTTTACGGGATCCCCGTGGAGACAAGCGATACAACTTACATGGTACACCGTTTGTGAACGACCTGTGGGACTCAATACGGTGTCGGGAACCTGCAGCTTCTTTGTGTCATCGCCAGCGCTGGAGCTCGGTGTCAACGGTGTGTCGGTCTTCACCACCCACACAACAGTCGCCTTCACATCGGGATTGATGCAAAGTTGCACCAGGAAGGTAAGCGCCAACCGGTCATCGGGACCACCAAAGAACGGCAAAACCAACTGCTGATTGACGGCGTTAAGATAAGATCCCCGGTCCACGAATAACGCCACATCGCTAGGACAGCTCAAGAACACTCGACGGATGAACTCGGCATAGACGACAGAGCTAGTCTGATCCTGCGGCTGCGTGTTCGATTTGTTGAAAATACCATCGAATGGGTTGCGCGCGCTGCCAATCTTGCCTGTATCTTCGTCCACAGTGGAAGTAGCGCCCGTCCCACGAGACCACGGCAGAATCACCATCTCCGTCTCCGCTTCCGATACATGAGTGGAGATTGCGGTTGAGAACTCGTCATACGGGATAACCGATAGCGCGGCTGAGATGACCAGCTTGTTGAGTTGTCCGAATGTTCGGAAGATTGAGATAATGGAATCGGTCTGTAGGAGGGAAGCTGATTCCGTCGATTTGAGAACGGCGGATGTTCGAGTGGTGAGTTCAATCAGACGAAGAGCATCGATAGAGATCCTGGAGGAGGCCAATGAGACCTTTGGTACGGAACCGAGAGAGTGCGGCGACGAATGTTTTTCATCGTCAGAGGCAACTTCTGCTTGGACCAAAGTCTCGGTGGACGTCGAAGGATGGAGAAGTTGAGCTAGAGTCATGGCAGCAGGAAGCTGCTCAATTTTGTCCAATACGACTGCAAACCGAGTCTTGAGGCCTTCTTCCGTCGTGGAGCGTCGCGGTGCAGCTTCACTGTCCCCGCCGGGCTTCGGCGCATCTCTCGCTGTATTGTTTGTGTGAATCCGGTATTTTGATGGATAAAACATCAGCGTGAGCGGTGTCGTGATGAAGGTAAGGATGATGGCGTGGATGACGAACATCGAGAAGACTCGAGTGTCTAGAACACCTGCTTGAAGGCCGACGTTGAGCACGATAAGTTCCACCAATCTGAAGGCCTTGTTATTGAAGCATCTTATTAGAAAGTGGAGGACACTGACCCTTTGCAACTCATAAGGGATCCAATTGCGCCCGATTCGCGCCAGTTGAAACCTGTCCCGAATGCTGCCGCTCCACATGCAAGGAATTTCGAGAAAAACGCCACGACACAGATCAGGATGGTGTACCCCCACGTAACTCCGTTATCGAGGAGACCAAGATTGGTCCTCAATCCGGATAGAGTAAAGTACTGCCAGCAGTGAGCAAGCTACAAGATTCACTCGCCAAACCTAGAACGTACCAGTGGCAGCAGAAGGATGGACACTAGATCTTCAATTTTCTCAACTAAGGAGATCGCAAATCCATTTTCGTGTGGTATGACGAGACCCGCCAAAAAGCCACCTAAGAGACTGTGAGCACCGAGCAAAGGGGATGGATGCGACGCACCGAAAATGGCATGGACACCGATGATATCCGTGAAGAATGCGGAAATGAAGACAATCAACAATGTAACGGTCATCATCAGGGCGGTAGGTGATCCCTGCTCCAAACTGCCTGTCCGACGGCAAAGCCATAAGTATCCCCACTTGACGGGGAACAACAAAAATATGACGAATCCGATGCTGGTGAGGAGGACGTATAACGCGACGAGGCCCGTCGATGCGTTAACAAGAGCGACAGTTAACGCGAGCAAGACCCATCCAACGACATCATTACCAACTCCAGCAGACAATACGACCACACCGACGGTGGTATCCAAAAGCTTGAGTTCCGTGAGGATGCGACATAAGACCGGGAAAGCTGTGATCCCGACGGCGACGGCTGTGAAGAGCACGAAATATCCAAAGTTGACCTTGGGATCGATGAACTCTCGGTATACTCCAACGCCTAATGCAGCTCCCAGGCCAAGAGGAAGCAGCAGACCCGCGAGAGAAACGGCAGTTGCCGCCTTGATGTTCCTTCTCATAAGACGCGTGTCGATTTCCAGTCCAACTAAGAAGAGGAAAAGGACAAGACCGATTGTAGCGGTGAGATTCAATAACGGCATGGCCTCGTCTGGTATTGAGCAAGTCAGGACTTGAATGGGAGAGTGTATCCGATGTAAACGCACCTGGGAATATGGCGTTTTTGAAGCCAGGTATGCGACCCATAACGGTTGGACCTAATATGACACCTCCAATGACTTCGGCAATAACGCGAGGCTGACGAATTCGGCCAAAGACGAGGGCGAGGAACTGGGTCATCGCAATGATGATCACTGAACCGAGCAAGCGTTAGGTGCTAAATGCGCTGTATGTCTTGGAGACGACATACCGACTTGAATGACCCATAGACGAATAGGATCAGTCTTGTTGTACTCTGAAGGGTTGTCACCACTGAAAATGCCTCCCTACAAATGAGAGGAAAGAATAAGTGCTACGCCACGGGAGCGATAAGAGGAGAAAACGACCTGCGAAGATGCCGCCCGGCTGACGAGACTGCGGACGAACTCGCCATCGCCCATGCGACGTGAAAATTCAGCCATATCACCACTGACTGCCAGAGTTGCTGAAAGGACGCGGAAAGTCTTGGATGGCAGAATGTGAAATGCAGTCTGGACTTTATAGTACCAAATGCCAGGGTCCCCTCAATGATCGGTCATGTCAGACAGGAGTAACATTCCTTATTTTGCGCTCGACCGAGATCAGTGCATCAACGATCAGGAGCCATGGCTGCGTGATGCACTCATGCTGAATGCAGTGAAGATACTACAATACACAGAGAAAACTAGGAGATTACAAGAAGAGAAACTATGAGTCAGAACTACATCCACGGCAACCTGCAGCGGCAATCAGCGCCAAGAATCTCCAGAGCGCCACACATAACTTACCACAATGGACACATTCCACTACAGTGCCAGACCGCACCTGAGCTTTCGGAACTCGACATATACAAGTGGATCCCTGATAATTCATATCCTAGCACAAAGGAGTGAGTCAGGCGTTATTAATGCTGATAAAGGGGACAGAATTACCCTTGTCTGGATACACCGTATGCAGCAGAGCTTTTCGTAACCAGTCTTCTTCCACTTGGCAATCAAGCTGAACGGCATCAGCAATGCAGTACAGGTTGCAATAGACGGTAACCTACTTTGCGTCGGCGTATCCCTCCTTCAACAACCAGTCGTACAGCTCCTTGGAGATGGCCTCACGTTTGTAGTAAAGCTCGTAGATGTATCGCGACCGCGTGTGTGATATCCGCATAATGGGCCACAGAGACTCAGCCCGTCGCTTTCCTTCGTGAGTCTCGTTTTCGGCGTCGCGCATCTTCTTGGCGTAATCATCGAGTATCTGTTGGTCCAGCGAATAAGCTGATTATCTGGAAATCAATGTTTCATACAGACCGCCTCAATTTCCTCGTAACCCTCTGGCGGCTTTTTCGTCCTCGTGGTCTTGATTTTGGGCATAGTCGTGGTTAACAGCAAGCCGCTGTTCGCAAGCGTGCAGCCAAGCACAGCCATACAGGTACGACCACGTGGTCATCAACAGCTTTTCCACTCCTTTCGTGACACCAAACACCGCCGCACCATTATGATTCAGTGCCCTTGGGATTGCAGCAGATACCTAAGAATGGACCACGAATCTTATTGCAGTACATCAATCTCCAGCTAAGTGTGGACTTATACCCGGCGATACTCGCTTAGTTGTGATGGCTTGACCACATGTACACAGTGATTGTGTTTCCAGCCTTGGTTGGAATGCTAAACGCACTTCTCTGCGTGGTTCATGAGCTTCCATTTTTGGACTGCCAGTTTCCATTCTTTGTTCGCCCAATTAAGGCGTTAACAAAGACAGTGGCAACGTGACAGGTGAACAAAGGCCAGCGAAGCCGCTGCATTGAGAATTTTGTGGCCTGCTTACTCTTCTACCGCCATTATGTCGTTGCACGGCGGTAAGTGATTCATTACACTTTCACCAAGTTCTGAATCTCACATATATGGCAGAAACCGAGCGTGCCATAACTCGCGTCCCATATGAGATTTGGTCTATTATTTTCGAGATTTGCTCCCGCACAGACCTCACTCCCAGAGCGGCTCTTTGTCTTGCAGCTGTGTGCTCCAGGTGGCGTAGAATTGCCCTCGCGAATCCCCACATCTGGTCCACCCTCGTCGTCGAGCCCTCTATTGATCTTTTCATAGACGGCACCACCGAAGATGCTGCAGAAGCGGAAAGCTACAGAGTAACATTGTATGCCGAACGATCTCAGCCACTCTTGTTGTCTATCTATCTTCGAGATCAGTACCGACATTTAAGATCATCGCCGCCACCGTCACGGTCGTCGTCGAGACACCGGGTGTCTTTCTCCATGCAAAGGATGGTGAATGCCTTGCATGTTTGCATGCCTCGCTGCATATACCTCAACATCCAGTCCAAGCTTTTCTCGGATGTTAACATAACGGCGCCTTTACTCAGTGGCCAAGCGACCTTATCGCAATTGGAGACTTTGGTCGTACACGACACATTGCCTCGGTCACTCTCACTCTACCGAATGGGAGTCTATTTTTGCATGAAGACTGCACACATCGTAGCCCCAAAGCTGCGCAATCTCACCGTACCCAATGTGCCGCATCTCTCACCAGACCATATTGCTCCTCATCTCCTTCGTAATATCCGGAAGCTTACTGTTGAAACCTTTGAAGCTGGTTTCGTACGCGATATAACCCAGTTCGAGGGACTCGAATGTCTTTCTCTTCGCGTAGGTCGTGACGATGGAGAAGTGCGCTTCACGCGACCCACACAGTCACTGGCGTTGCCTTCCCTACAGATTGCCTTTGACGAGTACCACAATTCATGTAACAATACGTGGAGATATTTCTCTTGTATCCGCTTTCAGGACCTAGAAAGCCTAACGCTGGAATATGTTGGGAGTATCATACGTATGCCATTCACCCCAAGCGATCATGGATTCCTCACGGGCGCTTCTCTCGCCAGTATGTCGTCCTTGAGGACACTCGCCATCCACCTCGTTCCGCTTCGTCCCTCTGATCTTATGAATATCCTGCGGGCTCTTCCTCGACTTGCGCTCTTGGACCTTTCGGAAACCCCGTGCGACACACTACCCGTGTACCAAATGATCTCACCAGGTCTGATCAACCAGTTGCGAGACACTCAACTGCTTCCAATGCTGGAAACATTGAAGCTTATTTGGTTTCATGACATTGATGAGGTGGCGTTGATGGATATGATTGAGAGCAGAGGGTTTGAAGGAATCGCAATCGGTTTTGAAAAACCGTACCAGAACCTTTCAGAGAATACTCATCATCGATTAAGAACCATGCGCGGGGCGGGAGTGAAATTAGTTGGGTATGAATCGCGTTGAGATGATGCTTGGAATTGCTCGTCTAAACAATTGGTTGATATTAACCAACAATATGATACTGTAGTAGAATCTTGAATTACAAACGGTTTGGCGCGAAGCACACATTGATGGCATTTCGAGTGCCGGCGGCATTGACGATCAAACCAACAGCTGGAACTTGACCAAAACCACCATCACCCAGCTACTGCTCTTTTCTCATGGCCCCAAAGCGTAATAATGCCAGACAGTACGTTGGAAGTGAACCATCCGACGTCTCCGAAAACGAAAACGAACCGACCATCGAAAGTGAAGAGGAGGACTCTCCCGAAGAGGAAGAAGTCGATGAGCCAGAACCAGAGGAAGGAGACGAGGAGGAAGGCACTACGCGACCACGTGTAAAAATTCTCCCGTATGAGAGGGAGGCACAATCTGTACACTTTTTATGTCTTTGCCCTGTTAGTTATTGAACTCTTATAACAGGACATGGATCTTGAAGAAGAGGATGTCGACGACGACGAACTTAGCAACGAATCGTCCTCACAAGCCCAGCCGACTGGATCGCGTCTCAAAATTAAACTAAAGCTCCCGGTGGTGCCAGCGAGCTCGACGTCCAACACTGCAACACCGGTGCCAGAAGAATATCGACAGGTCAATCCTTCAAAACGGTCTTCTGGGCGGACACGGCGCGTTGTGGCTGGTAACCCATTCAATCCATCAATGAAATAATCTAAACTTGTTCTTCAGCATACCTTGAAAGCTCTGAAGATGAAGTCTCCGATGATGACATGTCAATTTCTGAAGCAGAATCCGCTCAAGCAAGCCCCAACAAACGTCTCACAAGCAGGCAGGCCGCGCTTGCGAATGTGGTTGAACCGCCTTCCCATGTCTCTCTGAGTACGCGCATCAACCCCCAAGCGGCTCAACATGCTTACGCTCAGATAGCTGGCGATATGACCGCAGGAAGAAGCAGTCGAAAGAAACAGCTCAACGAAACAGAATTGGCCCTTCGTCGTGAGGAAACCGCGCGGAAACGCAAAAACATGACTGAAAAGAAACTTCAAGACGAAAAGGTACGCCTTTTCTTTGTTTTTGAGAGATTTTTGCCTGACGGTAGATAGGCCGAAACCATCAATCGTTTGCTAAAGAAGCAATCGCGTCCTCGCGCAAAGCACGGTGGGAATATTCCGACCCCAAGGGCAGACGCGTCAAAAGCCGACAGCGGAGAGGAAGAAATGGACGTCGACGAAGCACCGTCTTCATGCCCGGAACCGGAGGTCCCCACGATGTATCGTTGGGTATCCACGTCGCGGCCACCCAAGGACGGCATGGACGTCGAGGGGAAGATGTCGCTGGCATTCGCCATTCCTCCAAGTTTGCTATCTGAGATCCCTCCGCCGCCTGTCATCAAACAAAAGCCACTCTGCGCGGTCGAAGGGTGTGGTAGCGAGCGAAAGTACAGACTGGTCCGCGATTGGGAACGGGGCGCATGTGGCATGAGCCATTTGAAGATGCTGGAAGCTTCATAACGGACTTTTGATGGAGCCATGGCGGGAGTGTGTTCCTTGACTTCATATTGTTACATCCTTCCTGTCAGCTTGGCATAAGACTCATACATTCCCAAGGCCACGACGCAAACTCATTTCCGTTGAGCCATCTTTCCTGATGTACTTCACTATACTCTATGTTATCCTGGATTACTACTGTCTATGGTCAAGACATCTCTGACTGGACTGCTGTAGTGGACGTGAGTGGCGCGAAGAGAAATTTTCAGTCTGTAAGCGTTAAGACGAGACACCGCTTCATGTATGCATACCTTTATGATCGTAGTAAGGATATTAGGAGCACCTACTTTTAACAAGCATTTGAGGCAGCATCCAATTCTTGTCGTGCATATCCACCCAACATGCACCACACAACACTCTCAAACCAAACTATCCAAATTATACTATACTGCAGGTCTAAAATTACACTCTCAGTCTATACACTCACCTCTTCACTCTGACTCTACATCCCCAACCCCATCAACCCACCCATCAACCGCTCCGCCACACTCTCCGGCTCCTGCCTCGCCATCTCAATAACACTCAACAACTTCTTAATACCTATATGCAACTTCGACGACGTCTCGTCCTCCGCGCGCGGCGCAAACCCTGCGTCCTCCAGCATCCGCATCGCCCTCCGTCGCTCATCAGAGCTAGGGAACAACTCCACTTCCCGTAGGACGTATTCCAGAGACTTGAGGTTGGATATGGGCGGTACCCGCAACTCCGAGTCGAACGTCTCGGAGAGGCCGAGCTCGGTGAGGATGCCCCGCGAGGATGTCGTGGCCATGACGAGGAGGCGGCGACCCTGTAATGAAAGTATGAGCTACATATCACACATTCCAATGTGCGAGTAATATTCACCTTTGGTGGTCGACGAGTCATAAGCACAAGAAGGGCTTGCAAGACAGCGTTGGAGAACCGAGGTCCTATGGGCGTCCAGTCTTTCCAAACGAGTCAATACGTCTCTTCGCGCACACGTAGTTGAACATACCAAGTAGACGCTCCAGATTGTCCACAACGATGAAGCTCAGAGGACTCTTGTAGCTGTCCGCGAAAATTTTGGTTATGGCAGACACCTTGGCCGATTCGGTGAAGCCGACCATGTTGTCGGGGGAGATCAACTTGATGAAAGGGAACTCTGATACTTGCGCAATGGACGCAGCGAGGGCAGTCTTTCCTGAACCAGTGGGGCCATGCAGCAAGACGCTGACGAGCGGCGTTCGCGTCGACGTTCGGACCTGTTCAATGAACAGTTGTCCCGTGTGTAATATTTCCTGGAATACTGTCAACATCCAGATGCCAACAAAAAAAAATGAGTGACATACTTCAACACCGCCATCAAAGTGAATGATACCGTTCTGAATGACTTGCTGCAGTTCCTCTTCAGAAACACCAAACGCCGGGTGCACCTCGTCAAGCGCATGCATGAAATCGTCCCGGTTCACCCTCAAGTTCTCCACATCATCACCGATGCCTGCCATAGTACCCACTTTCACATGTCGGTTGAACGCAAAACTCGTCGCGCTCTTGATCAGACCGCCAATTTCCGCTCCGGAAAAGTTCTTCGTCACTGCCGCTAGTTCGGCAAGGTCAACGTCAGAGTCCATGACGCCGTTGGTCCGCATCTTGCTCGTATGAATGTTGAGAATCTGGAAACGACCCTTCTCGTCGGGGAGGGAAATCTCCATGTGCACTTCAAGACGACCAGGACGAAGGAGAGCCTCGTCAATCATGTCTTTCCGGTTTGTCATACCAATGATGAGGATGTTGTTGAGCTGGTCGACACCATCCATCTAGACGCAGGGTAAATGAGGAGGGGCGCAAAATTCCAACGTAGAACCTACCTTGGAGAGCAGCTGGTTGACGACCGTGTCACCAACACCGGTCCCACTATTCGTAGAGCCACGCTGCTTGAAGATGGCATCCAATTCATCAAAGATAATGATGTGGAGATCACTCTCATCACCCTTCTCTTTGTACTACGAAAAGCCGTGTCAATAAACGCCACGAAGGATCTTCAAGTGAATCACCTCTTTCTCGGCATCGGCGAATAGCTTTCGAATGTTCTCTTCCGAAGCACCGACAAACTTGCTGAGAATTTCGGGACCGTTAACGATCTTGGGCTCCCGCGCGTTCAACATTTTCCAATTTGACGCGCAATAAGAGTCTTTCCCGTTCCCGGAGGACCGTGAAGTAGAATACCTAGGAAGAATCAATACAAAGTCATACTTCAGAAATATTGCGTACCCTTGACGTGCTCGATACCAAGTTTCTCCACGAGCGCTGGCGGGAAAACGCGCGAAGCAAACGCGCGACGGAAGATTTCGCTGAACTCTGTGTCGAGACCACCGATGCCCATGTCCTGGAACTTAAAATTGGGTGCAAGGATCGCGTTCGAGCGCGCCTTTTTGGTGCTTGACTTGATATTGACGGGATTTGTGGCGCCTTTCATGATATTGAAGTCGGTTTTTAAGCTCTTCCCATAGTCCGCGACGATGCCATAGCTCGTCGCTGCATTGAAGTTGGCTTGCTGTTGTTGACCGTCTGTCAACTCGACTGCGGATACGCCAGTTATCTGGCCCTTGAACTTGACACTTGCAAAGTCAAATGCGATGATCGCGTCCTGGGCCAAGACTGCGCCGACGAGGCGGTCGCGGAGGTGGAGTTCAATCTGCTCTGCGTCATACTGCCTGGAGGGATCTCCTGATCGACCGTTAAAACTGACTTCAACGTCGACAGACTGCAGATACGGTAGCGAGCCCAGAAGCTCGACATTGACGTGATCACCCTCTTTGGACAGTTGCATCCACGCGCGTTGTGCAGCGCCAGCGCCGACACAGCCACGCGGTAGGGTGTTGGTGTTGTCGTGTCTGCAACAGCGTTCAGTGAATGACGTGATCACAGGACTCCAGTGTGCCGCCCACGACATGATTCAGCACGCGCCCAAGGCCACGAATCAGCCGAATACCAGTCACCCACTGTTCCAAAACGTGGAAAGTTGGAATGCCCCATAAACGAACACACAATTGACGACAGAAAGTGTCGAAAGCAATTCATTTGATTGAACATCTCAAGCGGCATGTCGGGGTCCTGATAAATCTGAATAACTCACAGAACCGATATGGGGAACTTGCCGCCCTGCCTCGTCCTGACGAGTACATGCTGGTCTGCGGCAAAATCTGAAGGATTCACGACAAGGCGGTTCTTCAGTGCTAGTGTTTCGTTGGGGGCGCTCACGACTTCAAAACTATTTCGTGTATGAGAATCAGCAAGTAGCAAGCGGTAATCACGTACGAGCCTGAAGTAGGCGGCGGCGGTCGTCGGGCATCGTTCCGTTTCTCGAATAAAGCGCCAGATGGGTCGTTGTAACCGTTCGGCGGGGTGTTGTACTGCATAGACTGCGGCTGCCTCATTGCGCCTCTAGGCGGTAATCCTGGGGTTGGGCCGTCGGGAACGCGGCTGTACGGAGACGATGAGCGCGGTGCTGGGTTGGATCGTCCGCCAAAGAAGCTCATGGATGAAGGAGATAGTCGTCGTGGATGGTCGTGGTCAATGTGATGCAGTGTAAGTTAAGGTTAGGGTTTAGCGGCTCCTGTTTTTGGAAATGCGCTAAGCCCTTTCGTATTTCTTCCATGTCGGCCACGGACAATGAGCCTACGCGGACGGGCGGCGGCATGGGGGGCCTCCTCGACGACTATCCCGACGTTGACAAGCATTCTTGTCAACTATTGGGCCCGACTGCCCTCGTCAGTTATCCCCTCGATAATCCACCGTTTCCTTATAGGCTTTTCCTAGATTGTTCAAGGACTCATGGGCATCTTCGTCATACTCTCCCTTGTATACAAGCGTCACAGAGAAACTGTTAAACGTCCGTGGCGAATCTGGTATGGACCCCAATCGACTTGAACACCACTCTGTTGACAATGCCTCCAGGCTGTTTGATGTATCTAAACAGGTTATCGGCCAGATGTTCGTACACGGTGTCAATGTCCTTGTATCAGATCTCGTCTCTCAGCACTCGGACGAGAACGCATGCGTCTTCTACTTTTTCAACATCCTAGTCGACACCACCCTTGGCGTTGCCTTGTTATACATCATTCTCCACCTCCTCACCTACCTCTTCGCCGAAAAGTTTCAGTTGATTGGATTTGAATCTGGTGTATATGGGAAACCTCCGTCCATGGTCTTCTGGGGCAAGCAGGCGGCACTGTATGTCGTCGCTTTAACAACCATGAAGCTCTCGTTCTTGCTCTTCTGCCGTCTTCCCTGGCCTGTTCGTTATCGGCGCATGGCTGCTGAGTTGGACTCAGACTGGGGAAGGAGACGCGCTTCAAGTAATTTTGTATGTCTGCGTTCCGTAATCAATGAACTCTGCTAACAATAGGTTTGACAGCACCATGGGCATATTTCCCATCGTCATGAACGTGCTTCAGTTCTGGCTCATAGATTCCATCGTCAAAGCGTCAGATCCCTCCACACTCTCCCTCGACACTGATGCACACGACGGCCTCGACCGCGAACCTCTTTTCGGCGTTTCCTCTGACGACGAGGATGATGATATCGGTCCCCAACGACACGACATTGAGAACCCCAGACCAGCTTCACCCGAGTACAATCACACTCGTTCTCATTCACCCGGAAAGACTTCGGGATCGATAACGCCAATGGCGGTAGAACCCAAGTCGTCTGGGTCTAGCTCCACAGAGCCGGTCGAGATGCATTCATATCCCCCAAGCCTCTCCAGCAGTATCACCTCGAATTCGTCAACGTCGTCCACGCCTCCGCCTATCCGCGAGGCAAAGCTGATAAAGAAGAAAAAGACGCCTCCTGCGCCTCTTCATATTCGACGAACAACTCAGCCAGCCGTCAATTCACCTGCGCCTCCTTCTGCCATTAAAATGACAGAGACCAGGCAAGAGACTAGTTCGGACTGGGATGACTCATGGGGTGACTCTGAGGACTGGGCAGATCGAGTTGGTGAGGAAGACTGGACAGGTCGTCGATTAGAAGAGAAGAAGGATAGTATACAAGACGTATGGGATTCCCATGAACTTGACAGACATATACATGATTAGGGCCTCGGTTTGTATACTACTATACGGTACTTGTAGTATCGATTAATGTGCTATGTGAACGCGTGCACGAACCGTGAACTCCCTTATTTGGCAGTGTCATGCTGCAAAGGCCCCTTCTTCTCCACCTCCATCACGACCGCCACCATCTTTCTGTTCCACGCGATAATGTCGACCATTGAAGCTCACGAAGACGAGCTGACTAGGCCACAACCGTTGCCACGGTCGGCGTCCAACCCCAAGCCAAAGGGTATCCTGAAAAATGCTCCGCAGGGAACGCACCCAGGGCAGCAGTAAGTGCCTCTCATCCGCCTCAAAGTGGATTATGAACGGTTTTGTAGCAGTTTACAGTGGGACGAGGCCAATCTAGCGCTAACGGAGATCCAGAAAGACAGCCTCATGAAGATTACGGAGCCCAAGACGCCCTACGTACGCTACAACGCAGAGACGGACGAAGTCGAGGGTGGTTAGTGCTCAACTCCGTCAAATATTGGCTGGTAATAAAGTGGCTCGTAGAAATTCCCGACTTTGACCTCAATGGCCGCTTCTACCCCGACTCTCCGACCCGATCGACTCGCTCCATCTCGCCGACCGGCGCAGACACTTCGGGACCGTCCTCGCGCCGTACGTCCATTTCTAGCAGCGGACGTCCCTCTGCCTCGATCTCGGGGCGATCCACGAGCACGGCGTCGAGCCGCAGCACGAGCTTCAACTTGCCCGACGAGGCGCGTTCGGGAATCCGCGCCGATGATAGAGATCTTGGCGGGGAAGTCGAGTTTGGCGAAGAGATGGACGAAGAGAGTGAGTTTTCTTTTCCAATACTATAGGTGGAAAATTGACGCTGGGGCGTTATAGCTGCTGCTAAACATGCTGCCTTTGTGCGTGCAAGGGGCAGGCACTATTCTAATGAGGCCGAAGCTATGAAGGTACTGTGCTCTCTCAACCTTATCTTAAAATGTAAACTGACTTTTCGTGTCAGCGTGCTGCCCAGTTGCTAGCAGATGAGGAAGACGAAGAGGGTGGCGACGACGCCATGGATGCTGAAGATTCGCGAGTTCCACCCCCAGTACCTCCGTTGCCCAAGGTGAACGGCAATGGTCATGGTCCGTAGATGTCCAACCTGAGGAAAGTATCCTCCAAAGCCTTGGACTTGTTAATCTGTACCATCTAAGATCCGTATCGTCTTGTACCTTGCTCGAATAATTCACGACAACTGTTGACGTTTTTCATAGTGCGATGCGCTCTACTTCCTAGAGTTATATGAGCACTCCATGTCAGTCATGATGTCCGATTCTATTACAATACATCAAGCATGTCCGCGTCATGCTCTCTTCACTTGACTGCTCGTTCTATCATGCCAGCGAGAGAAACCTTCAGATACATCTTCTATCAATGCCATAAACAGTAACGCGTGCTTGTGCTCGTAGAGGGCTATACACTGGAAGGTAGCTAAATTTGCTATCCCGATCGCGTTGGTCACCCAGTCCTTACGAGACATGTAGTGAATCCGTAGCTTTTGCCTGGCTTCGATTTTATGTTGTATGCTCCCGGATGTCAAGAGACTTCCTAAACGCATGCAATTACTTGTGGTGAGCTTTGCGTACGCCTACATGTTTCGAGGTCTTAATGCGAATTAGATAAGCACGCCAACGTTTATTCGCGTAAACTGTTCGACGAGGAGATGGGGAGCGAGGCGTGTGGCGGGTGGCGTGCTGGGTCAGAGTGCTTTAGTGTTCCGCAAAAGTGATCTGTGCTACACTATACTACATTCAGCGACGCCAAGGTATATTTCTCGTCACCCACCCGTATTACTGTACCCTCCAAGTCTCATAAAGCCTCAACATCATCAGGCGTACTAAGAAGCTGGCCTCCCACGTGGTCAGAAAGCCTGTCGAGTATTCAGGTGTGCAGACATTGGACAAGGAAAGCCAGTGTTCTCGTCTGACTCACCTGTAGATCGAATTCTCTCTTCACGAAGATGTCGTCCCTGGCACGACCGAGTGCAACCTTTTCAGGCGCATGTGATTCTGAGAAGATTATGCGCGACCTTGGCTCTTGGAACGCGGGTATACGCTATATAAACACCCTGTGTTAGATGAGGAGGTGACAGAATCTGCCCACACGCTTCCTCTATTACCTGTCACAACGCAATTTGGTGGCGAATTTCCTTATGCCTTTCACGACGATGGGCAAGGCATCGAGAAACCTTATGTGAACATGACTGTTGTAAGTACACTACTATCGAATTACTTGTATTTAATCTTACGACTTTAGGGCCGCGTCGTTTTCGCCCAAGATGAAGAACATCGCCATATCGCGATAGTGAAGAATCACAGATTTTGCTCTTTCTTTTGAAGGCTCAAAATGAACGACCGGACCGTTGTATTCCTGGTATCCTGCCACTCTTGGACATGCTCTCCTTTGGAGGCCACTGTTTAGCTGTAATGCCTAGGTGAATACCGTGTGCCGCTTGCCTATACGGGAATTGAACTGTTTGTCAGATGGGGAGAAGACATTTGGTTGCCTTGGGTTGGTAGCATTCGGGGAGGTTCTCGTTATGGTGCATTCATTATTAGCAGCACTGGCATTCTTACATAGCGCGCGTATTGTTCATCGGGTATGAAAGATTATTGACCGTTGACCGTTGTTGATTTTTCTTCTTCATTCAGGACATCGCCCTTCGGAACATTCTCATCAATCATATCCCCCTTGGACCTATACTCAACTCTAGGTAACAATCCGGCCCCATTTCGACTCGCATTGCGGCGAGACGATCACGCGACATACGGATTATATGACTTCAACCTCTCACTCATGTTCCCGAACAACGCTCCTGTAAACTCTGCTTCCTATCGTATACCCACCAAAGGAGGGTGGTTCGCCTCGATCAATTGTCCTCTGGAGGTGTTCCAAGGTGAATATGTGTACGATCCCTTTGCCTTTGACGTAGGGTGGGCATCGAGCTGTGCGATTTATTCCAAGTATGTAGCTTTCGCAAACCCTTGTACATTGCTTTAATCCTCTCCTCCATGCAGCATTTGACTCCGATTGTGCCTATGCTTGCGCCTCTTCTTGATGGGATGACCACTTGGGATGTGGGTACAACGTCTGACGGCGGAGCAAGCTCTGGAGCTTTTCGAGAGCCTGTATCCGAAGTTTGACGAGGGCGCATTGAGGGTACATCCGCAAAACGTCGACCATAGTGGCGCACAACCTGACTACGCGGAATATGATCGCTGGTCACAACTACCTCTAGAGTTCATACAGGAATGGTCGCGCTTTAGGACGCCAAAATTTCCCGTCAGGCGGAAGATACTGCGCTGGGTATGCCGATACACGATTGGTGCTGTTCTTGTTCGGTCTGTTCGAAGGCTTGTCGATAAACGAGCTGCATTTCGGCAGAAGATAAGCAGTCTAATCATCTGGTCAGTATCAGGACGCTTATCAGCGTAAGGCGTATTAAGATGTTCGACTAGTCACTTTACCATGGATCTCTTACCGTACGCCGTGCATGATGTTTCGAGAGTCGGCGACGGCGGATATACCGGAAATGTAAACTTTCGGAAATTGTGATCTTTGCTGCTCTCCACTGCATTCAGCGACGCCTGATCTGCGTTCATCTGGGCAGTCCTGTTCGCGTGTTCCATGTACGCTACGCCCTTTGAGGGTTAACACCAATCTCGGAACATGAACTCTCTATCTTACCAGGCTCTATTTCCGTCGCCGTATTCGGAACTTCCAGGCGGAATTAAGGTGTTATATACATGCGCAAGGATTGATGAAATGTATGTGGATATTTAAACATTCCACTTCTCGCCGCTCAAGGGTCTGTTTCAGTACTTCTGTTACGTGCATAGTAGAAGGCTCACGGCCCGCGAGAAAACAGTAGCAGACGCGCCCGAGATCCGACAGAGACCATCTGACGCTGTCTATAGGCTCTTTGATGCCATGGGGTAGAACCCCTGAACCCCGCATCGTATTTAAGAGACAATCGATCCAAGCAATACCCGGAAACTCAACTCTCCCTTGAACTATGGCTTGCACACACAATCAGCGTCTTTACGATCCCAAACAGGTCAACACCTCTCCCGATTTTAAAGTACTTGGGCCCAACGACACGCCGTCGTCCAAGGACGCCAATATCGCTGCTTTTTACAACGAGAAACGGGAGATCAATTTGGTGGAGAAGCCCAAGCCCAAGCCGGGTCCGGGACAGGTGTTGCTGCATATTCGAGCGACTGGGATTTGCGGGTGAACCTTATCGGTTTATCCGTCGTCTCGTTTTGCTCACCGCGCGTCGTAGGAGCGATATTCACTTTTGGCGGCATGGCAGGATCGGGAATATGATCGTCACGGATGAGGTACAATTCTTCGTGCTGGGTCTCGTTCTCTGTCTCATATGATTACTCGGTAGTGTGGATCTGGACACGAATCAGCTGGCGAGGTTGTCGAGCTCGGAGAAGGTGTAACGGAGTGGAAAGTCGGCAAGTTACAGTCCGTTTCTCCGAAAAAGCGGAATTATGCTAACGATTTTCGCCTACTTAGGTGATCGCGTGGCGATCGAGGTTGGTATCCCGTGTTTTCAGCCGTCTTGTGAACAGTGTCGTACTGGGAAGTATAATGGCTGTCCGTATGTTGTTTTCTTGTCAGCGCCGCCATACCATGGTACGTGATTGCCTGCGATTTCTTTACATCTCTCCTCACATACGTTTAGGAACCTTGACGCGATGGCACGTTCATCCCGCTCAGTGGTTGCATCGTTTACCCGACCACATGTCCTACGAGGAAGGCGCGTTATGCGAACCACTGACTGTCGCATTATCCGGGCTCGAAGCTTCCGGATTACGGCTTGGGGAACCTGCTCTTGTCTGGTACGTACCCGTGAACGCGTATAAATGAAAATCATCATTCATATTGCGTAGTGGCGCCGGCCCGATTGGACTGGCCGCTCTGCTGTCCGCTCGTGCAGCCGGGGCTGCGCCTATCGTCATTACCGACCTCTTTCAGAACCGGTTGGACACGGCCAAGGCGCTTGTGCCGAATGTGCGGACTGTGCTGGTGGATACTGCGCTGAGCCCGGAGGATCAGGCGGCGAAGATTAAGGAGGCTGTTGGGTTGAAGGTAAAGGTCGCGTTGGAATGTACTGGGTTTGAAGGCAGTATTTCGACCGCGGCTTATGTATGTCGAGTTCCCAGTGCTACAACTTCTGACGTTTCTTACCGTCTTGTTTGTAGTGCATCAAGTTTGGAGGAACTCTGATGGTCATTGGTGTTGGAAAGAGTCCGCAGACGGTGCGTCCTGTTGTATGCTTTCGTACTATCGTTGACGAAGGTCTTCATTGCAGTACCCTTTCATGCACCTTAGCCTGAACGAGATAACGATGAAGTTTATCAACAGATACGTTGATCAGGTGTGTGCCTCGGTCTCGAGAGAAGTATGCCCTCATTGACACTTTTCTGTGTAGTATCCGAAAGCCATCCGTCTAATATCGGAAGGAGTCATTGACGTCAAGCCATTGATCACTCACCGCTTCAAGTTGGAAGATGCGATGGCTGCGTTCCAGGTCGCTGCGGATCCGAAGCAGGGCGCGATTAAAGTGCAAATTCAGGATTTGGATTAAGCGGGTAAAGATAGAGAAGTTACATAGAATGCTTGGGACTTTGGTCGTTTCGTTGAATTATATCTGTAATCAAGTGAAGCAAAAGTGAAGATTGAGATTGCTGAACGAAGTCCGCCTTCCATTTTGGGCAAGTTTCTTGACACTTGACTCACTCGTTCGCGCAAAAACATTGAGCTAGAGATGGCGCGACCGCGTCACTCGCCGCCGTGCACGGTAGTTATCAAGCTAGGTCCGTCGCCGCGCCTGTCATGCAGGTAAACTGCCCACGAAACGGGGGCTGTCGTAGGCTCATCGTCCATCGTGCATGAAAAGACACACCAGCCTCTTCTCTCGACGCTGTCCTCCGTGGTGGAGACCGTCGTTCAACTTCGGGCTCAAGGGCACAAGGTCGTCCTCGTGAGCTCTGGCGCCATCGCGGTTGGCTTGCAGCGCATGAACTTGCCTAGTCGGCCGAAGAGTTTGTCGGGAAGCAGGTATGGGCGTGTTTACTCACAATCGCGGTCTGGTCTGAGTAGTCGGGTGCAGGCGCTAGCAGCTATTGGACAGGGAAGGCTTATAGGTTATGGGACGATTGTTTCGACATTTGGGACAACCGATTGCGCAGGTTTGTTGACTCGGGAGATATTGCCGATGTATGTCCATTATGTCTGTTATTCCGTGAAAGTGCTTAGTATATGACAGCGTACTAGGTATCTCAACGCGGTGAACACCTTCAAGGAGCTACTCTCAATGGGTGTTGTGCCGATTGTCAATGAAAATGACACGGTCTCCGTTAGCGTAAGTACTTACTATCGCGTACTCTAGAAGGCTCTAATCCACCCTTAGGAAATAAAATTTGGTGACAACGATACGCTGTCTGCCATCACGTCCTCCATGATTCACGCTGATTACCTGTTCCTTCTAACGGATGTCGATGGTCTATATACCTCAAATCCTCGCAAAGATCCAAATGCGAAACATATCGATGTTGTGACTTCGATATCTGCGATTCGAGAACAAGGTATGTTGAGCTTTCGTATCATACTGGTGGCTAAGAAAGTGCAGTTAGCACAACGACTCTCGGATCTAGCCTAGGTACAGGCGGAATGGAAACCAAAATAATCGCAGCGGAAATCGCCACAGGCGCTGGTGTTACCACGATAGTAACTTCTAGCAAATGCCCGCAAGACATCTTTGGCATCATTGAGTACCACAATTCACAACGAGCATCATCTAATCCGGGAACGCCTGCTGAACCAGGAGGACCTATTCTTATGCCTTCACACCATTATCACGAACGGGGTCTCCAGTCCACGTCCACAGCACACCGTCTTCGTTCCATCGTCGATACCCATGCGAGATCTCAAATCGTGGACCAGTCATACCCTGTTTCCCTCCGGGAGTGTTATCATCGATTCTGGTGCTCATCATGTTTATCCCGAAGAGAATCAGGCGGGCGGCTACTCGCGGCTGGTGTATTGGGGGTTCTTGGCGCGTTTGCTTCTGGACAGGCTGTACGTATCGTGATCCTGAAGAGTAGCGAGAACCATGAAGAGCCTGCTGGGATGCAGTCGTTGGGCTCGACGAGACCGGGAACCCCTAGTATACTCGCTGCGTCTTCCATTTCGTCTTCCGTGGCGTCGCTAGAACCACTGTCACGATCGGATTCGTCGACAGATGTTGCCGGAAAGTCACTGCCTTCTCTGCCCGAAGGCGAGCTAGTTTCTGGGAACATCTACGACGAGTCTGATGTGACGGAAGTTGGCCGGGGTTTGGCCAATTATAATTCTGCGCAGATCATGAAAATCAAGGGTCTGAATAGGTACGTGTTGGTCTATGCGGTGTCCAATTATTCATGATTTTGTAGTTCGTACATACCACAGTTGTTGGGCTATGCGGATTCAGAGTATGTTGTAGAGAATATTACCATTCGAGTACCTCCGTGATAGGCGCGGGCGTACGGCATCTGTACAGAACGTTTGTGGAGGGAGCCAATGGGATTGTTGGCATCAGTGGCTGTATTAATATTTGCGCGATAATTTTCAATTTTCAGATCGGAGCTGTAGTTGCAAGTGCTTCTTGTCTGACCACCACCACCACTACCAAGTATTCCCTTTATGCCCTAGCGATCGCTGGTGCCGTCTTTCCTTCAATATGTACCACAACAACTCTATCCGGATCTTGACTGGTGTGTATGGGCGTCTGTCGGTGTCTGCCTGCTAACGGGAATCCCAGGGAATAGTCATCCCGAGCTCGCCCAAGCCGTGGTCGAGCGGTGAGCTACTGCTTCACCTTGCTGGGTGCCCTGGATTGGTGATTCATCGATAATGCTAGGCTCAATGTCCCGCTCGTTCCGTGCACCGTCAAAAAATTCTCCAACGGCGAGATCAACGTCAAATTTCCGAGTCGGTGCGCGACGAGGACGTTTTCATCATCCAGTCCGGCTGCAGCGACGTCAACGACAACCTCATGGAGCTTCTCATTCTCATCTCCGCGTGCAAGACCGCTTCTGCGCGCCGGATCACCGCGGTCATTCCCTGCTTTCCCTATGCTCGCATGGACAAGAAGGACAAGAGCCGTGCGCCCATCACCGCGAAGCTAGTCGCCAACATGCTCGTCGTTGCCGGGTGCGACCATGTCATAACGATGGACCTCCACGCCAGCCAGATCCAGGGGTTCTTTGACATTCCTGTCGACAACCTCTGGTCGGAGCCGCTCATGCTCACGTATATCAAGCGCCAGATCGATGGCTGGCAGAATGGCATCATCGTCAGCCCGGATGCGGGAGGTGCGAAGAGGTGCGCGGGCCGCTTTGTCCGGTACACAGCTCATCCTTGACTTTTTGACAGGGTGACGGCAATCGCGGATAAACTTGGTGTCGAGTTTGCTTTGATTCATCGGAAACGGGACGGAAAGACGGAGGATGCTCCGGAGCGTATGGAGATTCTGGTTGGTGATGTCAAGGACAAGGTACCACTCTCCCACTTTTCCCACTTACAATGCTAATCTTTCCTTTAGGTTGCGATACTCGTCGACGATATGATAGACACGGGCGTCACCCTCACACTTGCAGCGAAAACCTTGAAGGACAAGGGCGCAAAGTCTGTCCATGCTCTCATCTCGCACGGTATGTACCTTGGCCGATACCCAATTACCTTGCATATTCATTTCCCTCTCGCAGGCCTGTTATCGGAGCTCAATCTTGCTGCGATAGATCAGCTCCCGATAGAACAGCTCGTCGTCACGAACACGATTCCGCAGACCTTGCACAAACAGCAGTGTTCAAAGCTGGTCACGATCGATGTGAGCGCGACGATAGCCGAGAGTATCAGGCGGACGCACAACGGAGAGAGTATCAGTCTGCTGTTTGGAGAGTGGGCCGAGACGGGGACCATTGCGGTATTGTGATAGTACATGAAGAAGCCTATTCCCCGCTGTACATCTACCAATTGTACACATGTTCAAACATAACAGGTAAAAGTACAATATAGCGTTTAAACTTGCTAGCTTGAAGGGAGTGTAGGCGACCATGCTAGTGAGGTTCACGAAGCATCTTGGCATTTGCACTGTCTTTCTCCAGACCATCACCATTTCTCCTTCCTTGCATTGCATAGTCGGCGCTACTTCTTTCTGTAAGCGCACCATTTTCACCTGTTTGTATCTAACGACATTTCAAGGACGCGTCGTTTTCGCACAAGATCAAGAACATCGCCATGTCGCGTTGAAACCTATTTGACGCGATAGTGGAGAATCGCGGATCTTGCTCTTTCTTTCTTTAAGGCTCAAAATGCAAGACCAGGCCATTGTATTCCTGATATCCTGTCACTCTTAGACATGCTCTTTTGGAGGCCACTGGTCAGCTGTAAATCTATCTCAGAGGACCATATTGTCGGCGTCCCGTATGACAGGCTTCCTAAATCCGACTTTATGACCACTCCGAGATAGTCGCAACTACAGTGTTACGAGCTCTACTCTTCAGGGCACATCAACGACATGACGGACTCCATTGACTTCTTAATTCCCACAGTTGAGTCTTTACCTCTGACTATCGACATTATTTCCTCGAAAGCCTTTCGGACATGCCTGTCGCAGACTACTTGATCACTGTCGTTCTCCTCGTTGCGGCGCTCTTCATATGGAAACAGTCGCGAGCCAAGCTAAAGCTTCCGCCTGGCCCACCTGGCCATTTCCTGATAGGTAATCTTCTCGGTACGTACATGCCACAACGAAGGCGAGAGAATGAGACTTACGCGTGGCGTAGATATTCCAACTGAGCATGAAGGCAAGGTCTATGCGAAGTGGGCAGAGCAATATGGTACTGATCGCCGCAATCGCCTCCATGCTTCAATGAGTGCTGACGGTTTACAGGCAGCGACCTCATATCGCTCTCCGTGTTCGGGCAAACCATCATTGTTATTAACTCCTATAGTAAGGCAATAGAAATGCTTGACAAGAAGAGCAGCATTTACTCGGATCGCCCTCGTATTCCCATGACCGGCGAGCTCATGGGGTGCAAGATTTCGATGGGGCTGATGCCCTACGGACCGAAACTGCGTCTCTCTCGAAAGATGATGCACAAGGAGCTTGGTAGCAACCAGGCGATTCGTGATTTCTTTCCTCATGAAGAATCGATGGCCAAACAGTTCGTTTCCCGGCTACTGGAGCAGCCTCAAGCTTTCATGGATCATTTATCATGTAGGCTGATAGAAAACAGTGCTACAGATCAAGTTGACTGGACTTGTCTTGCCAGGCATGCAGATAGCATCATCATGAAAATTGCGTTGGTGGGCTCGATGAAACTGCGCGACGCTAGATTGACGTCGTGCTCCTAGATATGGTTACTCTGCTACCAGTATGCAAGACAAGTTTATTACAAATGCCGTCCGCTCCATGGAAGAGATGGGGAACGGCTGCGAGCCAACCTTCTTGGTTAACTCTATACCCGCTCGTGAGCAACATTGTCCACTAGTTGTTAACTTTCCTGACGACCTACTAACTCAAGTGATGAGTTATCCTGAATATTTCCCCTGGCCTGGAACACACTTCAAGAAAGTAGCTAAGCTGTGGCGTTCGCACTATGACGCAATGGTCAACGAACCTTTTGAGTTCGCTAAGAGTCGAATAGTGTGCCTTTTTATCGCGTGCCTGACAATCTTCTCAGCGGACTATAGGCGACTGGCGTATATGAGGAATCATTCGTATCCAAATGGCTCTCCAAAGGCATCTCTCTAGAAGATGAAAACACCTTGAAGCATGCGACTGGTGCGATGCTCGGTGGTACGCATCTCTTCCTGTCATGTTTCTCTTTATCTGAATCTCATAGCCGGGGGTGAAACTGTCTGTTCTGCAATCTTCGTGCAAGTCTTCAAGAAAGTGACACGAGCTTTCTCTAGACCGCCATCGCACTTGATGTATTCTTCCTCATGATGACACTTCATCCACAAGTTCAGAAGGCGGCGCAGAAGGAACTTGACAACGTCGATGGACGCGATAGACTTCCCACGTTTGCCGACCGTCCCAAGTTGCCTTACATCGATGCTATAGTGAAGGAGGTACTTCGAACTCATCCACCGGTTCCTCTTAGTGCGTTTGGTACCACGTCAATGTAGTCTCTCGATACTGATAAAACTTGCTTAGGTCTTCCGCACTCGACGACGGAAGCAGATGTACACGATGGATACTACATTCCAAAGGCCTCTGTAATATTTATCAACTTCTGGTGCGCCACTGCGTATCTTCAGCTCTAGTTGCCTTGCACCAATAGCTACCAGGAAAATGACGCACGATCCTGAAATCCACCCAAACCCAGAGACTTTCGATCCTACGCGTTTCCTCGGACCTACACCCGAACAGGATCCTGCAGAGCTCATTTTTGGGTTTGGAAGGAGGTAAATATGCGTTGGATTGTCGTTATATAAAGGTCCTGAAAGCGTTCTCTTTAGGATTTGCCCAGGACTCCGTCTCGCTGACGCGACACTCTTCATCACAATAGCAATGTCCCTATCGCTCTTTGACGTTAGGCCCATTATCAAGAATAATAAACCACAGATGCCGGTTTTGAAGTACGTAAGTGGTCCTGTGAGGTGGGTCTATGGAGTTTTACTGTCGCGATGTTTAATGACGCCACATTAGCCGAGTCGAACCCTATCAGTGCAGCATTATGCCGCGTGATGGGAAAGAGAAAGCTGCGTCAGTCATTGCTGCGGTTGCTTGACGCGGTACATGGCCAAAGCCGGTATATCCTGACGGCGACCTCTCTGCGAGTGACGCCACATTTGCAATCGCGCTCAATTTTCAGGCGGCGCATCATTAGCCACTACCTGGGTTAGTGTTACCTGGGATTTCAATGTATTACTATCACAACATAAATTATATCCAAGCAGGGCTGTACATATACTATACACAAAATCATAGATGGATACAGTGAAGAGCATCACTTCAAGCCGAAGTATAGACCAAGAATCAACGCCAGGATGACGACGATGAAAACGCAGCACCAGAAGAAGATCCACTTCTTTCGGCGAATGGCCTTTGCTGTTGTAAAGTCAACAAGGGGTACCGCAGATATGGGGCGGACATACCAATTCTAACAGCGTCTTCCGTCGATGCCAAACCCTTCTCTGTGTTCACATTGACATCTATAGCGACGCCTTCAATCTGCTTAATAGTCTGGTCCTGCTGTTCGACGAGAATAGCCATCTGAGGTAGGCTTAATTACACCGCTCGGGATATACAAGGAGAAACTACGCACGTCGTTGAATAGTTGGGCGAGCTCGGCGAGCGTGGTTTCCATCTGGATGAGGTCTTGCTGCCGAGCTTGGACTTCTCGGTAAGCAGCACGAGCCTCTCCGTACGAGGACGAAAGGACAGCATCTGAGAATATCTGCGTCCCAGAAGAGCTGTGATCCATGACCTGTTGTACCTCTGCTTCCGTAGCTTCGGGCTTGACTAGAATGGGGGTAAATACGTGTGCACATCGAGAGCATGATGTGGACTTGCCTATCTTGAACTGTCGTCCGACGCGTTGTTTGGACTTGTTCGAAAAGTCCTGTTCTACGCGACGGTATTCCTGTATGGCGTCCATG
Source organism: Mucidula mucida (assembly GCA_015501055.1). Lineage (NCBI taxonomy): Eukaryota > Fungi > Basidiomycota > Agaricomycetes > Agaricales > Physalacriaceae > Mucidula > Mucidula mucida. Next base: position 129,343 of record JADNYV010000026.1, read on the forward strand.
AACTTGGACTTGACTAGTTTGATCTATATCAATGTTTAATTATGGCTGGGTTATGTGATGGGCTTTAATGCTGTTAACCTGGTTCGCCCTCATTTCATCATTAGGTTCGTTAGCGAGACGAGCAATCTTGTCTCGAATAGCATTAGAAAGAGTCCGTGCTTCCAGTGTAACTCTGTCGAGCTCGCTGGTGATTGAATCGTCGGATGACGTGGTGTTGAGAGATCGCGTATGCAGCGAAGAGATTAGCCGGACGTTATTGTTAAGATGGTCGATCGACTCTTGCAAGCCAGAAATCTAAACGGACAGCGTTCAGCCCAAGTTCGGCATTGTTACACTCCCACCAACAAACCTCATTCAAGAAATCCCCGCGTGTCGGCCCATTTCCATTTCCGTTCGCAGCAAGATTGTTCAGCTCATGGCTCTGCTGGCTCTGCGCCTGTGCACTAAACGGTAAGGGGGGAAATCCTGGCGAGGATTGGGACATACGCGAAAGGCTGCGAGGCGGTCAGGTCTCGACATGGACGTCGCGGTAAAGCAGTGAGCAATTCGCCGCAACCATCTGTGCTGAGGTCACCGAAGTGAGGTAAAGGAGATCAATTAACGGGGTGCCTGCAAACTAATAGCGTCAGCGATCGTTGGTCCGGGACACAGTTCCGACGGGCAAGCTGCAGGCAGTGTACCACCATGTCCAGAAGGAAACAGTCTAAGCTGCGAGCGAACATATTCATAGGAAAATGCGTTGTACAACCTCCGGAGTTCTTCTTTCCGGAGCTGCTGTGACGATCCATTCAGAGACGGAGCGCGGTCCAGAACCATTACGACATCGGATACTCGAGGCTCATTGCAAGAACGACACCGTTCAATGTATGTCGTGATTCGGAAGCCAGCGTCCACAAAACGTGCCAGCGGCAGTTGCCAGGCGTTTCTCTTCTAGTCAACCACGATGCTAGCTGCTTGGATGACCTTATCGACGAGGAGCTCTTTGTTGACTATGGCCGGTTCATTGTGGGAGTATGCAAGTGGTGTGTCTCGGAATACCGAATAATGGTTTTGGACCCCTGACGCCACTACACTTCAGCAAGCTCTTCAATTATTTCTATCATCTGAAAAAATTCTCACATACAGGATGTAATGTCCAAGTTTGTCATTACGCTACAATGTCTGTCCGAGCTAGAGGCATTTTTAAGATGGTCTTCATCGCGCGCGAGGAGCGTCGCTAACGAAGGTTACTCCAGGTGTAATTGTCGCCATTTTACGATGGGAAGCTTCTCATAAATCATAAAAGTGCTGTTTTTCTCATACGCCACAATAACGCTTGATGACGATCACCTGTCACGTCGCGAGTTGGAGGTGCGCTCGGTGTCTTTGCCTCCTATCTGATAATGCATCTTTTCTTCCCGGCCGCCAGGTGTCCATGTTGTCCATATAGAAGATTCAACGCAGTCGAGCGGCTTCGGAGAAACCTTGGTCGTAACATGCAGAGCCGACCTCGCTCCGGTTTCCGGGCCGTGCAGTATTAAACCATCTGACCCTGCTAGTGCTCTATCTACTACAGCCGCCGCGCGTTCGTCTTGTCCACCATCTCCCACAACCTACTATTGTACATGATGGCCTCCATTCACATCGATCCCGCACGTGTCATTGCGCCTGTCGATCCCAGAATCTACTCAGGCTTCACTGAGCACATGGGCCGATGCATTTACGGTGGAATCTACGAGCCAGAGAATCCCAATGGACTCTCCGATCCCAAGACAGGCTTCAGATTGGATGTTATGGATGTTCTGAAAGAACTCAAAATTCCGATCGTCCGTTACCCCGGCGGGTGCTTAATGGGTTCTTCTACTCTCGACCTCTTTTGACACGCATTCTGCAGAAACTTTGTGAGCAGTTATCGATGGCAAGATGGTATCGGACCCAAGGAATTGCGTCCTCGTAGACCTGAACTTGCTTGGCTTTCGGAGGAGAGCAATCAATTCGGTACAGACGAGTTCATTGCATGGTGTCGCGCGTTGGGAACGGAGCCATACATTTGTCTTAACATGGGTACAGGCACCCTAGAGGATGCTTTGGCCTGGCTTGAGTACTGCAACAGGTAAGGTCTTCATCATTGTGTTTATAGAATGTGTTCACAGACTACTTTAGCTCAGCAAACACATACTATGCAAATCTAAGACGCAAAAACGGTCACGAGGAACCTTATAAGGTCAAGTACTGGGCTCTGGGTTAGTTTCCTGGATTCTTCGCAAGCAGGCTTTCACTCATCATGAGCCAGGGAACGAAGTATGGGGACCTTGGCAAGGTTCGAACGCTACCAGCGTTGTGAAAAGTTGAAGTGGCTAACTTTACTACTTCAGTCGGACAGATGGAGTGTCAGGACTATGCTAAGAAGGCGTACCAATGGGCTAAAGCTTTGAAGCTTTTGGATCCCACCATCGAGCTCATCTCTTGCGGCGGTAACGCGTATTCTGCTTCCAATGTGAAATACTCATACGTGCGTAGAAACTGGGTTCGCCGATTGGGATCGAGTGACGTTACGCAAACTCGCGCCTGTTGTGGACTATCACTCTATTCACAGTTCGTGTTTCTGAACAATGTCATTTGTCCGATTGATCCCTTCTACTAGTATACACTGTTAGTGAGGGCAAGCATGCTGTCAACGCTATGGGCCGTACGTGACACCTCTCGACATGGATTACCTTCCGTCTTATTTCTCAAAGCCGCCGCCGCCGAGAAGGCGCTCGATATCACGAAGTCCCTCATTGACCTTGCGAAGATTGAAGGAGGTCTGGAAAAAGATATTACCGTGTACGTTTTCATTGACCGGGTCAAGTTCTTTATGAACTCATAGAGCCTTGTAGATGCTTCGATGAGTGGAATGTTTGGTACATATTCCTCTTCAGTTCTCCCTATTCCCATCCTCTAACACCTATCGGCAATTCAGGGACCCCGTACGCGGTAAGGCAACTTTCCGGTATTCACTCGCAACTTGTATCGTTGATCTTTGGTTCTTCAGCTCCCGGTGAAAAGGGTGCAGAGGAACATTACGACCTATCTGATGCAATCGCTGTTGCTTCCTGGCTAAACGTCTTCGTCAGAAAGGCCGACATAGTCAAGATTGCTTGTATTGCTCAGTGAGTGTCCTTCAGTTCAAAGGGTATCCTATGTTCAACGTTAATTTAGATCGGTCAATGTCATATCCCCCGTGAGGCTATTCAACCCGTAATTCTCAGTCTCTCCTTGAGCTTTAATTCCAGATTATCACCTCCCCGCAAGGCCTTTTCAAGCAGGTGAACAACTCAATGTAGTCTAGGCCTTCATTCTTGCTGATTGCCGAAATAGACGACGTTCTATCCGCTCCACCTTTTCACCAACCTCATGCGAGGATTGTCTCTCAACGTTCACGTCAACTCTCCAAGCTACGAGGGTCCTACCGTGCCGACGTGGATCAAGCAGCTCGACAAGTATGAGCCGGAGGCCAGCAAGCTAACCAAGTTCATCGACGTTAGTGCTGTATATGTGGCTGACGCCAAGGAAATCCGGGTCGCAATTGTTAACAGACATGACACTGAAGACTTTACTGTTCCATTTGTGTTCGCTCGTGAAGCCGACATTGAAGGCCAGGTCAGGGTGCATGAGGTCTGGGGTGAACAGCTTGGCTTCTCAAATGGGTTCGACAGCGAGAAAGTGAAAACGGTAGAGAGAATGATTGTATGGGAGGGACAATATCTTTTGAAGAAACACTCGTTCCAAGGTAAGACTTTCGGAGTGATACCGTGGTACAAGATGTCTGATGTTGTTGATAGTTCTGGTATTCAAGCTGAAATAGATTACGGGTACGCCACGCCTGTATCTTAGCGCGAGAGTACCCCTTTAAGCAATTTTTACGAGTCTATTTGCATTTCTGTTCGCATTTATCTCGTCAGTCCGAAGCAATGACAGTCATCCACATGTACCCAATTCTCTGGGCGCCCCGGTCAGCGGCTTCAAAAGATATGGCGACAACGACGTTCAAGTTGATGTCAAAGACGACACTTCTTGAGGCGCTCACTGTCCCATACAACTGCTCACATAGTCCAACTCTTGTGCGCGGTGGCATAAACTTCGAGCTATGACCGTGTGGAGAAATCGCGGAAAATTCCCAGCTGCATGGACAAGCGTGGACCTCTAATACCCCCGCATCCAGGCACCCTTCCCCGCTCAAGTTGCTCCCATGACCCCTCCCTGCTCTCGGTCGCGTGCAACGGTCCGCCCGGAGTGCTCACTGTCGAACGCACAAAAAGACGCGAGGAAGGTCATCTGAATGTTGAGCTTCTCTTGCGTTCCTTGCGACTTTAGCCATCATCATGCCTCTCCCACCGAAAGTCTATACTTGGCTATGCGGACTGTTCGCTAGTATGTTTTCGTGATTGTGGGAGTGTACAGTGCTTCTGACGCTCCTTGCCAATAGGTCTGGGGAGTATCATCTTCGGGTATGATCTCGGTGTCATTGCTGGCGTCTTGGCTGCGAAGGACTTTGCCGTATGTTGCTGCATTGTTTGGTTGACTTTGCTGGTTAACGCCATGTTAGAGTGTTATGGGCTCACGGTTCAACAACGATGGATTGGTCGGTCTCATCGCGAGTATCTTTGGTAAGCAACACGCGTCAATATCTACTTCGTTCTGCTAACCTCGTTCAGTGTTGGGATGGTACGTCGTGGTGGATTGACGAGAAAGCGCGACTTACCGCTGATGTATAGCTTCTTCGGCATGTTCCCTGTCGCTTGGATGGCTGACAAGTGGGGACGTCGCCGGACAATCATGTTTGGTGCAATTGTCTATATGTATGTTCGCGTCATGAAATCGCAAATGGGAGCCATTTAACTAACCTTTGTTCCAGTGTCGGTGGCGCTCTACAAACCGGTGCTCGGAACATGGATATGATGCTTGCTGGCCGCTTCTTCGCTGGTATGTCAAGTTTTGAGGGAAGTACGTCAGATTCTCATTCAGCTTTAGGTTTTGGATCTGGAATCATGTCCGACATGGCTCCTCTGTACCAGGCAGAAATTGCTCACCCCAGTATTCGCGGCCGTTTGACCACGCTTCAGCAGTTCATGTTGGGTATTGGAGGTAGGGCTCCGAGTCCTTACGTTTAGTTGCCTGACATTGACAACGTACTCTATGCAGCGTTCGTTGCATCTTGGGTCGTGAGTGTACTCTACTTGTTGCCTATCATTTCTCTCATTATCGTCTCAAAGACATATGGCACTGCGAACAGTCCCAGTATTCAAAATTCGCAATCCGAGTGGAGGGTTCCCTTAGGTATCCAGGTCAGTCGTGTGGTTTTCGTCACTGTATAGGCTCTCAAAGCCGACCTAGATTGTCCCCGCACTGCCTCTCCTTGCATTCATCATGTTCTTCCCCGAATCGTACGTCTATCGATACTTCCAGTGATTTGAGACATTCTAACTAAGGAGTAGACCTCGCTGGCTCGCTGAAAAAGGACGTATGGAGGAAGGTGTGTACCGCGTCTCCGTGTTAATGTGTTTAACTAGACATCATGGTTATAGCGCAAGCCTGTCTAGCTCGTCTTCACGCTCAAGGCGACCTCAACGATCAGTTTGTTCTTGCTCAGATGGAAGACATCAAGAACGACATTCTCAAAGCAAAGGATATTGGTGAATCATCGTAAGCATATACCTCTCTGTGTTAAAGTCAGAACTCACCTATCCCTCCAGGTGGAGCGAACTCTTCACTGTCCCGAGTAATTTCCGTCGCTTGAGCTTAGGGTACGCTCAAATACAGTCAGACGTTGCCGACGATGCTCATCACGTTCCCAGATACATTCTCCAGTTTTCTGTACAGATGACTGGTGTTAGCGCCATCCAGTACTACTCGACCACCATCTTCACGACGATGGGCTTCTCATCTCAGCGCGTTTTGCTCTTCCAGTCCATCAACAGTGTTATTGCTCTCATTGGAGAGGCATGCTGTGTGTTCTGGGTCGACTCGACTGGCCGTCGCCGTCCGCTCATCGTTGGCAACATTGTTTCTGGTCTCTCGTTCGTTGTGGGTTCCATCCTCATGGCGCGTTATCCTGGTACCGTGGACAAGTAAGTGGTTCCTTGAGCCTCAACAGTCTTAGTCTGACCTCCTTCGATAGCGATGCTGTAAGTGTTCCCGGACCATTTCAGAAAATAGCTAACCCATTGGATCTTGTTCCTCCCCGAATAGGCACATTATGTGAGTAACTTCTTCATATGTGGCGTTCGCAACGGCTCACTCCGCCATTAGATTTTCATCAGTACGTCTTGGCTTACTTGACGTGTTTCTGACCGAACGTTAATTATTTCTAGTCACGTAAGTTGGTACAAAGAGACGAGCAGATTCGCATTAACAGCTTTCAGGACATGGGTCTTCAATTTCTTCTTCAGCGCTTGTATTGGTCCTCTTTCTTGGGCTTACCCAGTCGAGATTTAGTGCGTCGAGCCTCAATCGTCGCTGGACTGCTATTCACATCAATCATGGTTATAGCTCCACTCGTACTCGTGCGAAAGCCACTGCGATCACCAGTTCCTCGTCATGGCTTTCCAACTTGTGAGCTTCTCAGAACGGGTCTGTGAACCTCCCTAACATAGTTACTTTAGCTTCATTGCTGAGGTCACACCAAAAGCATTCAATAAAATCGGATGGAAGTGAGTGCTCGAACTTGACCTTCATGTTGATCACAATTTATCAATGTCGCAGGTACTGTGAGTACTTGAACCACTTGAGTTAGTGTGTATCCTGATGTATGTAGACCTTGTGTTCGCTATTTGCGGCCATACCAAGTAAGCCCATGCATATACCATTCCGAGACTTCATTGAACATCCTGTAGCGCGTTGTTTATCTGGGCCTTCTACCCGGAGACTAGTGGACGTCGGCTTGAAGGTGAGATCAAAAGGCTATACCTTCTATTTCATGATCCTCATACATTGCGTAGAAATGGACGCTTTGTTCGAGGATGCTCCCTTGTTCGTTCCTCGATCCAGCTACGTCAAGGTCCACAATCGGCATGAAGCAGAGAACCAGCTGCGCTCTGGTGAGAGCTCTGTTACCATTGCTTCATCACTTAGGCTAATGCTTTTGACCCAGGCGCCTTCGTTGCCGGAGAGCTCACCGAGAAGGCTGCAAATCGCGGTGAGCATTATGAACAGACGGATGAGAAAGAGTCTGTGTAGTTACAATACTCTAAACACGTTTACGAATTGCCTTCACCTGGTGAAGCGAGACGCCGTTTCTGTATAATACGAAGTTCATGATAGCTCTGCTGTGCCTGGAAGTACATTTTTGATCGCGATCATTTTTTTGGTTCTCTCCTCCATCTTCCTCTAAACGATGTCTTCCGTATCATCTGCTTCGAGCAGCTCCAGTCGGGAATCATCGCCATCTTCATCTCCAGCACCCAAACGAAAAAGAGCCCCAAGCGTCTCCGAAGAATCTGATTCTGGTAGCGAGTCTGAAGCAGAGCCTGAAAACGCGGAAGACGAAGGAGATCCTGTCTTGTCTCATGCGGAAAAGAGACGGCAAAAGAAGCTGGCAAAACAAGAGAAGAAGGAAGAACGGCCAGCCAAAAAGGCCAAGCTGGATGTAACTTCGAAACGGCAAAACTCTGTTTGGGTTGGCAATCTTTCGTTCAAGACAACGGAAGAGTCTTTACGGACTTTCTTTGACGGCGTCGGAGAGATTACTCGGATCAATATGCCTCTGAAAGCTGCTACGCGTCCAGGCTTGAAGGGAGAATGCAGAGGGTACGTACTTCCCCAGGTACTCGTATTAAACTAATGAATGGGATAGATTTGCGTACGTCGATTTTGCGACGCCAGACGCCAAAGCCACAGCCATCTCATTATCAGAACGCCCCCTTCTTGGACGAAAACTCTTGATAAAGGATGGTCAGTACTCATTTCGCGTCAACTGTTGTCATTAAGCTGACCCCGTATAAAGGCGATGACTTCACAGGGCGACCTGCAGTTGCTGCTGTAGAGGGTGCAGACGACAACAAGCCCACTGCACCAAAAACACATTCCAAAACGGCTCAGAAAATCTTACGCGAGCAAAAACAACCTCCCGCACCCACACTCTTTCTCGGCAACCTCGGTTTCGAGACCACAGAAGACTCTATACGGCAGCTCTTTGAAGCCCATCGTCATCCTAAAAAGAAGGAAGGTGACGAGGAGAGCAAAGAAGTCTGGCTACGCAAAGTCCGCATGGGAACATTCGAGGATTCAGGTGCTTGCAAAGGGTACGCATCTTCTTCACACCTCGAAGGTCTTCGCTAATAAGTCATCTCGATTCTAGATTCGCATTTGTCGACTTTGCGAGCACCGAACACGCTACTTCTGCCTTGATCAATATCAAGAACCACTTTCTCGACGGGCGAAAGCTCAAGGTCGAGTACGCCTCTGCAGATGCAGTGAGACGCGGTCAGCCCAAGCCCCCCAAAACTGAAGGCATCTCGGAAGGCCGTCCCCGTGGCCAGAATAAAACGCGACGGCCGCCACGTTCACACGAAGTAGTCCAGGCTGATCAGGATAAGGATGCGGGGGACGTATCACCAAAGGCGATTTCTCAAGACCGGCGAGACAGGGACACTACGTCCACACGCCGAGGAGGTGGAGCAAGTGCAGGTGGCTTTGGGAAAAATCCACGAAATAGACCTCGTCCCGGCGCGGCTCTAGCCCTCGCTCAGCGACAATCCGCCGCCATCGTTACGACAGCGAGTACCACTAACAGTAAAAAGATTACGTTCTAGGTTGACGCACGTGTAATCGGTGGCAATGGTCAATTATCAACTTTTTTATGTAACGAATTTGAACAAATGGCAAAAAAGGGGGGGGGAATAAGGTATGTTAGATGTGCATAGAACGTTTTGTAGATGTTAATAAGAAGATAGCCTCTAACCCGTCACATGTACACCTAAGGTATCTCACAGGGAAAATCAATCTTCATCCATTGCCTCCTCCTGAATAACGCCGACCTCGTATTCTGCACAGACGTCCCATCGTGACCCGTCTGCGGCTGCCGAGACGTATTTGACGAAACGCATCACCCGTTCGTCTCGCAGAACAAGTAGTAAGCGGTTGAAACCGGGCTGGACAGTAAGCAACGTGCTGTCCTCCTCGTCTTCATCTGAGGCTGGCTCGGCGTGTTCCTCGTTATCGTCACCATCTTCTACAATAGTTGCCTCAGGGCTCTCGTGCTGACCCGGACTTGAATGTCTGTTGCCGTTGGACGGGCCATCACCGCTAGATGCAGATGTAGATGCGGTGGCGCCATTGGTGGCGGCACCTGAAGCGCCATTTGTTGCATCACCACCATGGGCGCTGCCGTTCGTTCCGTTTAGGACGGCGGACTTTTTGTATGTCCCAGCTCGATAGACAGCCGGATCGTCCTCCTCGTTATGAGGAGCCATGTAGCACTATCGAAAATTCGTCCAATAAGCAAACAAGAATGTACAGATGCAAATGCAAAAAAGGCAATACTAACCTCCCATCCGCCCCAAGTCCCAGTACCCCATCCCCGAGGCTGTGGCTCCTGCGTTCTCCCCGTCCGTCCCCGTCTCCCATGGTCTTCCTCTTCCGTCTCAAGAACAGTCGGCGTCAGCCCAAGAACAACGTCCAACCGGGCTTCACTCTCTTCGCTCGTAGCAGCGTATAGTCTAGACCCGGTCGGAATCGTCTCGCCTCAACATGGTGCCTTAAGGGCAGCAATCGCGTAACGATGGCCATCCAGGCGCGGAAGGCGGGCGAAGTAAACAGCTCGTCCTGCAGCACCCGCAGAATCTCAGACGGCGACGGGTGGGCAGAGAGCGGCGTTATGGACGTGGCAGGGCGGCCGGGGGTCGGGTGGACGAGGGTGCAGTAGCGCCACTTGTGTGGGGGACCTTGCACCGTCCAGGCACTCGAATCAGCGGAGGTGGATGATAAACCAGATGTGTGGGGCGGTATCCGCCCTGCGCGGTCTGGTCCCAGGCCATCCCGCATATCGAGGTCGCGCAGGCGCGGCTCGAGCGCCTCGGCGAGGTCGTTGGTGAGGAACGAGTGAAGCTCGAGTGATGATTCCTCGACAAAGCGGGCGGCCAGAGCTTTCATCGTGCGCGGTTGTAGGTAGACGGGGTTGAGATATTCTGATAGAAATTCAGTGTATTTCTCTGAGAGCGGCTGGTCGAATAGAGGCCCGACACCATCAGGCATCGGCGATGCTGATGGACTTTCGGTGTACGGTCTGAAATCAGTCGATGTTGAGGTCTGTAGAAAAAGTAAGCCACCAAGTCCTACTCACCCAATGTGTCTGGACTGACCAACTGCTCTCGAGAACTTTTCAGCTCGGTGGTCAATTCCGGCGGCACGTACCCATCTTCGCCCTCCTGGGCAGAGTGGAACCATCCACTGATACTTAACCTCTCCCTCCCATCTTCCCCTTCACCCCCCACAACCACCTCCTCCACCGAATGGAAGCTGCGGCCCGGTTGCACCTCGAAGAATATAAACTGATTCCAGCTCGGGGGGATGATTTTGGAGGGGAAGGGCTCGGGTTCGAGATTCCCATCCACGCCCTCCTTAACTGGGTAAAGCTCTAGTGCACCGCCCCAATCCTTCTGCCAAAGCTGATAATGGGGCAGCGGCATATATAAGATATATGAGACGCGGCGGGTGCCGATGACATCGTCGTGATTGAGCAGGTGGCAGCCCTTGGTGTACGAGTTGACGGACATGTCCTGCTTGGTGCCAGAGAGCGGACCGCATCCAGTCACAGCACGCAAGAAGGCGCGAAAAGTCGGGGAATACAGAGCATCGCGCAGTCTTAGAAGATTCGGCAGGAGAGAGATCTGGGACTGCGAAAGGTAGTTTAGAGACGCGAGGTCGCCGGTCTGGTTTACCTGAGAATACGTGTTAAATACCGGGAAAAGCGTGTGGCCAACGGGTTAAACCAACTTTATATATGTCTGTCTCTTTTTCGGTAAAGCTGAGCTCGCTGAGACACTCCTCCTTGACTGACTTGAGCAGGTCGTCCTGGAAGAGCTTTTCGACGATGGCATAGTGGAATGGATTGCTCTCGAGGTATTGCTGGTGCAGTTTTGAGATGTTGGAGTGATCTAGGACCTCTGAGGCAAATGCGGCTGTCTTCTCGCTGTTTTGGACACTGCCGCCATTTGGATGGGTCGTTTTGAGGCGCTTGAGCAGCGCGATAGCATCTGCAGGTTCAGCAGACGGTGATCGAGGGCGCGCCATGACGATTGTGGGATGCGAATAGAGTGGACTCTGTGTCCCCGGAGCGAGGATTTCAGGATTTCCCGATATTACTTGTTCCCTTCGTGCTGGGTCTGCGTGAAAAGGGTTGTTCTCGCTGTTCCAGTCAGTCACCGAGGTCGAGATGCGGGGCAGAGTAATCACATACTGCTCTGGCGTACGCGTCCGCTGTCTGCGCCGTTATAATGACAGTCGTCGCCGTCGAGCACGTCGGGAGGGAAGGGTGGTGGTCGTGGTCAGAAGGGTGTATAGCAGCACAGTATAGATTCCAAAAAATAATGCAACTCCACTCAGGTCGATCCGAAAAAGGCAAGTGCTGCCATCGCCATTGGTCGAGACCTACAACCTGGACCACTCTGTTATGCTCGGAATTTCATCCAAACGGTAAACCCAGATCATCAAGCTTCGGTATATCTCCTTCTGTTTTTTTCTCTGGCTGTTATCCGACGACTGGACTTGGCTGGACTGGTGTTCGTCACGGTGTAATCGCTCTCTAAATACAAATGCTTACTCTTCTTTCGGTCAAGTTGTTGATCTTCTCTTCCGAAAACACATCTTGTCTACTCTTTGATGCGATTGGCCACTTTCCATCGTGCCTTTTCTACTGAATCTGGTCTGGACACCTGGCTCCGGCTGCTCGACTACTGCCTGATTGGAGCCCGTCGGCCAATCAGACGCGTATTCATGTGCGGTATCCTATTGGTGTGATGGTCGTTTCTGGTGGGACGTTCGCTCCATTCTCCGTTTGTTTCCCAAGCGACCAGTATTTTCCCTCACCTCCCCCATTATGGCCTTCACTTGACCTATCACAAGATTAACTGCTCTTACTTGTCCCCTGGTGTTAGCCGGTGTCTGGACCGCAAATATCTGCGGCATGTACACGCGTAAGCATAGGCATATCTCATGTGTCTGGACCTGCTAAACGCAAGCTGCGCTCCTCTTACATCCTTTTGACATTATTTTAGTATATTATCAGGGTCTAATGTACACACGTACTTGACTCTGAGTCGTATAATAGCTTCTAAGTGTTTGGGACTTCTCAATCAACCATCAAGCTTCAAGACCTCGTGTCAACATCCTTCGGCTGACTGGCCATCTTCTATCAAACATGCTCTCGGAGCGTCGGACTACACTGCGTATCAATTTTCATTAAGGCCTGGACTTGCTTTCGTCACTCTTATTCAGTCGATATTCGTCTCTTGCGATTACAGCTATCATGGAGAAATTGCTCTCCCGAGAGGATGCAATAACATGCCTGCCACCTTGAGCTTCGAACTGAATAGAGCTCTGACCTTATTGGTGCGCTTTCTATCACTCCGTTGAATCACTGGTCTGGAACGCATCCTCCGCGTCAACCGTCATGGAAATTTTGCTGTACTATCAGAACATGAAAAGAATACACCTCAGGGTTCCACAGCCATTCAGGTCCTGAGACTTGGTGGAAAGTTTCTAATGATAACACAGTCGATAGCCAATCCTCGACGCCAAGCCGCAGTGCCCGGACATGTCAAACGCGCCGAAAGCGTGAACCAAGTATAGCGCACGAGAACTGTGGCGTCCATGTACTAACGTCACCGCGGAGGCAGAACCACCCCTAAGGGATCGGAGTCAACTCAAAGCGTCATAATTTGTCGTCGGGGTAAAGGAGAGTAGATCACGATTCAACGTCCAACACTGAAACCAGCCAAGTACTAGGATCAAACTATATGCAGAAAGGAATGCTAACGTTGTACAACATGAAAGAAATAGGACTGTACTAATAGCTACTGTAACGGATTGCAAGTGAGCGGGAGAGGTAAAGCTGAAGATGTGGTGATAATAAAACAGATGCCCAATAATTAAAGCCACAAGAAATCTATGCCTTTACTTGGGGGAAAAGCTATGCCTTTCTTGGAAAGGACGAAAGCAATGCCTGGACTGAGCCAAGTAAAAAGCAAAAGCTATGCCTTTCCTTCGGTGTACGTAGGCGGCGGAGTAAGACCTTCGCCAGGCTGGACGGGTAGACATATCCGGCCAGACTGCGACGAAGAAGACTTGTGTCGACTGTGGTGGGTGTCTGTCTTTTTGACCCATGCTTCCATAGCCGACTGTCGGAGCTCAGGTGTGAGCTCGTTGAGCGGCACGGGTGCATACACAGTCGGTGAAGATGCGGAATGTGAATTTGAACGAGGGAGAATGAAAATGCGTTGCAGCGATTCCTGCCGAGATGGGTTGCGTGTATGCGTCGGAAGGACACTGCGCCGGGAAAGATGGTTGTAATAGTTCGACACAGCCAGAAGGAAGTGAAGCTGAAAAGGACAATTAGACGTTTGTATCGGGATGCTGAGAATGCGATTATTACCCGGACTACAAGTACAATTACCATACAGGCGACAAACGCCATGACAGCGCGCTCGAACCACCGTTCGCAGTTCTCGAGGCTGAGGCCCATCTCGCCCATATTTCGGAGGAGCTCTGGTTGTCTTGACATTTCCTCACAGATACCAGTGCGAGTCGATCCACGGAAGGCACCGTAGGCACTGGCAAATGTAGCGAATGTGCAAAAGGAAAAGTCGGCGATGGAGTAGTCGCGATAAAAGCGAACAAATGAGGGTTTGCTCTGCATATGCGATGAGATTGACATCCAGATATGCAGAAGCTAGGCCGCGCACCTTTACGACACCGACAAAACCCACAGCGCCGACTGTCGCCGCAGAGACAAAGTAGGCCAGCAGCAGACCCCATACGACCTTGATACCGTCGACTCTCCAGGTGTCTGTGGACGAATCCCACTCGAATTCAGGCTCCCATTTGATTGAACGCGAGGCAGCAAGGGCTTGGATGGCGAGTGCAGTGTTGGATACGATTGCAACGAGGGTGATGACGAAGGACGCCGACCTGTTGAAGCGGGACATGGCGGTCAGTCAACAAGCCTATCTGGCTGGTAAAATTACGACTTACCGAGCAGGATATCTGGCCATGAGGACAGAAATTTGTCAGAAGAGGACGGAGTAGGAAAAGAAAGACACGATTCGGAGGTGAGTAATGGCTGATCCAGGGGCACTTGCAACTCGGTTCTACTCACGGCAACGCGGCATCACAGTACTTGTCGCCTCTGTCTGTCAACTCAGCTGAGACATCTCTGCAAGTATTCCAATCAGCAGACACTTCATTCTTCTGTCTTTCTGTTGTCTGCCAGCACATTCCTTCGTCTCAGACTCGTCTCAACATGACGCCTGTCATCCGTGTGTTTTATAAATGAAGCTGACCGCTCGGCTGTTCCCACTCCGTGTTTGGGCGGAAATACTTTCTATTACGAGTCTCTGCTGTACTATATCGCCAATCTCCGCCACACTATGGCCGCTCATCTGCTCGAATCGGAAGATTACTGCTGATCCACAGAGTCTGAATCTCACACGATAAATTATCAGACCATCGATACTTGATACTGATGGCGCCACTGTTCCTTGCGGCCTCCGCGTGTAAGCATACATGACGCAGAGGTTCAATCATGCATGGTACGATCTATATCGAATTAAGAGAGAAATCCCGGAGAGCCCGACAATGCCCGTAATCGTGGTCGCGCTAGTAACAAGTGGTCCTCCCCATCGGTGGCCGCACATTTCCTCTACTCAAATTATAATGATGCCGTTCATACAGAGTAAATGTACTCCGGTCTCAGTCAGAAAAGAAGTGGCGCAGAGCGAGAGCAGAAACGTTTCGAAGTTATCAGGTCATGGGAACAGTTGGCCTTGTCCTAATCAAAGCCGTCCGCAAACCATCAGGAAAGTGAGCGACAGAATGTTTGAAGGGGGAACATCGGTGCCAGAAATATCTCTCTTCCTCCATCAAAGAGATGTAGATAGTATACAATCACGCCTTGACGAACTGAACGGGGTGAAACGCAGTGGCGATAGGAGGCACACTTGTGATCGAACGTGGGTGGCGTAATATTCGATGTACGGAATTTATCGATGCGGCCGGAGGGGTGTAAGGCTTTGCGAAGGCGATTTGGTTGGAGAGTTGTATTCATTTAGATAATTGTAACGATCGCCACTCGGAGTGGACGACCAAGCCAATCACAAGCGCAGAGTCAAACAACAGATACGAATAGCAGGAGAAGCGAGAGCGGGACAGGGGAGTGGAGAAACGCGACGATCTCTCAATCAACGAAAGACGCGACGAACTGTTCTCACGATCACGTTTACTCCCTACCCTCCTGAAAAGGTGACCATTACGCGTATTTGTGGGCGACATAGCGAATTAAGGACACCCTCAGAAACCAGAATCTCTATAGATCATTCATCAACTCAACTTGTTCTCATATCGTTTCAAGAGCAGTCTATCAACCCATCCACCTTGAGGGAACTCTTTATCCCACTGATTGTGCAAATGCACACCAAAGACATTCCCGATGGCCTTGTCCAGGGTCCGCCCTCCTCCATCCCTAGACCCATCGTCCATTTTCCCTTGACATCGTCTGGCACAAAGGGATCAGGTAACCTGTTGTCCAGCCTGCAAGAACGACCATCGCTGAAACAAAATGGGAGTATTTTGAAGGGCGGGATGGAGCCTGCGATGAGACGACGCCATAGTCTGAGGTATAGGGTTGAGCCCCAGTCCGTGGAGTCTGCGCGAGGGGGTGTGGAGGTCGCCATAACGTGGAACGCCTCGCAGAGATAGGGAGAATGTTTACGGAAGCGCATGAGCGCGCCATTAAATGGCTGATAGAGCTTGTCTAAGGGAGAAAATAAGAATGCGTAAAAAACATCATAGATGAGTGTTATACCATAACAATCCCACTGCGTTACAAACTCGTGTTCGAGGAGAGGATCGAGGTCTCGCGTTAACAGCGAGTCCATATCGACCCAGACGCCGCCATAGTTCCATAGCAATAAAAGACGAATAAGGTCCCCGTCAACCCAGGCTTTCTTGTCCTTCCTACTCAGTAACGGGCTTCCCTCCAGTTTGGTGCCCACCGCTAGCTTCGGTATATCAACAATCTTCAAATCAAACGCGTTTGGGAAGCGCGTCTTGTATGATTCAAGAATTGCATTATCCCCGAGGTCCCCGTTCGACCACAAAATCAGTCGCGACGTGTCTACATTCTGCGTCGCGAAGAATGATTTGAGCATGTACTCCTGTCTTGGACCAAACGCGGCCAGATCATTCCTCCAGTACGTGTGGAAATGTACGCGGTCCTCTACCGGTATCGGGACTTTGAGAGTCTGTGGCACGGTGCTCCGTATAGTTCCCGCGAGGTCATAGCAGTCTAATCCCATCCGAAGCTGTACGCCTGCCTGAACCTCCGTTCTTTTCGGTCCATAGACATACTTTTCAACATCGTAGTCTGGGCTGACGCGTGAGGCGTCGAAACAGCCATCCAATGGCTCGATGACGTCTAGCTCTCGATGTACCCAGTCCTTGGGATAAAGGGTAAGCTCTAAGTGCGGCTCATAGAGGTAAAGTCCGTATGTGAGGCCGAGGACGAATATTCCTAGAGTGTATAACAGAAAGCGTAGTCTCCGAGTGCCAAGGGTGAGGAAGACCATCTAGGTGGGCATCAAGCAACGAGGGCAAGAGTGAAATAGACGCCACGTGGATCGGGCCGACTTACGAATCTGCATTTCAAATCATTTGCAGTTCTCCCTCTCTGATGTTTATTGACATTTATCGGTTATAGCATCCATTTGAACCATGAAACGCTCTCGAGAATCCCAGGCGGCTTCTTCAGAGGCTCCCGCTAAACGCAGAAAGGCGGGCCAAGCCTGTGCTGCATGTAAGTGACATTTGTCCGACCTGACTTTCCCTCTCATCACCCTTTTGAAAAGGCCGCAAGCACAAAACGCGCTGCGAACTCCCCGAGGACCTCAATGTTAATGAAATACTTAGATGTCATCGCTGTAAAGTGCTCAACGTCCCGTGTTCCTTCGAAGGCACCAACATCATCCACATCTCATCCGGATCGGGGGGAAATGCCGCCGTCGTTGTTGATTCTACTCCCGGGACTTTGGACGACCCTTCACCGTCCTTGCCGCGTCTATCAACCCTTCCCGACGACCCAAATCATCTATGTAATCATCCGGAAGTGTATAATGGTGTTGAATCACCGTATAACGTTCCTCGAGGGTATTCACAACCCGTGAAGAGTGCACGAGATCTCATCGTTGAGGACCTACTTCCCTGTCCGCTTGTACCGTGGGGCCCCATGAGCGTTCCAGGCGGCTTTGACTGGACCGAGGCGCCGATATTGGCTGTCACCGACCTCTCTAATAGCTGGAGTATCAAGAAACCTAGATACCGACGACCCCAAGGTCAAGCACAAGACCAGTATCTGTCCAATATCGTCAGCACGCCACAAATAAAGCGAATGCTCGAAATGTCAGTCTTCCGCCGTTGCTGGAAATGTACTAATGTTTCTCTATAGTTTCGATACGCGTTATGCACCATGGTTATGTGGGCATCGGCTACAGAGCACAGAGCTTCTCGACCTAATCTCATGTACGATCGCGTCTCGCCATCTAGATCCTTTGACACAGCAATCTATCGGGCCTCGTTTACTCAGCCTGACAGAACGAATATTCCTCAACAATCTAGACAGCGTTGTCCCTTCCATGGAGTCCATTCAGGCTCTTCTACTGCTATCATTATGGTCTCCTCTTCTCACTGGCAGTAGCACCGATGAACAGTCAAGCCACCCAAACTTCATACTCACGGCTGTAAATATGGCGAAAACTTTACGATTGAGTGAATCGTCAATTGTTGTCATGAAGTTGAAAGACCGGAGAGAACAGTACCCTCACGAGTCGACAATAGCCAGTACTGAGACTCGTTTGGTTAGTACGCTATTCATTGTGCTCGTTGTCGCTCACTAATTCCGATTATCAGTGGGTCTTGTTATCTACTGTGGAGTCAATGTTCGTAGATCCTGTTTGTCTCTTTCGGGCCTTGCATTGATCTCTTGTAGGTTATGCCTAGGCACTGGACGATATCCCGATTCGGAACGCTCAGCTGCAGATTACAAGTCGCTTGAGCTATTCCCATCCACTTCAACACAAGACAGAGAGCGAAGTCTTCGACTCAGCCTCTCAGGACAGCTCATGGATTTGGCCCAAATCGGAAGCAAGATCTGTCTTTTGGGCCCTCACGATGTGCCACATTTCTACGAACAAGTGCAGGAGATATTGACCCGCATGGATTGCCTATATACGCCTTTGGCACCTCTACCGCGTATGGTTTTTCTCCTCCAGTTCATCGAGAAAATTTTAAGATGATTGTCCTATAGTTGTCTCGCAACACGACACGTTCTATTTCCACATGCTCATGTTAAAATACCACGGATGTAGGCTTCTCACCACCCACCATGCCCTTCGCGAGCTGCGCATCGTCCTCGAGGGGAACAAAAACCAGACGTGGATACGCGCCAAGTACCACGGGACATCCATCGTGTCGGGCTGGGGCCGGGACAGCATCAAGTCCGCCCAAGCCGTCCTCATGACCGTGCTCGCCGACAACAACGACAGACTGCTCTCCTCCTGCCCCGACAGCACACTCTCCATGATCGCGTTCGCCGCGACGTGGCTCATCGTCACCAACTTTTCCATGCACCAGCTGAAGTGCCCGCCGCTTGGGTCGGCGTGCGATAGGATGATCACGGCGACAATTGAGCTCCTCGCGCGGCTGGCATTTGGCCCAGAGCATGTGCTGGCCAAGTACGCCCACGTTATCGCGACGCTGATGGAGGTGTGGAATCGCCGCAAGGGTGAGGTTCTTGTTGGTGAGGCGTGTCCGGTGAGCGACACGGAGACCCCGAGTACTACGACTGCTGTGGATGAGGCGGAGAAGGCGCCGACGACGGCGGGGTCTTCTCCGTTCCAGTCCCCCGCGGACTGGGGCGTGTCGAGTACGGATATTTTCATGGATCCGAGCTTTTGGGCGTCTTTTATGGATAATTTGTCGCATACGTCGACTGATTGGGATACGATGCCTGTTCCTAGTGGTATATAGATGTATATTTATGTGTATTGATTACTACTTGGCCAGTCGTGTATACACTACTTTGAATATGGATTTACGCTACAGTTCAGTGTGTTTCGACGTGGACGCCTTTTCGTCAAATCCCGTAATCTTCTTGACAGCCTGAGTCGCCTTGGCCTGATACCCTCTTCATATCGACAACAAGTTTGAGAAGGCAGCCCACCCACTGGAGGCACATATTAGTATGAGATATCTGGGAGATCTAGAGTCGTGGAGATAGCAGCGAATTAATCAGAACGAAAATCCTGTTGGAAGTCTGCGAGGCCAATCCCATTCGAGTCAATGCGTTGAAATTGCGTCGGTGAGCTAGCTACACATGAACGGGGTGGTTTTGCACAAGGTAATACTGGGAACAATTTTGATGAATTGGTGAACCCACAATGGGATCGTACTTAACGGTCTGCTCCCTGAACCCATTTCTCCATCACTACTAATACTCTTTGTTTCCACCACAAAGATTTCCTCCAGAGTTGCTTGGAGGTCTTTCGACAGAACGCGATCAATTGGAGGCCATCGAGCTTCAGAAAATGTATATCGAGCAATGAGCATGTCCAGACCCGTCGGTGCACTGTACAAAACTCACCTGGATCGCCGCCTCAAGCCATAGCATGCGCGTCCACGGGTTACCTCCCAAGTGCATCTCGAGAATGACACATCCAATGTTCCATACATCGGTTTTGACGCCGAAAGGCAACTCTTTGGCTACTTCGGGCGACAACCACGGAACAGCGAGCTCCAACAGGTGCCCGTCCCTTGATTAGCAGGGATCAGTCAAGATTGCTTTTATGTAGAGAGGAAGAGACTCTTACTGGGAACAGACCCTTTCATCATCCCAAGATCAGCAATCTTCACGCACCCGTCCAATGTGATGAGCAGGTTGGTGCCCTTGATACCGCGATGAACAATGTTCATGTTGTGTAGGTAAACAAGTCCTGAAAGCACTTGTTTGATGACCGCTCGCGTCTCTTCTTCCGGCATCGGTCCTAGAGCTGCCGCCATTCCTGCAAGTGTACCTCCAGACACATACTCCATGTATAATTCACAATGCTGGTGTGATGCTATATCGTGTTAGTCCTGCAGATTCTAGGTAGGTTCAACAATCCTCACCAATGAATTGCACGACATTGGGGTGATTCAAGTTCTTCAAACGCTTTTCTAATTTCTTCAGTGGGAACGACTTTTCAACGTCCTTAACATCGCAGATCTTCACGGCTAACACCCGCCTGTCGGGGTCGTTGAAAACCGCGTAAACAGATCCATCGTATCCGTTTCCTATGAATCGGCTTCGGTGATATGTTTCAGTTTGTGCTAATATACATTTGTTAGGCAACTTTTGCGACACGAAAGCATGAACACCTACCCGGATCAAACATAGGTAACTTGTAGTGCTCAGTCACCCGCACATTTCGACAACAAGCCCGGATGATAACAGTATAAGCGACGAGAGCGGCTAGTCTTTCTTCATCTGTGAGTGAGGCATTGGAGAAGTCATTATCGGGACCGGTGCGGCGCCATTTGGTTGGATCGCAGAAGGGAAAGGACGAATGCTAAACAATGTTAATACGGTATGCGCCAAGAAGAAACAATACAAACAGTAAAGGTTGCCCAGATCTCGACGCGGGCTTATAAACATATGAACATCATGAGGAACTTGTAAATGGCACTCATACACAGAGCCCCAGCTTAGCATCCTTCGTATGACGAGAACGTAGTATGATGGCATGGACATGAAATTTCGTGCACGCACAAAGGAGGGTTTGTATCTCGCTGCTGTTGAATTCTACAGATGTATTGTTGGGTCTTTGAGTGCAATACCCCTCCCCTGACTTACCGGTGGATGAATTCCGCGTCTTTCAGGTAAGAGGCCTTTTTCGCACTTTCAATGAGTCGGCGAAGCAAGTCGCCCAATATGGGGTTCTCGGAAGGCATTGATGCGCCACTGAAAGGATCCTGTTTGCCAAGTTGGTCGACCGTTGCAGACCAGAGCGAGTGTACTTCCTAGAGGCTCTCATTTTCGGAAGCCATCTCCAGAGCTGCTATGACAGTGCTTGAAAGAAGACATCTGAGCGGACTCAGCGGTGGTTGACACTAGAGTCTCATATCGGATTATATTCGAACGTCCACGAGCCTCGTGACTTCATTATTTGCCTCCGACCATCACGATGAACCATATACCGGCAACAATACCTGCTTTTCGACTGGCACCCAGCCATGTTAACTGGACAGAATCTCATGAACGAGTACTCGCCAAGGATTATCCATTCACGGACATTGACAGTGAGACGCCAGACATGTATGTCCAACGGACATACCTTCAATTTCTTTGGCTACCAGACGTATGTTCGTCGCCATTATTACCTATTTAAGACTAAAATGGACTCATATAGTCGATAATGCCGCTGTCACTGCTGATTCCCAGTCTACTACGCGTTAATGTCGCGTCGTCCTCGACAGGGCCTCATCCGCTGCCCGCCCTCCTCGAATCAATTCTCCTCACTGGCCGCGTAGCATCGGATAAATACCGTGTCGAACTCCCTCAACTCATAGCAGATGGCGGTGGCGCAGAGGAGATCGAAGAGCTGATGATGTGGTATGCCTTGAGCTACGAGAAGAACGACAACACGGAGTGCCAGTCGCGCGCAGGGACAAACGAGCGCACCGAGGAACTGTTGAAGGACGATAAATGGCGGAAAAGGTGGTTTGAACGCATGGAACGACGCGAGTATGTCATCAACACGTCTCCTTTGATGTTGGCTCACGTTGGCCCAGATTGGCAGTTCAGCTCTTGCTCCATATGATGATATTGACTCTGCCCGGTCTCCCAGAAACATCGTCCCCAAAGAAAAGGAAACGCAAATCTAAAAACGATGTTAGCACCCAGGATAAACTATCCAAGGAAATTTTGGAGGATCGTATCGAGGTCTACATGGACAAGCTCTCGACCTGGCAGCTAGTCAAGGATTTGGAAGAATTGTCGTCGCATACAAACAAGAACGAAACTGGACACGACTGGGTACAGAAATTCTTCCTGCACGTTGTCGAACCCCAGTCAGTAACAGTGCTACTTGTTTGACTTGCACTAACTGTATCCTATTAGTTTCAAGCAATCCCTCCCTGAACACTGTTCTGTCCTCCACTTCAAGTTGTTCCCCCAGGCTCACTCATTCTTCTCCGATGACGAAGATTCCGAGTCCACAACGCATTCCCCTTCCCCCGATCCAGAATCGCAAGCTCGTTCCCACTCACGCATAAGACAACCGCCGCAGAAACGCACTAAAACGACAGATGCTGCGCGACATGATTCTCCCGCACTTGGCGCTGTCCCCACCAAAGGTCAATCACTTGCCCGATCGCGTTCTCGTTCATTATCCCTTGCTCTTGTGCAAGAACGCGCTGAAAGTCTTGGTGCCATCAAGAAGAAACGCGCTCTCACTCGTGAAGTCAGCATGTCTCGTTCGTTCAAAGGCAAGCCCAAACCAAAGGAGGATGCGCGGCCGCTCAAGCGCGCGCCGTCGATCTTGGGGCCCCAAGTAGTAAAGAAGGAAAAGGATGAAGGAGTGTTGCTAGTGGAGGCAACGCCAGTCAAACCAAAGCCACGTCCAGTCCTGACCAGACGTGATACACTTCCGGCCCCCTCGTTCATGTCACGGGGCGACGAAGAGGAAATATGGGACTTGCCTGGTAGTGAATCACCGGACTTCCTGCTGCTTAGGGCCTCTCCTGATGAGGAAGATCCTCCAACGCCAACGAAGACTCGGCGACGAGTACGATGATCCTCTTGACACTCGTCCCGCTCTTGCGATGGAAACGTCGGGTGTTCAACTTCTGTTTTCATCTCGATAGTCTTTCGGTATTTTATTTTGATACACCAAGTTAGAATTGCCACCAGTAATGTAGCTTTTAGTTGTGCTTGAAATACATGTGATGTTACAACATTTTTTGAATTTTGTTCGCCTGCGATTTTGAGAGAAATAAACCAACGCCCCGGAACGAAATAGTGCGAAGAGACCTAGACAGCGACCGAGGATCTGTCTTTTGATCGGAATCGGAAAGACGGCTGATATCCTGTTATTCATAGTTAGTTCCAATCGGACATGTAATGGGCAACCCACCAATACAATATCTGGAGGAGGCAATTGGATATGATGATCCGCATCAAGTTGCAATGGTGTGTTATCAACGGGCTCGTCGCTCTGAGGGCGGGTTTCCCCAGCAGCTACGCGTGCAACTATCAACGTCGGAGCAATACCCTGACACATACATATATCAGCTCGCTTTTGGTAAGACTAGTGAACAGTACATACCGTGACTGAGTCCAAGATCGGCAGAGGATACATGCTCCTCAGATCGTCACGCACGAAGAAAGCGAGGAAGATGATGAGTGTCAATAGATAAAGGGCTGCCGATTGTACCAGGATCTCGATGACCCCGCGATAGGTCTTCAAGAAACCTTTACTGCCTTGCTTCTTTTTGGAGATGAGCCAGATGCGGTACACGATGAGGCTGGTGCAGGTCAGAGTGGTGACCAGGGACATGACGAGGAACGGAAGCCCCCAGTTGATGCTGCTGCCCCAGGCGGAGACCTCTTCATTGGGATCGTCTGTGACGAGCGTCTCCTGGTACAGGAAGAAACCATTGAACACTATCGGGAAATTGTATTGATTCAGTTGTCAAATTGAATGGTGAATGGGGGAAACGGTTACCTGCGCCAGTGATAGTGAACACTATAGGAAGGATTACGATTCGCCAATCCCGACTCCAGATAGTCCAGCACCGCCATATCTAGAGATCACTGTCAGAGTTCTCGACGAGACACCAATATAAGGAAAGACTGACCAAGACGCTGTCCGCAATTACAGTATTGAGCCCAAAGGTAAGGCCGCTGACTACCCACACCCAAAAGTACTTGACCTCCAGGAAGACGTAGAACGAATCCTCGGGAGTCGTGGCCTCGACAACAAACGCTTGGCGTACCCAGTACCAACGTACGCCGAGATGTGTAGTCGCGAGAAGGTACATAAGAACGAGAACCGAAAGCATGATGATGCGGACTCGGCTGTACGCCATGGAAGCTAGATCACCGTTGTTAGTTGAGTACATTGCCTACAGCATAGGAAATCTTTCACCTGTTTGCCAGAGGGCGACTAGAACTAAAGCGCTATACATTCCTATGTCATGCATGTCAGCGCCATGACCCCGCAAACAGTGGGCTGTACAAACCATGCGTCAAAGCTTCGATGATGATACAATTGAAGTAGCCATCGCGTCCAGGAAACGAGAGTTTCTCAAAGTTTTGACTAGGCGAGTCCATGACTAGTATGTAGACCAGCGGACAGCGAAAGAAGTGGAACGGTGAGGTCGGGGAAGCCTTTCATGCCTCGAATTTATACCCCCCAACACGAAGGTTGAAACCACGAACATGTGGATAGACAGGAGCCTTGTCGGAGGGATAAATGTGTCGGTGGTAGAGACTCTTTTGCGACCGCGTTCACACAGTGTCAGTGCAAAGGTCTTGGATCGCCGAGCCAGTGATTGAAGCCACATCAACAACTCTTCACGTTCGCGGCAAAACAGAAGTCCATCCCCAGATTGAGACCGCGGGGAATTGTATTGGATCGAGTCTGCTGAGAGGAGAAAAGTGTGTGCAAATTTAAAAGATACCATTTCCGTCGCTACTCCTTCCGAAGTTCTGGAAAGCGTGGGTCTGGGGAATCAGTAAAACGACTACCTCCGTCCTGGTCATAGGATCATCTCGGAATCGTATCAACTGAACTGGGTGTCCATGTCTCTGGTAAATCGACCGAAGAGTCATTCGAAGAATGCGATTCTGCACCTCCCAACTGCGAGTGATTTTTGGCGGGAGATGAGAGGGATGGGCAACGTGATACACAGAAGAAGGTGGACCTGATATGGTAGACTGACTCCCAGTCTCCGGTGAGCCCTCGGGCAACGTGGCTTCACATCAACTTTATCCCAGACCTTCAATAATGAAAAGATGACTGAAAACATACAACATAGTGACAGTCTCTATTCAGTGAGCTAGGAGATTCGTGTGGGTTAAAATCAGCGCCACAATCGACAATGATCCATGGAATCGGTGTGTGGTGGTGGTTGCCATTGTTGCCAGCTAAAAAGCGATAGGGACCAAAACGGTTTAGGGTTTCGCGAATCCGGGTGTGCCGTACCGCGATCTCACGGACACGGACGAAACGGGCACATTCACACGGTTTGGCGGTTTTCGTGATGGGTTACCTCAGCATAGCCGTAGCCACTACGTCCATTGTGTTGTCTTTGTGTTGCGCTATGTGACGTCCAATACACCTCAATGTGTCTATATTGAGAGTTCAGAGATATATCAAATATTATGGACTCTTGTCTAAATATCTTGTACCATTTCTTTTACTTTAAGTCTGTTCAATAAAAGGTGCAACAAATTCTTTGTGTTGCTGCCGTCTCTCCGTCTGCGTGCTGAGTACTCACATGAATGTGCGGAGACGAGTGGTCCTCTAATACTCCATAACTTACTCCTACTACTATGCAAGGATATTCTACATACTTCAACTGCCTATATTTGCACTTTTAGACATAGACTACATTGCTACATACTTACTGTTGCATGAGAAAATTGTTTTTGATGCGGTGAGAAGCTTCAAGACGACAAATGGCTGACCTCGTGAATGTGAGGCGCGGGCAACCTACCTAATTTGGACAGGTGGCTGTGTAGCGTGGCTTTCGCGATCAACCGCGCTTCGTACGAAACTTTCGTACGAATGTCCCTGTCAGGGCCTTTCGTACGAATCCTTCCGTTTCCGGGCGGTTCTTTCGTTTCGCTCCCTAAAAAGCGAAAGCGCAAGTTGCCGCTGGGCCAATCGCGGCGCGGGGTAGATTAGATGAATACTCCAACTTCGTTTACTTCCTCCCTGCTTCCTCCCGCGAGCGGGGGCGGCAGACAGTTTCTTGTATGTACTATGCTGATACAATTCATACACCATGATTGATACAACGGAAGCGCTTCCCGACAGCTCTCTACGATCATGCCTCGCAAGGCACTGGCGGATTGGAGTAAGGAGAGCCGAGATCCAAAGTATCCTGTGCTAGCTGGCATAGAACATTGTGAAGAGACTGTAAAGATGGCCAAGCTACGATGCACTATGTAATTGTGGCAAAGAAGAACACGATTGGAAACTCCTTCAATCTTGTTCTCAGTGTCGGTGAGTACACGACGCTTCGCAATGATGTCGAGTATATAGATGTTCTTATGCAGATCTGTACGGTACTGCGACCGCGATTGTCAGACCACGCGCTACAAAGCAGGCCATACAGTTAATTGCGCTACCTTCAAAATCCCGCCGCTCTGTCGCGCGTTTAGCATTGAACCTCGAGCTCATGGACCGTACCCTGAACACCCTATACTGGCTCGTGGTCGTTCACAAGAGAGTGTGGGGGTTGGGTTTCCGCCGGCGGTCAGATCGATGCTCGGTACTATGTGATTAACGTTAAATTGGCCTTCTTGCTTATCCATGTCCCCATAGATTGGCACATTACGTTGGAGGTCGAGGGCCCGGAGATGACAACGTGAACCTCGAAGACACCTTTCGCGCGATTCCTGGTACTAGCGGTCCGTTTTTGTGCCTAATGATCCTTGTCCAGAACCGCCAGAATCCGAAGACGCCTCGCAGGGTCGTAGTACGCGGTGCAGACATCATCGCGGTGTCAACGCCACGAGGGTCCGACGTACTCTTGCGAGGCAGGCAGCCTGGGGAAAGGATATTGTCCCTTGAGGACCCAGACAAGTATGTACCCTCTCCGTTTGACGTTGCGCAACTTAGAGTCCGATGCTCAGTGCCACGCGTTCCCTTGCTGGCTTCTATCCGAAACACGTTACCATTCCTTTTGTAAACGGCAAAGAGGTAACTCATCCTAGCAAGACCCATACAGTTTGACACCATGTCTCTTTACAGCTTCTGAAGACAAACGGGAAGCATTCTTTCATTGTCGACACGGCGACTTGCGCTGTGTCGTTGGGACCTGGCGACCACGCCAATTTTCGTCTTGATTATCGTGTCGGTGGTCCACAGCTTGAACGCGACTACCAGGCTCTCGAGCGACTCGCTATTTCGAGATACCTTATACTGATGCGGATGGTAAGGCATGTAAGTTCCAAACTAAGGTGGACTATCCGGCTGTAAATGAGCGGTACAAGGACCTCAAGGAAAAAGGCGAATACGAGTATCTCGTAAGCCACTTTGGGGAGGGCAGAGCGAAGCTGTACACTTCTAGCATAGAAGACATCACTGAGCGTCTCGCAGGGCTCCTGCAGAGTCTGAACGGTGGCGGACAGTAGATACACAGGGTAGCTTCGGTTAGATATCAATTTCACCCTTGGACACTGACAGGCTAGCACGGATTGGGGTAGATTAGATAACTCATGACTTGCTAGCGCGATGGTACGTCGCTGAGAAGCTTCTTTCTTTTCCTCCCACGAAGGAGCGCAGAGCGAAAAGGTCGCCCTGTACTCCCTGTAAATGGTCTTTTCCTTACGTGGTAGTAGTACGAGATTCTGACTCTACTAAACCCAGGTGTGACGTTTAGAACTTTATTGTTCCAATGCCTCCAAAATTTCCGGACTGGTTTGAAAAGCTGCAGGAAACCAGAGATCCTGGCATCAGTTCTATACGAGCTGGGATAGAACAGCGTAAGGCTGGCGTACAAGTGGCCAAATTACGATGCACCAATCGTGGCAAAGAGGAACACGATCGGAAGCCGCTTCAGTCTTGTTCTCAGTGTCGGTGAGTACACGACGCTTTACGGCGATGTCGAGTATAGATTTCCTTGTGCAGATCTGTCCGATACTGCGACCGCAATTGTCAAGTTACCCACTATAGAGCGAGCCATAAAGCTGATTGTGCCGCCTTCAAAGTGCCGCCGCTTTGTCGCGCGTTCAGCGTCGACGTAAGACCTCATGGAATATACCCCGAGCGTCCCATCTTTGCTCAAGGTCACGCGGAAAATGGTGTGGGTGCTTGGGTCTCTATCGCGGGTCAAGTCGATGCTCGGTACTGCAATCAAATCCATTCACGTCGCGGGAAGCTTATTCACGTATCTCCATAGATTGTCCCATCTTGTAGGAAATACAGTGCCATCCGACACAGACGGCATGACTCCCGACGAGTAGAGCGCGACTACCAGGCTCTCGAGCGACTTTCTTACTTCGAGATACCGTACTCTGACGGCGACGGAACGAAGTGCAAGTTTCAAACCAAGATGGACTACGTGGCTATCAATGAGTGGTATAAGGACCTCAAGGAAACAGGCGAATACGCGTATCTTGTAAGCCATTTTGGAGAGGCGAGAGCCAAACTTGTCACTGCTGGTGTAAAAGCATTGACTGGACATCTCGGAATGATGATGCAGATGGCGATGTCTGGTCAGATGGGGCAGATGGGTGAAGGACGGCGATAGATGCTCTGGCAATTCGCAAACCTCATCGTGGTTTGAACTTGCGTGGATGCCTAGATATGGCACCTATTTCAAGAAAATCTAATGTAATCTTGTCAGTCATGAAGCCACTGGGTTCGATGAGGCGGGAGGCGCGGTGAGCGGGAGACTTGGACTAAAACGGAAGGTTCCTAATTAATCTAATCACTGATCAGATAGATTTGATGCCATCGCCACGTGATACGAGCGATCATAATTGTTCGCCAGCGATTTTTCTTCTTCTTTTCTTCCTCTCCACTCGAAATTGCTGCAGCACTCCACAGGATCGAGTGGAGAGGAAGAACGACGACGACGACTGTAAACACCACGAGCAACGTATAAACCCACTCTTTTCATCCCAAAAAACCATGGCAGGTCGACCAGCACTGTCTCGGACTCCGAGCGCCTTTAACCTCCCGACACCTCCCGCGACAGCGAACAACAAGCCATCTGACGATGTTGTGCTCGAATTGAGCGATGGTACAGCGTTCCGAGGAAGCAGCTTTGGCGCGGAAGGCACAAGCGTAGCAGGAGAATGTGTATTCCAAACTGGTAGGCCTCTCAAAAAAAAACATCGTTTTTTCTCATTTTTCATAACTAGGAATGGTGGGATACACTGAATCGTTGACGGATCCCTCCTATGAAGGACAGATCCTGATCTTGACCTATCCCCTTGTTGGCAACTACGGTGTACCTAAGCGCACCGCCGACCTCCTTCCAGCCGATTTTGAGTCGTCACGCATCCACGTCGCGGCCGTCGTTATCGGATACTACTCCAAGGACTTTAGTCATTTCCTTGCCGAGTCCTCGCTCGCGACATGGCTCAAGGAAAACGGTGTTCCCGCCATCTACGGCATCGACACACGCGCGCTGACGAAAAAGATACGTGAAAAAGGATCAATGCTGGGCAAAATTCTCGCCAGGAAGCCAGGCACTGCATTTGGCAGACGTCTCTCTATGAATACGGCTTCTCAGGCCTCCTCGCGCGCCTCCTCCCCAAACGCCGGCCGGCCCAGTTGGCGCGACGAGTACTTCGACGTTCCTTTTTCTGATCCCAATCAGATTAATCTCGTCGCCGCAGTGTCTATCACCGAGCCTCGCTTGTATGACCCTCTTGTCGCGCCGCGTTTGCATCCTAGCGGACGTCCGCTTCGCGTTCTTGCCCTCGATGTGGGAATGAAGTACAATCAGATTCGATGCTTCATTGCCCGCGGAGTCCAGCTCAAGGTCGTGCCATGGGACTATGACTTCCTTTCCGAGACAGAACCTTACGATGGCATTTTCGTTTCGAACGGTCCCGGCGACCCGTCCATGCTCTCATCCACAATTGAGCGCCTTTCTAAAGCCATGAAAAAGGCGGATAGACCTATTTTCGGTATCTGTCTCGGTCATCAACTCCTTGCCCTCGCCGCCGGCGCGACGACATCCAAAATGAAGTACGGAAACCGTGGTCACAACATTCCGTGTACGGACATGTTGTCCGGCCGGTGCTACATCACCAGTCAGAATCATGGTTTCCAGGTTGATACTCCCACTCTTCCGTCTGGGTGGAAAGAGCTTTTCCGCAACGCCAACGATGGGAGTAATGAAGGGATCTACTGTGAAGACAAGCCGTTCTTCTCCGTACAATTCCATCCCGAGTCTACGCCTGGTCCTCGCGACACTGAGTTTTTGTTTGATGTGTTCATCCAGAACATCGTTGATTGTGTCGCCACAAGCTCTCTTGCGCCTATCAAGATGCCTGGTGGGACGAGGGAGGACAACGACCAACGTATTCCGCGTGCCACAGTCTCAAAGGTCATCATCCTGGGATCTGGCGGTTTGTCCATTGGACAAGCAGGCGAGTTCGACTACTCGGGCTCGCAGGCGATCAAGGCTCTGAAGGGAGAGGGCATCTACACGATCATGGTAAACCCCAACATCGCTACCATCGCCACGTCCAAGGGTTTGGCGGACAAGGTCTATTTCCTTCCGGTCACGCCGGACTTTGTTAGGAAAATCATCAAGTACGAGAAGCCGGATGGTATCTACGTTACTTTCGGTGGGCAGACCGCGCTCAATGTGGGTATCAAGCTCAAGGACGAGTTCGCCGAGCTCGGTGTGCAGGTTTTGGGTACACCAATTGAGACGATTATCACGACGGAGGACAGGCAGCTCTTTGCGAGTGCTATGGCGGAGATTGGCGAAAAATGTGCCGAGAGTTGTACTGCCACTAACCAGGAGGAGGCTGTTGCGGCAGCAAATGGAATCGGATACCCAGTTATTGTTCGCGCCGCATATGCTCTGGGAGGACTCGGGTCGGGTTTCGCCCAAAACGAATCACAACTCAAGGCTCTTTGCGCGAAGGCTTTCGCCACTAGTCCGCAAGTCCTAGTCGAGAAGAGTATGAAGGGTTGGAAGGAAATCGAGTATGAAGTTGTTCGCGACTGCCGTGATAATTGTATCACAGTGTGTAACATGGAGGTTCGTTTCATGTTCCTTCAATTGCTAACTTCAAAACCGTTAACCCTTCTTGGGACAGAATTTCGATCCGTTAGGTATCCATACTGGCGACTCGATCGTTGTGGCGCCATCACAAACGCTGTCCGATGCGGATTACAATATGCTCCGAACGACTGCTATTAATGTCATTCGCCACCTTGGCGTCGTGGGCGAATGCAACATTCAGTATGCCCTCAATCCGAACTCGCAAGAATACTGTATCATCGAGGTTAGTCGGTACTCACTCTTCTCGTGACTGTTACTGATATTCAATAGGTCAACGCTCGTCTTTCCAGATCTTCCGCTTTAGCATCCAAGGCCACTGGTTATCCTCTTGCTTTCATTGCTGCTAAATTAGGTCTCGGAATTCCACTGAACGAGATCAAGAACAGTGTGACGAAGGTTACCAGTGCTTGTTTCGAGCCCAGTTTGGACTATGTCGTCGTCAAGATTCCGCGCTGGGACTTGAAGAAGTTCAACCGCGTCAGCCGACTCCTCAGTAGCAGCATGAAGAGCGTTGGCGAAGTTATGAGCATCGGTCGGACCTTCGAAGAAACCATTCAAAAAGCTATCCGCGCCATTGATGATCAGTTCGCCGGATTTGCGAAGGTGAGCCGAGCCTATTTGTTTCCGTTTGGATCAGGGTCTCATCGTAGCTTTCCTAGAATGACTTTGTCGAAGATATTGACGAAGAACTCGTGAACCCTACGGACAAGCGCATATTCGCGATCTCGGATGCTTTCCATCGAGGCTACACTGTCGATAAGATTTGGCAGATGACCAACATCGACAAGTGGTTCCTTACGAAGCTGTATTACATCTATGAGATGGAAGTCCTGCTCATGTAGGTCTCGAAACATTCAGCAGTCATTGTTCCTAATCGATTTGTAGGGATCGCGGTATTCCTACTATGACGCCCGATTTGCTTCGTCGCGCCAAACAGCTCGGCTTTTCTGACCGACAGCTTGCCGTTTGTTTGGGTTCCACTGAGCTTGCAGTCCGAACCCTGCGCAAAGAACAGGGCATTGCTCCCTTTGTGAAGCAGATTGACACGGTCGCCGCCGAGTTCCCAGCCTTCACAAATTATCTCTACACTACCTACAACGCGATAGAGCACGACATCTCTTTCGGTGAACGCGGCGTTATGGTTTTGGGATCAGGAGTATATCGCATCGGTTCTTCAGTGGAGTTCGATTGGTGTGCTGTCCGCGCCATCAGGACTTTGCGCGACCAGGGGTTACCCACTGTCATGGTCAACTATAACCCCGAAACCGTCAGTACCGACTACGACGAGGCGGACAGGCTTTACTTCGAGAACATCAGCTTGGAGACTATCCTTGATATCTATGATGTCGAGCAATCCCGGGGTGTCATCTTGTCCATGGGAGGGCAGACGCCGAACAACATTGCGCTGCCTCTGTATCGTGAGAATGTCAAGATATATGGGACGTCGCCCGAAATGATTGACACAGCTGAGAACCGATACAAGTTCTCCCGTCTTTTGGACGAGATAGGCGTCGACCAGCCTTCCTGGAAGGAACTCAACAGCTATGAGGAAGCGTACGCTTTCTGCGAATCCGTCGGTTATCCTGTTCTCGTTCGCCCTTCCTACGTTCTATCCGGTGCCGCCATGAACGTCGTATCCACTTCGGACGATCTCATGAACTACCTGACGCAAGCCACTGCTGTGTCTCGGGATCATCCGGTCGTCATCACGAAGTACATTGAGCAGGCTAAAGAGATTGAGATGGATGCTGTAGCGAAGGACGGCAAGATGGTCATGCACTACATTTCCGAGCATGTGGAGAACGCTGGTGTACATTCCGGCGACGCGACCTTGATACACCCTCCCCAGGATCTCGACCCACAGACCGTGCGGCAAATTGAGGAGGCAACCGCGAAGATTGGGAACGCTCTCAATGTTACAGGGCCGTTCAACATTCAGTTCATCGCAAAGAACAATGAAATCAAGGTCATCGAGTGTAACCTTCGGGCAGCTCGGTCATTCCCTTTCGTCTCGAAAGTCACTGGTGTGGATGCTATTGAGATGGCAACGAAGGTCATGCTCGACTTACCGGTTGAGCCATACCCTGACCTTGGACTTCCCGCGGATTATGTTGGTGTGAAAGTACCTCAGTTCAGCTTTAGCCGTTTGTCTGGTGCCGATCCCGTGCTCGGTGTAGAGATGGCGTCCACTGGAGAGGTCGCGTGTTTCGGCCGAGACAAGTACGAGGCGTACCTCAAAGCGCTTATTTCGACCGGCATTGTCCTTCCGAAGAAAAACATCCTATTTTCCGTCGGGAGCTACCGAGAGAAGCTAGAGATTCTGCCTTCAGTGCAGAAGCTCAGCGCTGCTGGGTATAACATCTTTGCGACCTCGGGGACTGCGGACTTCTTGACGGAGCACAATGTTCCTTGCAAGGTATGTTGATTTTCCATCATACACGAAGGTCTGGCTCATATGAGCCCCAGTACCTTGAAACCCTTGGTGAAGACAATCGCGATCAGCAGAAGTCTGAATATTCGTTGACGCAACATCTCGCCAATAACCTCATCGACATGTATATCAATCTGCCCTCGAAGAACCATTACCGTCGTCCGGCTAGCTATACCAGCAAGGGATACCACACGAGGCGCATGGCCGTGGATTTTGCCGTTCCATTGATTACCAATGTCAAGAATGCGAAGATGCTGACAGAGGCACTTGTGCGCAAACTTCCGTTGGATGTCTCCACTGTCGACTCGAAGAGCTCCCACCAAACCTACGTCTTCCCCGGATTGATTAATGTGGCTGCGTTTGTTCCGGGTTTAGCTGTCCCGGGAAGCAAAGATTTTGCAGAAGCCACCGAGGCCTCCGTGGCAGCTGGTTTTACGACCGCTATCGTCATCCCAATTGGCATTAACACCAAGATTACAGACGCGGCCTCGTTTGATATTGCGCGCGCCAATATACAGGGAGTTGCGCACTGCAATTTCGCTTTGAACATATCCGCCACTTCGCAGAACGTGATTGCCCCGGACGAAGAGTTACAGGCGGAGGCGAAAGCTCTTTTCATTCCTTTCCAGCTCGATGACTCCCCCACTTCCCTAGCCAGCGTCGCGTCGTACTTCACTTCGTGGCCGTCCGACAAGCCCATTGTCACGAACGCGAAAGGTTCCGATTTAGCGTCTGTCCTTCTTTTGGCGAGTCTGCACAACAGGAGCGTTCACATCACTGACGTCCTGACGAACGACGATCTCCTGTTGATTTCGTTGAGTAAGGCGAAACACCTCAAAGTCACATGCGACGTGTCGATATACTCGCTTTTCTTCAATGCTTCCCAATATCCGGAGGCTACGTGTTTGCCCATTGCAGAGGATCAGAAGGCCATTTGGTCGCACTTGGAGACTATAGACATCTTTTCGGTTGGTGCGACGCCCTACAAGCTTGCGACCGAGGTTGGCAAATCTGCATCGCCCAAGTCAGGCTTGGAGGAAGCCCTGCCGCTTCTGTTGACAGCGGTTACAGACGGTCGTCTTAAACTTGAAGATATCCGCCTTCGTCTGCACGACAATCCTGTTTTGATCTTTGGACTACCGGAACAAGCTTCGACGCAGGTTGAAGTCGCTGTTGGCCGCAAGTCTTCCTTTGCCAAGCGCGCGGACTGCTGGTCGCCTTTGGACAAAGGCTTCGTGACCGGT
This sequence comes from Mucidula mucida, assembly GCA_015501055.1. Taxonomy (NCBI): domain Eukaryota; kingdom Fungi; phylum Basidiomycota; class Agaricomycetes; order Agaricales; family Physalacriaceae; genus Mucidula; species Mucidula mucida. Next base: position 164,266 of record JADNYV010000026.1, read on the forward strand.
TCTATTCACAGAGTGGTCGTTCATGGCCAGACCTCTTTCCTGGACGGGGCATTGACTTCAATGCCTCTTGGTCGTGAGATCTCCAGTGCGACTATTAACCACGCCATCTCGAGTATCGCGATCAGCTCGCCTCAGATTAAGGAAACCGAAGGCATGTCCTTGGGCGGTATGGCGGCACTCACGATGGGCCCTTCCATGTCTCTCGCGCCGTCGCAAGCGGCAATCCAAGGGCCATCTGCTCTCAACCTGTTCTCTCACCTTCTCCCCCACCCTGCCTTCCACCGTCGTCACATCTTGTCTGTGAAACAATTTACTCACCGTGATATATATGACTTATTCTCGTTGGCCCACGAGATGCGTCTGCAGGTTGAGCGTAATGGCGTTCTCGATGTCCTAAAGGGTAAAGTGTTATGCACCGCGTTCTACGAGCCGTCGACTAGGACGAGCTCATCCTTCGATGCGGCTATGAAACGATGTGGAGGTCAAGTCGTTCAGATCAATGCTGATCACTCATCCGTCGCGAAGGGCGAGTCGTTGGCTGATACCATCCGGACTTTGGCGTGTTACGGGGATGCTATCGTGATACGTCATCCAGACGTGGGGAGTGCTCAAACGGCAGCCAAGTTTTCTCCTGTGCCAATCATCAATGCTGGCGATGGAATCGGCGAGCATCCTACTCAGGTAAGTCTATCAATGTTATTGATTTGCTGTTGCTGACGTCTCTGTAGGCGTTGTTGGATGTGTACACTATTCGTTCGGAACTTGGGACTGTCAACGGCCGCACCATCACGCTTCTCGGCGATCTCAAGAATGGACGCACAGTCCACAGCTTGGTCACGCTCCTCTCCTTGTATTCAGTGCGGCTCAACTTTGTGTCCCCTCCTTCTTTGGCGATGCCATCCAGCGTTGTGTGGCTGCCCGTAAAGCTGGCATTCATGTCACTATATGCGAAACCCTTGAAGAGGTGCTCTCGGATACGGATGTGCTCTACGTGACCCGAGTACAAAAGGAACGGTTCGAAAGCGAGACTGAGTGGCAGCAAGTGAGGAATGCTTATCGGGTCGATCACTCGGTTCTGTCGCGGGCGAAGGAGGAAATGATCGTCATGCATCCCCTTCCAAGGGTCAACGGTACGTTTTCCTCGCCTTCATTGACTTCAGACAACTCATGATCGGTCTAGAAATTGATCCTGAAGTTGACTTTGATTCTCGCCGCGCCGTCTACTTCCGTCAAATGCGCTACGGTCTTTTCGTAAGTCACTGCATACTCATGAGGAACCCTCGCTCACGAACTATTCAGATTCGCATGGCATTGCTCATGAGCGTGCTCGCATAAAAGTACAATATCTGTATAGATTTACTGTTTCCCTTCGCAACAAAAGTAAACGTAGACAGCTAATCAGCGGTATCGTTTTTACCTGGACTATAAGTGTGTTGTATGTAGAGTAGCACGGACAGAAAACCATGTTCATGGCATTTATGTAGAGTACACAATTGCAAAAATGTAGCAATACAAGTTCAAGAGATCAATAAAATGTGTTATTCATTCATCCTTCTGCTTCTTTGACCAGGACTTGTGCATTTTCTCTTGTAGCTTCTCCAGCATCTCCAGCTCTGATATGAGATCACAGTGAGCCTTTGAGACCGAGAGTGCATACTTCAGGATTCTTCTCAACGGTGGCCTTGGAAGGTGCAACCTTTGGCGCGGCTTTCGCAGCTATATCCTTCGCTTTTGGCGCGGCTTTGGTGGCAACCTTGGGTGGCGCGACGGCTTTGGCACCACGCGCTTTCTTAGGTGCGGGTGCCACAGTGACATCGCTTTCGACGATTGCAGAACGTTTGTTTGACTTTCGGGGAGGCATGTTGGTGTTAGAAGAACGAAAAAACTGCGGCGTCTTGCTTTTATAATGATCGGACAATGAATAAACCTTACTCAATCGATGCCCATACCTTTGTTATATGCTATGCTGCGAGTCCTTTGATCGTTGATATCAGAAACGGCAGCTTGACCTATGTTTCACACAACTTTCAACGCGAGAAACGCGTTCTATCAAGGATAAGACGCGTCTTAAAGCCGGGCGGCTTGCTTCGGCTCCGACTAGCGCGAGAGGCCCATCACGTGGTCCTACTTTACTCTTCCGGAGACTGTCAACTACATTACATGGATAGCGCTGACTTCCATGCCGCCGTCTACGACACGGTGAGAAGGATACCTCCAGGCAAAGTTACCACTTATGGTGAATCACGATCACGTCCTTCCGCTAACACTTTCACTGACTTTAAAACTTGAAGGCCATATTGCCAAACTCATTGGCATGCCGCGAAATTCACGTCAAGTGGGACAAGGTATGCCTCTCTTGTTCGTTGGTCGCCATCTAACAGTAGGGTAGCCTTGAAATTTCTCTCGCCTGACCTTGATCCACCGGTTCCGTGGCAGCGCGTTATTTCTTCATCCGGTGCTATGTCTTCTAGAGGACCTGGAACAGACGGCGCACAGCGTCAACGCACGGAGCTTGAAGCTGAGGAGGTTGAGGTTAGCGACAGTTTGAAAGTCAATCTAAGGGCATACGGTTGGTTCCCAGAGAGCCTACCTGCCGTAACGGATTAAGCGTACGAGTATATCACGTTTGTCTCTGACTACTCTTTTGCAATAATAGGCGTATCTAGCTTGGTTCCCTCCCATCTGCACTCCAACGCGGATTCTCCGTCTGGATATTCAACAACCCACCCTGCCAGACGTTGTCCATTGTCAACTGAAAATCAGGCTTAATACCCTCCCCTCCTTCCATAGCCCACAACGCCACTGCCACCGTACTAAACATATACAAAATCAAAAACTGGAAGTCATAGAAGACAGCAGAAACCTCACTTTGTTCCATGGTAATCCAAAATGCCTTCGTGTACAGCAAACTTCCACTGTGGGCCAAGATTTGCGATGCGTTTTCCCATCATCCACCCATTCGCCCAGAAGTACACTCGATAATTCTGCCCGAGCGTTTCCTCAAAGCTGAATGACAACGGTATATCATAGCCCACAGGCAAATCCAGTTCAAACGTGGTGACAAAGAACCCTACACCGGCCTTGTCATCCGGGAGGCCGTCCTGAATATTACGAGACGTCCAGGCGGAGGTGTCGAAACCAGGCAAATGCCAGCCAGCCCTCTCACCAAAGAGACCACCTTCATTGACAATCCCGCGATGTCTGTCGAGGAAGCCATTATAGCCTCCCACTTTTCCTTGTACTTTCCAGTCGCCGAATGCCCCGGTATCAAGCTCGAAACCACGCACGCCACGGGGATTTTTAGACACGTCTCCGTTAACATTGACGAGATCGCCGGTTTCGTTGAGACCCATGTTGTCTTGTACTATCGTAATCACGTTGTCTCCGAGATTGAGCGCACCTTCAGGGAAAATGAACTTCTCATCCCTTTCCTCGATCTTGTTTGCATTGGCGCTTGAGCTTGAAGAAGCCAAATGAGTAAAAAGGCATTTATGGAGTACTATGTAGGGAACTCGTTCAACCAGACGCTCGCCGCGAATGCTATAATATTACGATCAATGAAGGCGGTGACGGAAATTTGAAATCTTCTCACCTTGCCCACCATTGATCGACAAGTTGACACTCTTCTGCTCACCAGTCGAGTTGAAATGGCCTCGCCAGAGGACAATGTTTTCGCAGCTGCCAACCTTGAGTTTAATGAAGTCCTGCAGAACAGATCTGTATTACTTACAAGCCATAGTCGCACCCATAAAGGACTCTGTCATCTCCATACAACGGCTTCTGCGGTATGTTGGTTGTAGTCCTGTTCGCGACTCTCCACGCGCTATCATCATAATCTGCCAAAAGTTCCGGAAGACTATCCCTATACTTCCATCCCTCCAACTTCGGCAAAATAATCTGAGGATCTACGAATGGTACTACGGCTGTCCACCCTCCCTGCGCGCTCACGCCAACCTCTAGGTCTAACGAGGCACCATTCCAGAGAATGGAAGATACGGCAGCGGGCGCTACGATAGACAGAATTGTGTCCTTGTTGACATCTCCAGTCAATATTAATGTTCCATCCATGATATCGGCCGTCCGAACGAGATATGCTCCGCCCACAAGTACACTCTCGTTGGAACCCAGACTCCAATAGTTTCTGAACGGATTACTGCTGTCACCTGCGATAGTCGGTGCGTAAAAGGACGTCGCCGTGTGAGTATCAGCAAAGAGCACCAATTGCGTGGTGCTATCATATACGGTGAAAAGACCGCTGGAGCCATTTGTGACAGAAACGATAGTAGTCGAGTTGAGGAAGTCCGTGTAAGTCAAAGCCGAGCTGTTGGCGACGAGTGACGAATGTTCACGGCCCGTGAACTCCAATGCAAATTCATGCTCTTGAACAGCATCACCATACAGGAGGATGACGTCCCGTCCATCAATGCTTCCGGCAAAGTAGAGCTCAGCGGTCGAGTACAGTAGCTTAGATGCGGAACCGAAGGTGTAATCCGTGAGTATTATTTTTGACTGTCGCCCGCCCATGGTTATAGCCAAAGCTACAACCGGCAACTCCAGCTCTCCCAAAGAAGTGGACACATTAATCTTGAAATCGTTGATCGCACTATGGTTAATGCTCAGTATGTTCAACGGTTCTAACATACAAGGACGTACGTGCTGGTCGAATCATTCTGTCTGCTGATATAAAATCTAGCCTCCGTATCGGGATTCTTGAGGAGAGTTACGAAGATTTTAGGGTTCGACAAGATGTCAGCGATGTAGGGGGTATGCGTAGCGTTACTATCGCCCATCCACTCGGTTTTGTAGAAGTCCGCGGACGAGCGAATAAAGTATCCCTCTCTTTTGAACTCCTCATACTTAGGTGACAGTGTACGATTTTCGGATATCTACGAAGCCGGAGTGAGCAGGCCTGAGGAAAACCACATTAGAGGAAATATATACCGCCCCGCCCCAATCATAGGACGTATAGTGCTGAATGTGAAAGGTCTGCCTGAGCAGATTGGAGTGTAGACAATCAAAACGTACGCCGCTGTAGGTTGTCAAGATGGAGTGTTAGGATGCAGGTCAACGGACGACTCACTGAAATGGAATGGCACCCCAAGATGTGCCACCGTACATCATATAATAACTCAACAACTTGGCATTGATTGACCAAAGATGCTTGTACACAACATTCATCCAATCAGGCCCGGTCAGAATCTGGCACCCCAGATAACCTTTTAGCAGAATGAGCGAAGAGAAACTGAAGAGAATGCAACAGGTAATATACCAGGTGCTCCGGGACCCCAAGCATCGCCCGAACCCCCTTGGAATTCTTCGCAAAGAATCAGTGACAGTCATGCTCGTAACACCAATAGACACACCAGGGAAGAAGAACGGCTGCCAAGGATTCGATTGCAAATGAAACTCTCGATAGACCTGCTTGACTTCTTTCCAATCATATGGATGGGCACAGTCGTAGCGCTGAGGGTAGTCGTCGACTCTGTAAAGATTAATTAGTTGCGTTCTCGCCCGACTGAGATGAAACGCACCCGTATAGATCTACAGCACCCTACGACAGAACTTAAGTTACAACCCAAGAGGACACGAGAAACCTCATACAGTTCCGTTTATGAAGTTACCAACCATTCCAGCATTGTTGTACGTCCATGGTACCACTATATCAGAATCACGGTATATATCTTCGAGGTCGTCGTAGTACTCTCCGCCCACGCCGCCGTCAAATGTTTGGTTATATTCGTTATCTGGAACGGATGAAAGCAGGTATTAGACCTGACATGGGTGCTCACCAATCTGAACAGCTACGGTTTAGTGATAATCAACGGTGCACCATATAATACCAGTCAAATCCCTCACCAATGACGGGACCACCTTGCGTAATCTGATACGGAGTGGTCTCCTCAATGACGCCACGTAGATAATCCTGGTAAGACTCTCTCCAATCGGACGAATTCGTTCTTAGCTTTCCAGCAACCTCCGTCGTGACCCAGTGAGCCATACCACCAGCGGAAGTTTCGGCATTGATATACTAAAAGCCGACCAACACTCTCTCAGTTAAGATCATATCCAAAGGTCGCACTTACGGGGCCTGTGGAAGATGCGTCGAAAGAAAACAATGATGGTAAGGGAACGTACCAGGTCGAAGGATAATCCAGATCCCAGCCTCTAAAGCTGCTTCGTACAGTGGCTTCAAGCGCGATAACCGTCGAAGTCGATTACGCCAGGAGCAGGATTGATTGCTCCCCAATGGGTATATATACTTATAGTGTTGAGTCCAGAGGCTTTGATCTTCTGCAAGATGTCGGGCCAGAGTGATGGAACAGGAAGTCGGTAGGTGTGGAATTCTCCAGAGCTAACGCATATAATAAGTACAAGCCGCCACCATCGAAGGAGGACGAACTGAATGAATATGCGCTGTCCACAGAGACTAAGGCTGTAATTGTCGAAAGAGACCACGCCACCAAAGGATTCATCGCGAGTCAGAATGTTGTTCTGACTGAGGTCGACCAGAGGTCCTCTGCTCACTGCGAACACCGCTGGAGAGATCCACAGGGAGCTCAAGAGGAGCTTCAACTTTCCGAACTGCAACATGACTGTCCGCAAAAAGAATACTGACGCGAACAGGACGTCCAATTTGACAACGCCAGTATAAATCTTTTTCAGCTATACGGCCCCATGATGAACTCCCTGAGCTTCTCCGCCAACAAGTGACTGAGCCGGACCGTAGAAACACGCCTGCAGGTCCAAAGTCAAGATCGTCAGGTGGGCGTACCCTCCGCGTCCTCGGAGAAAAGTCGCAAGATCGAGGTAACGTCCATTGTTTGCCCAAGTCGAAGTCACTAAGTTGACTTGGGCGAGAAGCGTGCGGAGAACGGTGCTGGGGCAGGAAACAAGGTGCAATTCGACAATCGCAATGCCTACTACCGGTACACCGGCCCGAAACGCCGGAGCAGCTTTCCGCTGCTGCTCGGGAACAGCGTTCGGACAACCCGACTACAAAACCGTCTTCATATTGATGGGGTCAACTTCCTGGTGAGTTTGGACTCTCAGGAATCAGTGTCTCTTTCTCTCCAGCGAGTTAGCGCTGTCAGCCTATCCAGGTGAAAGAAAACCAGACGCCGTCTCCTCAACGTCTCCTCTTATCGCTGGAGAAGTGCTTCATGATTTTTTATCGCAGAATCAACATCACGTAGAGAGTTCAAGCAGGGATCGGACAATCTACGTATATGATACTGAGCATGAAACGAACAGGCCCGGTATTCTTCAAATGCGACATGTACTACACCAAATTGTGCTTGTGGAGAAGGAACAGGCCCCGCGCTGCCTGTGTATACCTTACCTGATGGACCTTCGAGAGATGCTGGCATTACAGAGTCAGTGAGATTCCTCGGTAGAGAAAGATATCTGTATCAAGTCCCGAAACGAACAATAATTCAATTGCGAACTGCGAAAACTATATTGTTGCTTCCAACGTTTGCAGTCAATTTCGACGTGACCTGTATCAAGAGGTCCATCCCATCTTCAACCAATTCGGTGAATATTAGGCTTTCCTCTTCAGTGAAGACATTGATGACCCAACTCCATCGTGCAGGTTCCGAAATACACCCCCCTGTGGCATGAAACGCGCGTCCACAGTGAAGTGGCATGTCCTAAGTCTTGCCAGTCCAACCGTATCGCCCCCTTTCCAGCGCGCCTGTACCATGGAAGCAAAATCGCCAAGCGACCCAAAATATGATAGGCTCGTCGCGTCGTCGTGATTATATATCTGATGTCCAGAGACGAAAGGAGGGGGAGAAATGTGACAGTTTTCGTTGGTACGACTTTCAGGGAGTTCACGATCGCCACCACTTGTTCCTGGTCCGTTTCATTGCCGAATCCCTGTATGTTTACAGTGAGGTCGAGGAAGGTAAGACTACCTGTCTGAGAAAGGATTGTTACGAGACTATGTTCAGATTAGGCGGCAAGTGGCACACTGGCAATCGAAAGTCTGGTGAGGAGCTTAAACAGGAACGTATGAGTAGCCGTTTAAATGAATACAGCATATTGGGGGGAATTTCGCTAGCGTCAGGATTAAGAGAGGCCTCTCTTAGATGAGGAAGTATGAGAACATCGATGACGTGCACCGACGAGGCATTCAGCTTGCTCATATTCGAGCAGGTGGTGTACGCCAATTCGTCCTCGTCCTCGTCATCCGGATACCACTCAGGTGTAGAGAGGATTTCAAGCGATGGGCACTGTCCAATTAAACGCATACATACCCTGCGCTCCTCCTCGTCACCATTGAAGTCCATGCATGAAAGGTCTAGCTCCGTGATTTGATCCCACGGAAATTCAACGCCCAGCGTACCTCCACCAAGAACCAGTTTCGTAAGACGAGGACAGTCTTCGAAGACATACACCGCTGCGTGTTCCTCCGATTCGAGCGGAACGAGAAAAAGGCTCAGGGACTCCAGGTGAGGAAGCCGATTAACAAGTGACTCGTAGGGCATAGTACTACTCAATTTTCCATGAAAACTTGTCAGATGGAATTCCCGCCACCGATACGATTCTGCGAGTGCGATATCGAGCATGCGCTTTAGAATAGATGGATCGGGGTTGAGGTTACGTCTATGTGGTAGTATGCCGTCGCGTAGAGATACGTTCAATAATCTTTGGCGGGAACGCTGAATAACCATCTCCAAGCACTGCACATTTCCTTCATGCTGCGCCGCTTCCGGGAAACGAATAGTCATATTGGACCAGAATGAATGAAGAGACAAAGCGATGCTTCGCCATCTCTGGCAGACGTGGCTGAGCTGCCATATAGGCCCAGACGCGTTGAAAGCGTTAGAATCTGAGGGCTTTTTAATTGTGTACAGGAAGATTTCAGACCAGATTTCCAAGGGGAGAGTGCGGTGCAGGGAAATGAGGTTGTTGTATTTCTTCTGGACGTTTATCAACCTGCCTCGTTCTTCATCCATAGATCGGATGACCTCATGAAGGGAGGCGACTTTGGAATCAATGGAGAATATGTCTCCGGAGACAGTGGGTAAAATGGTGTGTCGAATGTGTGAGATCTCCGCGTCCGTCGCTGGGACATTCGATGTACGGAGCCGCTCAAGGAGCGCAGAGCTTTGGTATTTCTCTTCGTGATGGATGCTCCGTCTGGTGAAAAGGCCGCAATTGGTGCATTGAGACTCAATCTGCTGCATCCCGGACGCCCTGACTCGAATAACAGGAAATTTCAAGTGCCACTAATTATAAAAGTGAAGGTGAGGTCGTCTTTGTGAAGGCGTAATTACGCATAGATTACCTAGTATGAGATGTAATCTTCTCGCCGTGGTCAAAGATTTCAGTGGTCTCGATAACGCGGCTGAAGATCGTGGTTTGCAAGAAACCCGGAAGAATCTAAGAAGAAACCCTTGGACGATCGACTTGTACGTAATAACTTGAAGACACCAGTTCCCTCAACACATCGTAGGAGGACATAGCAAAAAGCCCAGATTGCCTTTTAGAAGTCATTGAGGAGGGATTCTGCAATATTGGCATTCTGGAGAAGTTTAACAATGCTAAAGTCGACCGATTCTGCGCAAATCTCTCCGATTCATCCGCTCTGCCGTCTAGAGAAGACCTCGTTTTGAGCAAGAACCTCCTATTCACAGCTTGTTGAAAAGCTCAAGGTCATATTAGGTTTAAGTACACCATCATTCTTACTCGTAGTTAGTTCGGGGCCACCATGAGAGAGGAAATGATAGAGGAAACGATATCCTCATCTTCGTACAGACAGATCCACCAAAGCATACATTATTCTTACATACAGAAAAAAGTAACTACAGCAGCAATACACACATACTACATGTACATACTGGGTAACACATAACGTTGTTAGTGGAACCACCTATTGCGCCACTACAGGGTATCGTACAGCAGGAAATCAGTTCCTCGTTTCAGCATACATAACTTGCAAATCATTTTCATTCTACGCCGCCAACTTGGGAATGACCTTCATCATCTGATCAATGTCCACAAACTGGACCCACGAATCTAACTTGCGCTTCTCATCGTTCCAAATGAAATTGGATTCCTTCGTGCCGCGGAAGAACGCGCAAACGCAGATGTACAGCTCCTCCACGATCCGGTCCTCACGGGCAACGCCCAGATTTGCATTCCACAACCGGAACTCCCAGCCTTGTAGAGGATGCCCATCGCCCCATGCCTTCTCAGCGGGCACGTTGAATTCCAAACGGGAGTAGTCAAACCCCGGAGGCTGACCAATGGCGTGTATGTACGCTTCTTTCAGACATAGCAATATGAAGACACGCCTCAGCGCAATCTCATCGCCTTGGTCCAGAGGGATTAGCCCAAACTCTGTTGAGGTAAGCTGTGAAGACGTTGGATTAGATGATGAGTGTGGCCACGAATGGAAAGGAGACCGACTTTATGCCTCATCGACTCAATAAAGTCCGGGACAGTGATTCCACGGGGATGCACAGCAATTTGCTTGATACCCAGTCCGATGTTGATTACGCGCTTTTGAAAGCCTTGGGTCATAGCTATGCCACAAAGGGAGGGACCGCACTCGATATGATAGCCAATCATTGAGTGCAGGAATTTTTCGGGAGGCATTCCGTCTGGCATCTGGCGTGGCGGCAGCGTGAATGATAATTCGTGGCATTTCAACAACACGCACCTGTTCAATCCAATGTTTTCCATTGGGTGAAACACAATCGCGCCACTTGGAACGTGGAATGCGCCGGTGGCGCATCATGAGCACTGGAAGAAGTTGTGTAATGCAGAATCCTGATGTCGGAGGAGGTCAAACAGGACCGCGGATCATAATGACTAGACGCACGGAACGAATTCGCATCTTCTGGATTATGTGCGGGGAGTGAACATGGGGAACAAAGTCCTTGATAAAGTTGTAGCAGGCTTCATATTCCTGCACAGCGCTCAGTCTTCTAAGTGTTCGTTTATGCACCAACGCACCTCAAGTGAGTACTCGCGGTTGAGAGACAACATCCAAATAAGAATTGGAAACTCTTGTGGATTGCGCATGATCTGCGGATGTACTCCTGGTGGCGGTTGCATGCCGGGGTGAGGCTGGGCTAATCCTGTAGCTTGTTGACCAGACATCGGCGCGTATGGGGGGTTACTCGGGCCAGGCATAGACTGGTGAGACATGAGAAGAATCTATATAGTATCGGAGGATAAGATAGAAAAGATAACAGCGTTCGGTGGGTCGTTAGCGTCGTGAAGAGGATTGCCACAATCAGATGTACGTGGTTGAAGTTCAACACGAACTTGTTGAAATGGCTAGCCGTTTTGATTCCGCTCACGTGGCATAGTGATCCGGTACCTGGGTTAGACCGATGCTGTGAAATTCAGCTGCACACTCCGTGCACACGTCCAAGAACATATTAAGGCAGAAAATCTTATGGTAGTACTAACATACTCGCAGATGATAAATGTCATCCGTTCAGTCCTTTCAATACCACCCCAGGGCACTCACAGAACACTCTACGTCTTGGCTCACTAATCTACGCAGAACTTGTCGTCTAGTCTTCGGCAGGGAACATTGGTTCTGAGGGTTCCCTCAATATTCTCGAACTGTCAGTCTCTACAGGCTCATGCCGCTCTTCCTACCACCGCTGGGTCTATGCAGAAATGTCAGAAAGCCTATGACTTACGGAATGCCCTTGCCGCCGAAGACGCACTTGAAGACACATATCCGAGCTCTCATGACGTGAAGTGCCACCTATATGAATGGCATTGGTGTATCGTGGCTAACCCTCCACCCCTCGCAACATGGTGTTCAGCGATCATCTCGTCGAGCTCACGGACTCCGGATACAAAGGAGACATCCTCCACAAACCAGACATCGTGCAGCCCGAGGATGCCTGGGACATGGCGACCCGTACTTGGGGCTGTCACTCGAGGAAAGATCCCAAGGTCGTGCTGAAGCCAAAGACCACTGCAGATACATCAGCCGCCATCTTGTGGCTCAAGAAGCACAGGATAGATCTCGCCGTTCGCTCAGGCGGGACAGCACTATCGCAGTCCGACGAGGTTATTCTGGACTTGGGCTATTTCAACAAGTATGTATGCGCTCTATAATATTCCTTTAAGTATTTCTTCTACTGACTTGGAGTACTGTAGAGCGCAAGCAGCAAGTCGTGCTTGGACCGGGGCAGCCTTGGCGGAGGGTGTACGAGACGCTCGCACCGTCTCCTGTGACAGTAATGGGCGGACGTCTCGCGCCTGTCGGAGTCGGTGGATTCCTGACCGGCGGCGGTCTCTGCTATCTCACCAACATGTATGGTCTTGCGACGAACAACGTCATCGACTATCAATTTGTTCTGGCCGACGGTCGAGTCATCTGGGCAAGTGAAGATCCCGAACTTGCACAAGCTATGAGGGGTGCTGGATTTAGTTTTGGAGGTAAGTAAAGACTGCTTTAAGCGATCCGGGCGTTGACTTTTTCTTTTGAAGTAATCACTGAGATTATTGTAAAGGCTATTTCGAAACCTTCCAGCGTTTACGGCGGCTATATGCTCTATTCTGTTGACAAGCTTGAAGCGTTAGCCAAACACGTTCAGAAGTTATCCACAGAAAACACGGATCCTCGCATCAGTGCCCTCCTGGTAAGTAGGAGATATTTTCTTTGTGAACTTGCCTATTTCATAGTTCTTGCAGTGTGTATTATGCGTCCCCAATGTCGGCCCGGCGTGCGCTTTGTTGCCATTTGTTGTTGGTGCCGCAGGAGAATATTGTTATGGAGTTTGCTAAACGAAGAGACGTGTTCGGCTGGGCATGGGATCACGCGCTAGTCCACGATAGTTCTGGCGTCTATAAATTTGAGGAGGCAACATTCGTTCATCATGGCAGTTCACCGGCGCCATGCTCTCGTCACTCAGTCCCTCCGTGTTCAAAGCAGGTGCGGATTGGGTTGCGGAACTGCGCTCACGTCCAGACGGGGAGCGCTTTCAAGGCGCGACCCTCTTCTATCAACCTTTTATGAAAACCGCCTTTGCTACGACCCCAGAAACTAAGGGTGTGTGGCCACCCGCAGGACGCGACACGCTGAGCGCAGTAGCCATTGCAATTGACCAACCGGGATACGCTTCCTGGACATGCGGAGGAGAATGCAGGGTATATGCGCGAGTGCGTTGAGAGGATACATAATGCGGCGCGCGGGGAGGGAATTGAAGTTGTGAAAAACTATCCAAATTATCTTCTTGCGGGGAGTCCGGCGGAGGACTTTTACGAGAAAGAGACATTGGAGATGTTGAAAGGTTTGAAGCGAAAGTATGACCCCGATAACATTCTCAATAAGGGTATCCGTATCATTATTTAGTATCACTTCAATCTGTAAAGCATCTGTAACAATACATGGCGGAGGGGGAAGTTCAAGTGCACATACTCAATATTACTCGTCTGTCAACAAAGACTTCCGGGAGATCTCCAATCGCTGCACGGTCAAGATAAAATGTTCCTATATATAAGCCATGGTAAACTACGAAACTATAACTATACAGTAAAGGATTGCGCTTCCAGTCATCGTCAGTATCGTACACTCAATAAACGTCTTCCTGCCGGGCACTTTCCACCGCCCTCAATTCTGCACTCAAGTCTGAGCGCCCCTTCTTCACCTTTCTCAAACAGTAGTCACGAATATCATCCAGCTCAACATTACCGCCTTTCTGTGCGCCGTTGTACTCCATAAAAGCAGGCGACAAATATATGCGTTTCTTTTGGCCATTGCTCAAAAGCTGAAGACCTTTTTCAATGGCGTGGAGGCGATCCTAGAAGTCAATGAGAAAGGAACGCAGCTACACGCATATTGTATCTTACCGCAACGACGTCGGACAAGCTGTTGTACACGAGATTCAAGTCCTCGCCTTCCTCATAATCGTATGGATAGCAGGATTGGTTGTCAAACGAGCTTGGAACGACTGGGGTCTGGGGTCCTCCTTGTGAGGACACTGATGGTGTCGGCGCATACGTGGACGCCTGAAAAAATCGTCAGCGCGCTTTCTGGGGCATATTGAATTCTTACCGCTCGAACTGCGTCATAACCGGCAGATAACGGGGAAGGAGTCGACTAAAACACGTTGAGCAGCCTGTCTGACGAATGATAATCAAACGATTACTTGAAGATTCGAAGCGCTGCTGATACTGTTCGACCGCGAATACCCTTGGTTGGGATAGGTCATCTGGAGATTATTGTACTCCGTTGGACTAGGCTAAGAGCGAAATTAAACCTAGTTTGACGACTGCATTGAAAGAAGAGAGATACATACTAGTACTCGTGACCCGCCAGCAGACGTATTGGCCATGGAAGGAGGGTACTGCCCGCCGCTGGCATACTGTTGGTCATTAGCCATGTAACTTTGGGATTCCTGATGAACATGAGATCATTTCGAGAAGAATGAAGATAACACCAACCCTTCGCATAGCCTGAGTGTTTTGAGGATATGGTGCGCTTTGTAGGTAACCCTGGGATTCCTGAGGAGAAGGTAAAATGCATCTGGGCAAGAGGATGAAAGGTTACCTACTCGGCGCATAGACTGCTGAACCTGTTCGTTGAGCATGTACTGCTGGTCTATCTGTGAATATCCTCTGGAGTCCTAAAGTTAACCATGAATCACATCTCGATAGAAGAACTGAGACGACAAACCCGTCGCATATATTCACTACCGTTACCGACGTTTTGAGGCATATTGTTCGAGTATCCTTGATGAGGATACGCCGAGACGCCACCTTGATCTACGGATGGGTCCTGGTAAGATCGAGGCTGAGAGCGTGATGCCTGCCCAGACTGAGGCTGCGGCCAGACTTCACCCGCCGGGCCGCCGCCATTGTAATATTGGTACCCTGCAGCGGCCTGCATGTCCGGACGCCGAGGGCTGCCGTCACCGTAAAATTGTTGACCATATTCTGCCCGAAGCTGTTGTAAACGAGCAGAGGATATGTTCTAAGAAGACGTCAATGCTGAATGCATCCAAAGCGGTGATAGAAGCCATGCGAACCTGATTGGGATCGGCGCGTGCGGCGTTTTGAGAAGCGCTATAGGGCGGAGGAGGCCGAGAGTCGTACGCGAGGTAGTCAGCGCGTTGATGGGGTTCTGGCAGGGTTTGCGCGAGATCTCGGTCGTGGGGAAGGCCTTCCATATGATTGGGATAAATGTTGACGTGAGTGTTAACTTGGATCGTATTGTAACCCGACGAACCGCCCTACATTCCGGCAGTCAGCGGCTGATGCACACACAAAGAAGAGCCATGCCCACATGAGCCTGTGGATACGAAGCCGCAGTCACGCCATTCGCTGCGTGTCCTCGACCCTCGCTATAGGCCCCAGAGTAGTATGCCGGTCCATTTTGGCCACTGTATCGAGCGGGGTACGACGATCGTCCTGCGCCGCCTGCATGAACATGGCTCTGCAACTGGGTAATAGGCGGTGGAGGTAATCGGATACCTGCTTGCGACGGCGCCTTGGATTTGGCTTATTAATGACAACTTGTGCAAGGAACGATGAAAGACAGACTGTGAGACCATTGGGCATTCGGCCTTCGTAGTTCATACTGGGCACTCGCGGGTACTGTCCTGGAAGCGGGGGTGGGTAGGCAGCTGCGCCTGGTTGCTGAGCATAGGCCTGGACAAGTTTAGGTGGCGAGCCCGTCCGCGTACGCTTTGTTCTTGGTAAATCGTCGTCGTAGTCAACTGCACGTCGTTTCGTGGGCTGTTAAAATCAACGAAGGGCAGAACAAGGGTGAAAATGCTCGTACAGGCGCCAATGCCTCATCGTCTGCTACGCTCTCCAATTCCTGCACACTAGCTGCAATACGGGCCACGGCGAGCTTGGCGGCCTGTCTCGTCGTTTTCCGGGGCTCAGGCGCTGTCTCTGGCGGCGGCGGCGCTGGTTTCACTCGCGGAGGCATCGTTGAAGTTGAAAAGAAGACGCAACGGGGGAAAAACGCGTTTTAACGCGTCTGGCCCTGGCGGTTCCGGAGACAGCCAGTTTCCCAATTCGTCATATCAATTCGCCGCCCGACGACCCTGGGCGCCTACAGAATGCTCTTCCTTTCTTCTCAAAGTTGCCTAAGATCATATTGTGCATAAATATTTTTCCTGAGGTACAGCGACATAGCGTACACGAAGGAGAGCTGCAGTAAGCAGAAATCAACGCAGCACAAACTTTAAGGTTGTACCCTGTTGAACCATACATTCTGCGGATGCCGCCTTCTGACGCTGCTTCTCATCTAGAATGATTCTCTCCTCGTCGCCGAGGTCGAATTCTATACCTCTCATCAAAGATACTCCAAGATCGCGTCAACGGGGACATCCCATGTGCCATCCAGGAGGTCACCATCTGCCCCACACATCGAATAACCTGGTGATATGAACGACCTGTCAGCCCCCTCCAGGACTTGTCGGCATCGGGCAGCTGAACGTCACTGTGTGAATATCAGACCTGTTGTTTCTTGGTAGAACCCACGACTGCCGAGGGCGCCTGTTCTTAGCCTAAATTCTCCTGCATTGTCCTTCCGCCAAGAGCGCGATCGAAGCCAGCTTCGGTCTCCCAGTCTTCTTTAAATTTCGGATTACCCACCATTCAACAAATTCTAGTAGGTCCATGTGTGCTTGGATGTATCGAAGACGGTCCTAATATTCTGATTGACAGCCCAAGAAGAAGAATCTAGTACTAGTAGACAATCGAAGTGAGCCGATGAGCAAATCTAGATAGCACGATGCTATCCTTCAGAGAGCCGCAACTTTTCGACGTGTTTCTGAATCTATATCGGTTCGCCAACGACGTGTGCAGCCTGCAGAAACGAGGAACATCCACATGCATATTTGCAATGCTTGGACACTTTGGATGGTTCGTTCTAGCCTCCTCTGGATTGAGAAGAGCACTCCCCCTTGTGGTAGAAACACTTGACACACCGAAAGGTCTATAACAGTCGATTATAATACGGATGGATAATGAATTTCAACATATGATACATTCACCTTCTGGCTTAGCTAGTCTAGCTTCAAGACGCGCGCGCAAAACATCATCTGCCCGTATATACGGCGACCCTTCATGCTGCAATGCCTCATCAATGGCAGCCATAATACTCTGCGAGGGCATGAGCTCCATATAACTCTTCATCCTCATCGAAACAGGCTGCATCCCCTGCGCCTCCACAACGAGCTGCGAATCCACATACGTCGGTGCGCTGTGCGGCGCTATTCTCAACTTGGCGCACCACTGCCCCCTTCTCACCCGATGTCCCATATCATCATACGTCGCCGTGCAGAACTCCAACAACCACAACCTCCCACGAGCGATAAACTCGAGGGGGATTCTGCGCCCCATGTGCATGCGCTTTTGGAATAAAGGAATTTGAACGTCAACTGCAAAAGCGGATTCGCCTGGGGCTGCAGTGAGGACGATAGTGTCCGGTTGGCCACCTGCTAGGATCATGTCGTCTGCGGCTGACGGTGGGTTCAGGAAGGGTTGTAGGTGATGGAAGAGGACTTGGTCGGAGGTGATGAGACACGCATGACGAACGTCAGCGCAAGCCGTACTACCCAGCGGACGTGCATGTGAGAAGAGGGCGTTGAGAAGGGCGTCTTCGTTTGGTGGTAATGATGCTTGGTGGTTCACAATCGCCCAGTAGAGTGGTGTGTGACTTTCGATAGAGTTCTCTTGGAGTAGAGACGAGAGGGGAATGGAGTAGGAGCGACATGCATCTGCACAGCTGTCCAGCACGGCGGCGGGCGAGGCATTTGAGGCGGGTCGGACAAGATCACGGATGAGAGCAGCCACGGTCGATTTTACTTCGCGAGAAGGACCACTGGGCCACCACGAACTGAAGCCAGACGTCAACGTCCCGGCAAAGGACGAAGATGGAGCATTGCCAAATCCAGATAATGTTGGCCTGCTACTACTCGACGATGGAATAGATTGCCTATGAGGTGAAGAAGGACCTGGTGTTGGCGCGTATTTAACATCTCGTGGCGGCGCGCGCGGTGCCGTCGTTGATGCTCCTGCGACGTCCTCGTAGGACGGCGGCGCGTCGGAGGGCGTCGGTTCATCTGGGAGCGGGTCTTTCCTGTCTGGAACCATGGTTGCGAGAGAATATGTTTAGGAGCTCAACCGTGGGCTTTCATACATATTCAACTTGCTGCGCACACGAGTATCAGCGGCACAGCATCACTGGCGTACACAGCATGGTACCTCGAGGGAAATGAGCGTCCGTTCACTAGTCGGATTCGGAAAGGCCTGTTAGGATGGTGATCTTGAACGGTGTCGTTGTCCTAGATTTCGCGGAGCAAGTTGCTAACAGTAGATGCTAGATGATAGTGAAAGCGGGCAGAAGCACGTGGAGGAGGCAACCAAAAAGGCTTGATATGGTGCCTTGATTAGCGCATTTCCGGTTTTCCTTATTCCAACAATAACTTTACCGAGAATCCGAGAGGATGATTACAGGGTGCTTATTGGAAGCTCGAAAGCTGGAGGTCGAACGACGGAAAGCAAGTTGGATGGTCACAGCTGGTAACAAAATGATAATACTAATAAATACGTCCGAGTTGCAAGTTCTCCAATTCACACCTAACCCAGGACGAACTGTTCAAAGACAGCGACTCCGGAGAGAGTCTCGGAGCCCAATGTCCCAGTGATGTTTCCTATCCATCTTGTATATGGAAAATCAGGCAAACCAGCCACGACGAGTTCGGTGTGTGCTACAGCCTCCAGAACACCATCATCGCCCAGGTCAATCTCAACCAAATACGCGTCTGGTTGGGTTCCGTTGGGAGGCCACGCAGAGTTACTGAGACGGACTTTGACCAAGTCCGTGGTGCAGGTATCGCCAGTCAACATTTGTCCATCGCGCGCAACGTAGCCGCTGACAAACTCATTCTTCTCCGTGTCCAAAGCGTCGAACCAAACGATGGAATACGGACCAAGAGACGCGTGTCCCCAAAGCCAAGAGCTCACGCTTTCCGCGAACGTGCGATCGCTCCAGTTCTAAGAAAGTTTCAGTACGTTTTGGTGTCGGACAGAGAATTCACATACTTTATCATGATATCCGGCTCCAGTAAAGCTAATCGGCTCCCCCAGTACTTCAAAGTTCGCGTAGGCTTTCGCGTCGGGGACGGCGTTTGCCCAACCGACATGCGGAAGGATTTGCATGTCCTGCCCAGCCTCGGCAGGACCGCATGGATAGTGCGCCGGAGCCCTCTATTCAGCGCGCCATTAGTGAGCTGCATATAAACAGATAGAACATACAGATTCCAAATACAAAGACCCTTGCACCCCAACTTCCGGAGCATCGATGTCCACGACATAATGCGCCATATCGGGCGTGCCGCCCCAGCTCATGCCCGTGCCGCTGAACACCCCGCTCGTCCCATCCACCATGGTATTGACGACAGCAGACTCCGCATCCACGATGAACTGGCCGGTGGTCCCGTTGGCGTATGATGTCCAGATGTACACGGATGTAACGACGGGGGATTCTTCAAGGAAGGGGAACGCGACTGCGGTTGAGGTAAAGAATGTGATGACGACGGAAGACTTGTCCACGTCCGACACGGCGTCGAAGTACCACCAGTCGAACACGGTACCGTTGACTGGCTGCACCTTGGGTGCGTCCAGGCCGTGAGAGTCCGATATGAACTGGACGCGACTTTCGCCAGTTTGGACGGGACCAGCGATAATGCTAGGCTCAAGCAAAGCAGAAGCGGCTTGGAGAGCGAGTACAAGGAGGGCAAAGGCCCATAGACTCAGACGGTGAGGATGGTCCATTTTGAGGATGTAACAACAGGAAAGCTACTTAATATATATCATAGAGCGCCAGGTACGGAAGCGATTATTGGGTGTAGCCCTTATTGTTGAACAGCCTGGAGAAGACGGTCGTCCGGATCAACCGTATTGGGTGATGATGATTAGTACATATTAGTCTAATACAGTCTGAGGATAAATGAGGATTGATGTTATTATCACACCATGAGGAGGATCTATGGCATGGGCGCTGGGGAGCGCCAGAAGGACCCCATCATCCTTCGGTGAGGACGGCAGGGAGAGCGTTAGGTGAGGTTTTACCATACGAACGTCCCTCGACCATTCAGTCAATACATAATTGCCGTCGACACGAGAAACAATAGCAATCACCCGCTTCGCAGGTCCAGGCGTTCAATTGTCTACTCATCATATGTTCTAGTTCTTCCTAAGCTGATAATACTCCTTCAACACATCCCGATGATCCTGGCTGCCCTTCTCAAAAGATGTCGTCTCCTCTATCGCACTCTCAATCCCCTTCTCTTTCACCAATCGCACAAGCTGAACGGCCTCTTCGTCCTCTTCCACATCGAAATAAAACGCAGCCGCTATACCCTTAATCAAATGGGCCCTTCCCAACTCAAACTCCCTGCACATATTGACCGCCCCAACCAACCTCTCGTTCGGCGCCAACTTCCTCAGCGGATTCCTCGAAACCCTCGCCAACTCGTCCTTGATATTCGGATTAGCGAAGCGCATCATCGTGCGCTCGATATAGTCGCGGTGGTCCTTCTCGTCGAAGCCATGCCTGCGAATGAGACCAGCCCCAGACTCATATAAAGCCTTCCTAGTAGTCTCCTTGCATTCCTCATCCGCAACCGCCTCCGCGATGGTCTTATACCCTTTGATGTACCCGAGAAAAGCCAGCATCGCATGCCCGCAGTTCAAAGTGTACAACTTGCGCTCCAAGAACGGCTGCAGACTATCCTGGAGCTGCATCCCCTTGATGTCCAGTGTACCCTTGACCCCGCTCTTCTCCACAATCCACTCGTAGAACCCCTCCACACCGACATCGAGGTTATTCTTTCCCTCAAAGGCAGGCACGATCCGATCGACTTCGCAATTCGGGAAACCAACGTTCTGGAGTAGTGCCAATTTGTCCTCAGACTTGAACGCATCGACGACATAGTCCTTGAGCTGCGACGTGGCGCCAATCATGTTCTCGCATGCGATCACCGTCAACTCGCCCTTCTCCCGCCTCTTGGAAATGCCTTCTGCAATGGTCCCGGCAATCTTCTTCAAAACATCGGGCCCGACGGATGTAGTAACGATGTCCGCATCAGCGATAGCATCAAGCGTACTCGTTTCGTTTGGCGTGGACCCTGATACGTCCGTAATCTTTTCGTCATCCTGTTCGTTGTTGGCATCAAGTACGTGGACCTTGTAGTGGGGCTCCTTGTTAAGCTCGTCGATGACGTCTTCTCGAACGTCGACGAATGTAACATGGTATCCCGATTGAGAGAGAAGAGGGCCAATGAAGCCACGCCCGCTATGGTGAGTGCTCGTCAACTTGGAAGGCTCGAGAAAGGTAGCGGAGTATCCATACATATTTCCCGCCCCAAAATGAACGGCGTTTTTGGCATGGATAACAGTTCTGTCTTGCTGGGAGTGCACCATGATGGTGGTTCTTGTTGGAGTTGTATGGAGCCAAAGTTGTAGGTGACGCCGGATTTCAATAGTTCGTGTCACGTGGCCTAAATGGTTGTGTGGCGTAAGAAGGTTTTTGTATTCCCAACTTGTAAACAAACCGACCAGGGCGAATTACGACGGTCGCGCCATTATTCAGTGACCTGTCAAACTACTGGAGCGAAAGCTTTCGATAGATGGTTGATAAAGAAAGTAACAAGATTGAAAAACTATTTACACGCAAAGGCATCATACAGCAAATGAGATGCGTAGTAGACCATGATAGGAAAAGTTCATCTACCTCCTCGAAACCGCCCTCTGAGGCCCGGTTTCCAACACCGACTTCGGTCCTTTTCTCGCCATCGCCCACAAAAACACCAAGATAATGATCCCAAACTGCAACCACATCCAGACCTCCAACATAACCTTGGCCAGACCGTGCGGTTGGGCCTCCGCCACCTGCGAGCGACCTACAAACACCTCAACGGCATTATTTGCATTCGGCACCTCCGTCGGGTCTTCCGAGAACGCTTCCTTCAATGGGCTTGAGGAAGAACCGCTCGCCGAGCGTTGGTGGCCTTGGAACTTCTCCACCACACTATCAAGCGCGGCTGAAATGCGCCGTGGTACGACAGGCTGGGCGAGAGCAACAAGCAAGGATTTTGGCCTCCTCTTCGCGCGGGGCGTGCGATTTCCGGATTCAGAGCCCTCAGAGCCATCATTCTCTGGAACCGCATCAACGTTGATCTTCAGACCATTCCGCACCTGGTCCGCGGGGTCTCCTTCGATGTACGGCTTGGCCTTCCTTCTGACTGACGGTGCTAATACAGAGTCCGTGAACCTGCCGTCAACCCATCGCGTGGTTCGGGCTCTGATAGTTTGAGACATCCGCCGAGTGCGTTCAAAGTTGACCAGGGACGCCGTGGGGGATCCTATTATAGGTGACGCGTCCTCAACGGCATCTTCAGGTGTGGGCGGTTCCAAGGTGAGCTGAAGACCGGTGGTCTTCATCAAAGGCGTCTTGTAACCGTGTTCTCTCTGATATGCGTCCATTTCGGAAGCGAACAAAGAGCGGAAACTATGAGGAGTCGGGTCAGAAGGCTGAGGCGATGGGGATGGGGGCCCGGAAAAGTTGCCAAGGCTGTAGAGGCTGGTATTCCGGAGGTGGTGGAAAGTTCCGTTCAGACTCCAGTCCTCACCCAGTTCGTTCTGTAAAGAACCGGGATGAAAAGGCGAATCAGAGAGCTCTTGTCCTGGCGTAGAGCAAGCCGATGAGGAAGAGAAATGTACAGACGACAGCGAAGGAGAAATAAGATCTGCATTATCCATCGAAGTAGTGCGGCAAAGTGTGGGTGTCTCAAAGGGGACAGACAATTTGCCCGGCTTTCGCGAAGGTCCACCAGCATGCTGGGGCGCCTCG
Organism: Mucidula mucida; assembly: GCA_015501055.1. Lineage (NCBI taxonomy): Eukaryota > Fungi > Basidiomycota > Agaricomycetes > Agaricales > Physalacriaceae > Mucidula > Mucidula mucida. Next base: position 187,118 of record JADNYV010000026.1, read on the forward strand.
AATAAACCCACGACAGACTTGCGTGCCTTGTGTGCCGCGGAGGCGCTAAGAAAAGCCTCCTCAAGATTAGGTGGCTTGGAACCGCCCTCAAGTGTTTTCCTAAAGCTTCGAAAACGAACCGTGGTGTTTGGACCAGAGTCTACAGGTGGCTCCGCCATCAAATCCTCCTCAACAAGCTCCATCGAAGGATCATTCAAGGACTCATACACTCGTGCCATGATCTCCGTCTCCCTTTGTACAGCCATCAATTTGTTGGAGTTCTCGTTTTGCCGTTCAATGATCTTGGAATTCGTCTCCTCTAGTTCGCGGATTTTCGACAGCAGCTGAGAGATGAGCGCAAGCTCGGGTTGAGAGACTGGTCGAGACTCGTCGTTCTCTACGTTTACTTCGCTATCCGCCGTGGGGAAGGGAATGAAATCCAATGTCATAGATTGAGAAACCATCTGTGGCGTGGTTTCTGATTCGTCTGACGTGGACAAGGTAGCAGGCATGGAAACAGAATTTGGTATGTGTTTTAGTGGGGAATGCGAAAGCGGTCCGCCTGGCGCGAAATCCTTCACCGCAAACTCGTCGGGCTCCTCCTCCTCCCGAGTAGGCGCAACACTAGGACGCTGCTTGCCCCCGACTTTCCGCTTCCATGCGGCCTCCAAGGGTTTCATTCGCTTTGCCTGTTCCTCGTATTCCTGGCTTTTGAGCTGTGTGTTCTCCAAGTCCTCCCGCAAAACGGCGATTTCCTTCTCCAATTGTTTCAGTTGGCGTCGACCAGAGGCCGCAGCACTCGCAGACTCGGCCTCGAGCTTTTCAACCTTCTGAGTGAGCTCGGCGTTCTGATCCGAGAGAAGATTGAGATCGTCTGGATGGATGGACATTCGGCGGACATGACGAAAAGCGGCAGCAGACGAGGATCGGGAAAGGCTGTTGGAATACACTTGGGGAGAGTCGTTGGAAGCCAAAGGAGAAGGAGAAGGGACAGGAGAGGCCACATTTGAACGCGGAAAACGAGCGAATAGAACTGAATGTTTGGTTTTTAGGGAGACATTATCCTCATGTAGACTCTGGGCGACGTGTGAGGCAAGATCAAGCTCTGCGAAGAGCAATTAGAACGACACGAGAAAGCAGTAGATGGGGAATCTTACCGCTTTCGCGCTGTTTGATGACACCATCTGCGCGTATGAGAAGACTCGACAACTCTTCGCGAGACCTTTCGTTGAGCCAGTCCATATTGTCGGTATCCAAGGATGTAAGACTTTGTCTCGGTGAGGATGCCTCCCGCTCGATTCGTTGATAGGTGGCAGAAACAGGAGACCCTAACAGAGTTCCCATCGGTGATTTATGAGACTTTGTCTGAGATGGAAAAGCAAATGCAGACGCGTATGGCGGAGGTGGAGATGAGTTGGTTTTCGCGGCTACGTTGTTCGAGCGCCGCATCTGGGCTGGTGGGCGAGGGCGAGAAACAGGCGTATCGGTGGAGAGCATAGCAGTTATCTGTTCAACGTGATGGCGTCCAGTCTCCATCCCGCGCGAGATTCTGAGGCACGTACCGGGAGTTTTAGGGATTAATGTTGTTCGTGAAGAGAATAGAATAGTCGTGTTCGTGTCGAGAGCGTTAGGCTAGAGCAAAGCATGGTCAACGTGTTGCTCGTCGTACGACACATACAACTCACATTGTCGTCAAATCGTAAAGGCGTGTCACTGAATAGCAACGGCGAGCACTAAACAAATAGTCCTCGCTGGCCTCCGACGACGTACTAGGACGCTGATAGTATTGCGGGTGGAGGTAAGGACTGTATTCAAAATGCTGATCCGTTTAATGGAGGCTTTACACGTGAATTCAGGGTTAGGAGCGTTTCGTGATCTAACGCCGGGTGTCTGCTGTTTCTTGGGGAACGAAAAAGTATTCAATCTGGGGTTCGATACAGCCGACATGAATTCACACCTCAAAGAATGCGCGTTCCACCGACTCACACGGACTTGGCCTTATTCTATAGCTTGATTCACAGCGCATTCTTGTTATGCCATCATGCTGTCAATAAATCGACAAGCTCGCTGCCAATACCGCCTTTTCAAGCAAGACATCTTCAATAAATCATAGACAAACGACCACGCTTTTGCCTCCTGAAGGCTGAAGACGCGTGAGGGGCAGCCCTGATCACATCCTCGACGATGGGCGGATAACCGAAACGTGATATTCTCAGAACAAAGATAACGCGATAGTCCATGATATCCCAGAAGCAGGGCGCGCTCTAATGAATACAAGGGGTCTTTCTCTCGATGAAGTCGACTGCTAACGTTCCCTCGTAGATGTTGGGCCGAACTTCCACTATGAGTTTCGCAACTAGGTTCAAGTTAGTTTCAAACCCGCCAGCTTCTTCCACAGGTATTTTGAAATGAGTCTTCGTCCTCACCATGTTGTGATTATACCTGCTGACCCTCCCCGACAGAATCGAAGGAGCAGTGAGTAAATTCACAGGACAATAGTCCAACTCTTCGTAGAGACAGCCGAAGTAGGCTATAATGGACAGAGGGGTACGGTGCGTAGACAGTAAGCGCTCCTGAACTCCACCTGGACGGCAGTGCACACTGTGCCTTTTCTGACAATATTCCGTCAAGGAAGTACATCCGCACGAACCTCGTCATAATTGGCTGGGTCAAAACCTCAGCCATATGAAAATACGGGCTCTCTTGGCGTCGTTGCGAGCTGCATGTCATAGCTGATCAAACCGAGCAAGCACAGGGGCGGGGGGGGGGGGGGGAAGAGCCAAAGACCACAAGACCAACATGTCTGAGAATAGTGTTATATATGTCCTAAAGACTTGGACTGTGAGAGAAGACCCAGCGTTTAGCTCTAATCAGTGTGAGCTATCAAGTACAATCAGTTGTTGTCAGAATGAAGGAGGACCACGCAACTTGAAAGATGTAGAGGCGCACGGAAGCTCCTGGAGATCGTTCACTTGCCTATTGTTAAGCTTAAGATGAACCATTGTAGCAAGACGTTTTTGCAGAAAGCGGTGGAAATTATCCATAGCGTAGATAGTATTACGCAGGGAACAGCTCCCCGTCGAAAGAGCAGACTGTACCTTCTTCCGGAAGTGTACCGTTGAAGAAGTATGACCGGATGTAACCGTCCGTGCAATTTGATGAACCAGCGAAGAAGGTCGAGTGCTAGAATAAGGGCGCATGAGATATTGAGTATTTGTAGAGAAGAAAAAGATCTTACACCAGCCGAATCTTGGGTAAGAATGACGGCACCTGGTAATCCAGCGGCGGTCTTCTTCGCGCTATGCGAGGGACGACATAAATGACATGTAAATTGGGATTGACAAGGTGGCTCACGCTGAGAGAGGTGTCACCGGGTCAGCCGTACTGCCAATGACGAGAAGAGGAAAGCTCGTATTTCCAGAGATAGGCCCCATGAACCGGCCTTCTCTATAAACTTTCCATCCGCTAGAAATGATAGAGCAATTGGTATGGGCTATGAGACGAGATACTAGAAGGAGGAACGTACAAACATCCCACCCGCTGGTACATCCACGAATCGGCAAAGGAGGACGTGTCTCTGAATGAATCCCAATAAGCCGTGAGGTCGGCAGCGGAGCCTCCGACTTCTACAGCATCACCACAGTTAATGGCGGTAAACGACTCTTGGGCATTGAAATACAGAGGGTTGTTGCCAGTGTTGCATTCGTATGCGGCGGCACCACCCGCAAGCAACGTAGAGAACGTGGATACATTACCTGCTTGTAGCTCGGCAAGGCCCTGAGCGAGGAACGGGAAGGAGATATAGGGGGCGTATAAGGACGTGAAGATGAGATTTTTCAACACGGTAAAATCAATGATCGCATAGGCACCAGAAGAAGTGTCGTAGACAGGAATGGGAGAAGCGAGGACAGAGCTGTACAGGCTCTGAAGATGCGGAGTCTGCGTAGAGAGCGAGTAGGGCCAGCAGCATAACAACTATCGAAGAATACTTGAAGAGCCTTGTCGGCGTCTCCGACCGCCCCCTGTGCAGTGTGGTCAATCCCACCGCGATGAAGGAAAACGTATGGCATACCCAAGTACCAGTTCTGCACATCCACGACGCCATCGATAAGTAAGCGATCCACACGATCCTGAAAGATATACGGGTCAGCACAACAGATAAAAGAAGAAAAACACTCTCACTGGAAACATTGCAGCAAATGTGGCGCCGAGAACCGTTCCATAACTTTGAACACAGGTCATTCCCAGTCAACCGATGGCATAACTTCAACGCACGAAATGCCCCAATACATAAGCTTCTCTTGTCCTGCAACGTCGATAATCCTCAACAGTCCAATGAACGGCAAAAGGCCTGTAGTATCACGGTCCTTCGCCAGTTGTCCCTGAATTTGCGAAGCCGCCCACAACTTGGGAATCAATGTTGTGTCATGTGTGGCGTTAACGATGCCAGCAGCCTTCGTGCGGTCAGCGAGCCAGAGATTGCGTTCCGTCTCGGTTAGGAAGAATTCAGCTCGAGGTGTGGTCACACCGACACCTTACTCAATATCATTAGGGTGAGATGGAACTGTAACAGCTATTGGGCGTACCTCGAGGATCAAAGGAAACAATGTCATATTGTGATCCGAGAACTTGAGCTATGCGAGGGCCGTAAGTGGCAGGCAGCTCGGTGACGCCGCTTCCGCCTGGTCCACCAGGATTGAAGAGAACCATGCCGCGATAGTCGTCCGCAGACCCAGTCGCCGCGTACTTGACGAGGGCGAGGACGACACTGTCCCCATCCTCGTTCGAGTAGTCTAATGGGACCTATAAAGTCCTTGATCAACAATGGCCGTCAGAGACTGAGGGACTAAAACCGTACCTTCAGACGCGTGCACTGAAAACCATCGTAACAGTCTATCCAGCTAAAATTCGCGGTCGCTTGCACCTTCACAACGCCATGTTAGCGAGCGTAAGGAGAGACATTTCCGGCTTACAGAACTCCAGTCAAAGGTTTGAGCGAAAGCGCCCGAGGAAGAACGAAGCGAAATTGAGAACAAAAGGCTACGAAAAACCATGATTAGAAAAAGGGAATGAAAAAGAGGTGTATGACGGTAACATTTGCGAGAATAGATGCCTTATATAACTTCGACGATGTCGGTAAAAGAACAGGAACGGCACCATTGACTCTGAGTTGCCGTCTGCGCCAAGCAGTTCAGACTATTTACTGCGGCTACAGACTGGGCTGGTATGAATCTTGTTTCACGCAACAATAGAAACTCTGGCACCACCCCAAGGTGTGACCCCAAGTGGAGACGAGCGAGGCAGTGTGATAGATTCCTACGTAGGTCATTGACAAGGATCCGCTCGATATCGACAAACTTGTTGAGCGAAGGCGATCCATATGATGTCATCATATATCATGGAAGGAATGCAACATGTCAAAGTCTGCTTGACAGTCGAAAAACAGCCGTTTCTTCAGAGTCAGAGCGATGCAAGAGCCGATGGAAGTCAAGTGAGAGGTCATGAGACTTGCAATCATTTTTCGATCAGCATTGCCGCCGACATCATCAAGGAACACGCGGGCGCGTTCATTGTGGCCAAAATTGTACAGTACGTTAGGCGTATAAGTAGTCAGCTGCAGCATGCCTCGTACGTAGCTGGGCGTCATGCCTGCAAATCTCATATCCGGTCTTGATGTGCTGCCACGCCTGGTCTTACAACAAGTCGATGGCCGCAGCACTACTTAACGTGCTCAGTTCACCGCGTGATGTCAGTGATTAGCTGAGCCGTCCTTGTGAGCTTCAGAGTACCCTCAAGGCTATGAAGCTAGGACAAAACACGCGCTTGTACAAGAATAGCCTACTCGTAAACGACCACACGCTTGAATTTCTGGGTGACCGAGTGTCTTCCGCTTCTAGTATATCACTACCTGAGTACGACAAAGTGTAATTGACTGTAAGGCGACGCACCGGCAAACGAAGAATGTTATAGCAGGCATCAGGCGTTCATACATATAGTAAGAAGTTCTTTGATCATCCTAATACATAACTTGAATGTACATACTGTTGAAGTAGTCGTTCTATCTAAATACAAAAATATACAAAACTTCTGGGGAAGCGAATTGACTCGAAGCTCTGGTCGCGACTTCATTTCGTCTCGCTGGCCTTCACATCACCAGCCTTCACGCCGCCAGCAATCAACTCATCCAACCTGTACCGCGCATGACTGGTGTGAAAAGCGATGTAGCGTTCCGCGAAACCATTATACGCTTTCAAGGCGGCAGACTCTGGCTCCAGCATTGATGTTACGTTCCTGTCGGCCTCAATCATCTCCTTGGAGAAATCACGGAGGACAGCACTCTTTCTCAAGCCGAGGCAGCGCGCGGCGGTGGAGACCAAATTCGTCTCTTCGCCAGCGATCTCCTCCTTGTAGAAAGACAAAACGTCACTGTTATAACGCGTAAGAGGCAGCCTTGATTGTGAGACAAACTTGAACACTTACTTTCCCTCATTGAGGAGTACCAACAACTCTGGAAAGCGTGGATGTATGAATCAACTGGGACCTCGGGAGGGAATACGAGGAACGCGTATGGTTCTGCTGTACCAGAGAGACCACGGACGAACTTGGGGAATCTTTTCGCAGATGGCAACAACTGTAGGGTTATTTAGACTTTACCGTTGAGCGCGAGGATAATCAAAATCTCACCTTCAAACTTTGCGTACGCTGTTCTAGGAATTGAGCGGTCACGAAGTTGAGGGCGGCTGCCGTGATGATGTTCGCGGCCAGCGGGTCGAAGTAGGCATGCATACCACGGAAGAAGTTGGCGAAGAATTCGAGTCCTACGTCCTCCTGCGGTTGTCCTGCGCAGAATCGAACGTTGAAGTTGGCAAGCCACGTCAAGTTGTCCGGAAATCTGTCTTCGACATAGAAGATGAACGCCGTGTAGAAGGCAGCAAAAATCCGCCTAGGCATGCTTTCTAGATGGCCGTACGCCACGCTGGCCATACGGATTCCGCCCGGAAGACAACTCGTGAACAAGAAAGTCATTGCAGGATCATCGATGGGATAACCGCGCGACTTAACCTCTTGGTAGCAGAGATCGAGTAGGACGGGATCATGGCCGACAATGGGGCTTGAAGTGGTCTTAAAATGTGCGAGGACCTCGATGCAGATTTCTCTGATTTCCTTGACATCTGCAACGGACTCGTTGATGACAACCTGTAAATCCATCAGACAACAGTATAAAGAAAGGCCAAAGACACGGACAGGTCCAAGTTCCGACGAAACGGGCGTCACACCGACGGTTGCTGGAATCATCTGGAATGCGATGGTCGACGATTGGAGAGAAATGTTACTGTGAGTGTTTGTTTCTTCTTCGTCGCGCCTTTCGTCTTTATATACGTATCGATACATGCAGGAACACGCGCCCGTGAACGCATATCTACACGAAATCAGAAAATTGCTTCTCCAGAAGGCCTTTGGTATCGCCATCACAAGCAAGATGTCTTCCATTTTCTCATACAGTGCCCAGCCTACCTCTATCATGAGGATTCCCTCGAACGCCGCATGAACTCTTTTGTAAACTACGCGTTGTGACGCGAAATGCCGGCAAGGGTCCAGAGTCGCCCTGAAGTTCGAACTTCCCCGGAACGTCGTCGAGATCCCATCACGCGTGAAGGTATGGATAAAAGATGAATGTTTTGATTGAGATGTCTAGGGCATCGTCTAGATATTGAATGTTAGTAGAGGATCCTCTGAGTCCAGGCCCACATAAGATATGGCAGGTCAACCGGCGGTCGAGCCAACAATCACTGGGACGCTATTCTTCTTCTAGGGTCAGCGATGAGGAACTTTCAGATAGAGACTGATAGGAATTCATTGCGAGAGCGAGCATCCATGGAGTTGTCCAGTCCAGTCAACCAAACACGAACAAACTCACGGCCACCCTCAGAAGTGTACGTTCAATGCCAATTCAATTCTCCTCCGTCCTGCCTTACAGACGTGTATTGTATGTATTATGTATCTGTCAATCAGATTCCGCGTCTCGCCTATCTTCGTGGAGCGGTCTGTCGTACTTAGGCTAGGATTTCATGTGTCAACGACTTAACGTGACTATATGCAGTAATACTAATGCCATGTTCGGTAACCCGGAGAGATTCTCCTTCTTTTATGGAAGTAAAAGGACCTTACTTGGTGAGAAACAAACGGTCCGGATTAATGTTCGTAAGTCCCCGGAATGTATAGTTTTCGTTAGTCATAGCTTGAGGGTAAACCAGGCGGAGGGGACCTCCGTCCTGAGAAACCACTCGTTCAACTGGCAGGTATCCTGTGAGTGTGGGACCTCCGCTCACGGGCGCAAGTCGAACGTCCCATACAAATCTTATCCCTGAACTCTTTTAAACCTCATTTCGGACTGACCGAGGCCCATCACGCTACGCCACAGTCGCTCCTTACGTAGTACAGTAGTGCTCAGACAAAAAGTCTGAAGATACGCTGGATGTATGATTCATGTACATGTATATTGTGCACCTCGCCACATTCTGCAAAGGTGGGTAGATGGAGCAATCTGATTATGGGTATGACGCGGCACTGACAGAGAAAGAGGGTTAATACTGGCGCGCCGGACGTTCGGTGGACAAAGGCGGACAAATAACAGGAAAGGCATGGAAATGCTTAAATCTGAGTCAAGGTTAGGGCAGTTTTGCGTACTAGGGTTAGCGCATTTAACGGATCATATAACACAAACTGCCACCTGTACTTGGTGATGCAAACGTCAATGGGGCTCCACTATCGGCGGTCGTCTGTAACGCTGATGCGGCATATAGTACGGTTCTGAAATAAATCCTTACGATCTACTCGAAGACCGGTGGCAATAAATGTGCGCCACACCTCCTCTTCGAAGGCTGCCAGTATTGCTGGCTTCACGTACATGGTACAGCTCTTGCAAGAGAGATTCGTTCATCGAATGTCATAATGCCTAAGGCTTCACCCCTCTCAAATGAACGATTTGCTCACATTCTTTCCCGACATTAGCCCGACGTTCTTCTTGCATGTGCGATCCGGGGATTCTGTAGGCGGATCTCAGTCAATTCCAAGGATGACCAAGGTGCGGTACAAACTTGCGGGAGGAGAAGACCAGACAATAAGCCTCCATGAAGGCCATTCTTTCTTTGTGGATCAGACCACGATCAGACCTCCGACATTGTGGCAGGTTTGAGTAACGTGCAGAGACACCTTCTTTTGAGGTAACCCATAAGATATGGTAAGAGTTTCGCACCCCGACCATCCACCAGAACAGAACAGAGGACGGAACAGATCGCAGTGGCACATTGATGATTAACCCTTAAGTTTTTCCACCGTCACAGAGTTGCAACTCAGTAATGGTCTATACCAGGTGGACATCACTGCTGCCTCCTGTAGACATATCATCGGACGCAATGAGCGGGTAAATAAAGCGATGTACACATGCAAGCATCTCAAGTTCCAAATATGTTGAATGATGCAACTGTTACTATGTAATCGCAAGAAGGTAGTCAGAAGAAAGAGTTCTGTGTTGACGCACCTAGCAAGTACCACATTGGACGAAGCAGCGACGTCGGCCTTTCTAAGTGTGTCAGGAAGGACGCCGTACAAAATCCCTTTGACTGTTGTTGTGCTCTCGATCGCGTGTGAAGAGCTTGCTTTGGACGTTTGAGTACAAGCCCCATCGTTCCAGGTGTCGCGATCTTCTGCGTCTTAAGTACAAGATGAACGCATAAAAAAACCACCAGCGGGAAGAGGCACAGAACGGTGCCCGGTCCGAGTATCCGAGGCACGTCATTTGCACGAAATCCTTTCTTCACCGATCCACGAATAATGCATATGCACGGTTACTCAGCACTCTTCTTGTCCTCGCTCAACGATGTCGTCTAGTATGTCACACCTATCGAAGCCTTTAGCTCTCCCCATATCACCAGAAGATCTCACCCTCATCAACACCTTTTTGAGTGACTGCACCCCAGAGGACATTCTACAATGGGCCGTAGACTATCTGCCCGGATTATACCAGACAACAGCCTTTGGTCTTACTGGACTGGTGGCGATTGACATGTTGTCAAAAATCACCAAATCGCCGCCGCCTCTTATATTCATCGACACGCTCTATCATTTCCCAGAGACGTATGCTCTCGTGGAGGAAGTGAAAGAGAAGTACGGCGTTCCCGTGCACGTGTACAAACCGCGGCATGCGAAACTGTAGCGGATTTTGAAGCTAAGTATGGAGACAAACTTTGGGAGAAGGACGAAGACACGTACGATTTTGCTGTCAAGGTAAGCACGAATGGCTCCCCTCAAACACGGCAACAGCTGAGCGCTATTTCCAGGTCGAGCCCGCGCGAAGAGCGTATCAAGACCTCGGCGTCAAGTCTGTCATAACAGGCCGTCGCGCATCTCAAGGTGCAGATCGCGCCTCGTTACAACCTCTCGAAATCGACAGCACCGGGCTAATTAAGCTGAATCCTTTGTTCGCGTGGACTTTTCCTTTCGTGGAATGGTATGTTTCGGAGAACAATGTCCCGCGCAACAAGCTACTGGCAGAGGGCTACCGAAGCGTCGGCGACTGGCACAGTACTGTTAAAGTTGCAGAGGGCCAGGACGAACGCGCAGGGCGCTGGGCGGGTCGCGAAAAGTCGGAATGTGGTCTACACAAGGATTATTTTGCCATGAAAGCGCAAGCGAAAGATGCAGTGAGTCCTGTTCAGTTGTGTTAAGCCATCTGTTGGCGCTGATCGTTAACGATGTGAAGGTTTCTGCGTCCGTTGTGGCTGCCTGATAGTAACATGTTACTGCTGACGTCTTGTGCTTTGTATATGTGCTCCGATTAGAAGTATCACATCACTACTAGCCGTCGAAGCCTACTATGTTGTGTGGCGGCACGGACGTTACCCACCATTTCTGGCCACCTCCAGGGGCCGAGAACGTGCCAAACGCAAAGTGCCCCTATCCCAAAGTCGCTGAAACGTCATCTACCATCCCTTCATGTCTTCTGGAGTCGACTTGTTCAGGAAAGCCGAAATGCTATACTTTCTGGGAAATGTGGACGATACCTTTGACTACTACCAGCGCGCAATCATAAAAATTCTCAAGGATGAAATTGTAACTGCTCTCATACCGTCGGAAATTGCCCAATTGCCCGATGTCGCCAATGACAAGTCACACCCTCGAGAGATGCTTGGACTGGCATGGAGGAATTTTGTCGGTTACTTTCAGGATCAAGAAATGAAGAAGGACAAAGGTACAGTACTTCATTGATCCTTTTCCTCACCCCCAGTGTCAAACAACCTTGAGCCTTAGATACCTCCCCAGAAGCTTATAAACTCCTGAAGATGTTCAACCCCAAGTCTACTCACGACTTCCACCGTTTCCACACAGCCGAAGCGAAAATCTTCCTCAAAGGGATGCAGATATCCGCTGCTTTCACACTCGGACTCCTCGCATGGGATTCTAATGACCGAGTCGCGGCCGTAAAGTACTACCGCGTTGGCCTTGACATGGCCAAAGAGTACCCAGGATACGACAGAATGTCTGAGGCTGCGATTGGCTGGGAAACGTACATCGCGGATGAAGTATCTGAGATGAGAGACAACATGGCAGTCCTGTTACAGAACGACGAGTGGAACGTGCAGCTCTCGGCTGCACTATATGGTGATACTGGTAGTACCAAGCGAAAGCAAGTTATATCGGGAATAGGCTATAGGCGAATTGAGGCGGACGGCAGTGGCGGCTTGGAGAGGGGCGAAATTCAGATTGCGAGTGACAAGTGCGATAACTGTGGGAGGCGGGACGCGAAAATGCCGCAGTGCAGCGTTTGTAAGGGTGCGACTTGTAGGTCTCTCCATGCCGCCAAATGGGCTGGCGATTATTAACCAGTTCTGTTTGCAGATTGCGACGCAGCTTGTCAGACGGCGCATTGGCCGTGAGTCTCTACGTTACTCTCATGCCATCGTGTTTATAGTTTATCTAGGAAGCACAAGGCTGCCTGTAGGGCATCGAGAAGATGAACCTCAAGGGCGTTTTGATACCGTAGCTACCTGTAGGTCCCGAGGTACTTGTCATTGACAAGGCAAGTGTTAAAGTCATTCTGATCACGCGTAGTGATGGCAGCGCCAAGGACCGAAGAAAGAAAAGTGGCGGCAACGAAGGAGGCTTTGAAGAGCATGGTGGTAGCCGAAGAGAGAAAGTAGACTATGCGGTGAAATTTGGAATGGGAAAGGAGAACGGGTCACTTCGAGTGATTTCATGATTCTTCTATACACGTCGCGAACGGTGAAGGTCGCCCGTAACTGTATCGTGCCCTGTGATGATACGAAGTACCGTCGGAAAACGGTTTGCCAGAGAGATCAAAACGCGAAATGCGAATCATAGCGTGCCTCCCGAATCCGCGTGTTTAGCCTCATCTTGGATTCGGAATGCTATGTCCTCCGAGCGAAAGTGTCCGACGACCACAAGCGATTTCTCTTCGCCACATCTAGTATTTCATGCTACGCGAGCTATCAGTCCGTCTAGCGACTAACTCTCGCATGTTACATCCGCAGGGTAGCGACAGTGAGCAACATATGGACCATTTGAGAGACGGGATATCATAACGTTCGTATAGCCTACATATTGGCCGTAGCATCTCGGTTGTCCACTTTGTCTGAAGAGGGTGTGAGAGGCGGAGTAGCCCTCCGACGACTTGATATTTGCAAGTAGACTTCAGAGAGTCGACAACAATCATTATCAAATGATACTTCTTATGGTGGATGAATCCTTAACTGCTGGTGCATAGAGCCGGCAGCGACCAGTGGTTTGTCCGCCGATGGAATTCATTTTATCGCTAGATACTCGCCGACAGGTTCTCCGAGAGGGTCTGTCAGCGGCGGGAGACTGGAAAGGTCCTGAAGTTATACCTTCAGTCGTGCGCACTGATAGCTGCTGTCACCACGTTCATTTCAGTTAAAGACAGCAGTCTTTTGAACCTTCATAATCAAAGGTCATCAAATGTTCGCGAAGTTGAACAGAGCTCCAGTCAAACGTTTGAGCGAAAGCGCCAGAGTCAGAGAGCAGCATAGACGAAAACACGAAGCCCAACAAAGCCACTGATGCTTAGACAGAAAGTAACGGAGACAATGCATGTTCAGCGCTTTTATAAGATTTAGAGTAAGTGCCGTTAGCCAGAGCAGACAGAACAGAACGGTATAGAGTTCCCGTTCAGTCTCAACGAGAAGAAGCTCGGGGTTCCATAGAGTTGATGGTGGTAATGAGGAAAGACGCCGAACAAGTTTGGCGCGGAATAGCTTCAAACCCTAACCCTAGAAGACCCTAGTTCGTGTGCGACGCGTCTCTTCCTCATACGACCATCATCTCACGTTTACAGCTGCTCAACAGCGATGATACCCGACCCGACAGGCAAATTAAACTAGAATAATGATTGGGAAAAGCATTCACGCTTACATCGGAATCCACATCGCCATAGGCTTTCTTAGAGCAATCGCTCCGGCCAGCTTTGCGTACATCTTTGCCTGCATAATACTGCGCACATCCGTGTTCTCGCCATGGTTATCCCTAATTGCCGTCCCGGAGGCGCTTTTTTATTTGTTCGGTTATCTCCCGCGGCGGTCAAAGATTATACGAGTGAATACTCCTTTTCGCGTCTTTGATTACCCCTTATTGACGGTATTTAGCCTCCGTTACACGCTCCAGAACGCCTTACAAAGGAACAGCGCGAGCGCATGTTCTTGAATTGCACCCAGAACCCAGCGAATCTCCCCCAATGGTTTCTCTCTAGTGACAGTTCTGCAATCAAACGAGAGAACGTCATTGACTGGCTCTTGTGGGCGTTCTTTGAAGTCAAAGCAGAGGATGTCGAGAAGGAAGAGCTTGTCGAGTGGAGCGATGAAATGAACTCTTATGTTGAAGCACTCGAGAAAGTTGTTGGTCATTCGTTTCCTCCTGGCCGCAACGGTGAAGTCAAGAGCATGAGGCTTAGCTTCGACCCAGTCGTGACACTCCATAGACCGCTCACATGGTACATTGTGCGTCTGATTTCACCGAGTCCCACCTACAATCTCATCACTATGCACTAGACCGTTGAGTTCGTGGATATGTTCACTGCTTGCAATCTTGTGGCCATTGGGCTCAAACATTACGCGCCAACTCGTTGGTTCCAAGAGTTTCCTTCGCGTCCTTGGACGATTTTGTCGCGCAAGTCTGTCACGCCAGAGATCCCGTACTGGTTCCGGCCGCATCGTTCAACGAACAAGAAACCAATAATATTCATTCACGGGATTGGTGTAAGTCGTCGATTTCAGGGGTTGTATGATGGTACTCACGGTGCCCATAGATAGGGCTTTTCCCATACATACCCTTTCTGCGCGAGCTTGATCCAGAGGTGGGAATCCTGCTCATAGAGATCCTTCCCGTCAGCACACGAATGACTTCCATGCCGGTCCTTCCTCGACCGGTCATGTTAGACACATTCTACACGATTACTTCTTCTCTGAACATCTCCGAGGCTATCCTGGTTTCTCATTCGTACGGTACCGTCGTCGCTGGGCACATCATGCGTTCTCAACAGCTCGCTCGTCGTGAAGAGTCACCTGCGCCGACGAAGATCACCGCGTATTGCTTCGTCGACCCAATTCCGTTCCTCTTATATTTCCCTGATATCATATTCAATTTCCTCTACCGAACACCAAGCAGTGCCAACGAATGGTTGTTGTGGTACTTTGCCAGCCGCGACGCTGATGTAGGGAGGACACTGGGGAGACACTTCTTCTGGATGGAGAATGTGGTGTTCAAGGAAGACTTGGAGGGAGAGACCGTTGGGGTGGTGCTTTCGGGCGAAGACCAAGTCGTTCCGGCGAAGCACGTGTGGACGTATCTGACTGGAGAGGAGGCGGATGACGAATCGCATCGTTGGGTCAGTGAGAACTCGAAGTTGGAGGTCCTGTATTACCCTAGTGCGGACCATGCGACCATCTTTGATCGGAAGAAGACTAGGAGTAGGCTTTTGGAGATTATTGATAGACTCTCCAGAGGCCCTGTTGAGTAGATTTATGCTGTGTTCATAATGCTGAGCATGTATGTTTGCTACATACAGTATAAATGTGATATCCACTAGATTTTCATTTACCTGACATATTGTCATCTTACAAGAAATGGGGTTCTAGAGTTGTAGTGCAAAATTCAGCGAAAGGACTAAACACCTAAGCTTCACTCGTCATTGTACAGTTTTCAGTCGGCGAAAAGTTGGAAGAGATTATCTATAACATGGACTGAAAGTAACAGATCTAATTACGACCGCGCAGGGAACAGCTCCTGATCAACCGAGCAGACTGTTCCTTCTTTCGGAAGTGTACCATTGAAAAAGTACGCCCGAATGTAACCGTCCGTGCAATTCGACGAACCGGCGAAGAACGACGTGTGCTAAAAACAATGAATGGTACATGAGATAAACCAATCATTCCAACTTGAAAGAACTTACACCAGCCGCGTTCTGGGTGAGAACAACGGCACCCGGAAAGCCGGCAGCGGTCTTCTTCGCTCTAATATGTGAGTCACGAGATTAGTACCATAGTACAGATGGGAATAGACAAAAGAGTCATACGCTGAGAGCGGTGCTACAGGGTCAGCCGTATTGCCAATGAGCAGAAGTGGGAAGCTTGTATTTCCAGAGATGGGGCCCATGAACCGGCCTTCTCTATAAACTTTCCATCCGCTAGAAATGATAGAGCAGTTTGTATGGGCTATGAGACGAGATACTGGAAGGAGGAACGTACACGCATCCCACTCGTTGGTACATCCACGAATCGGCAAAGGAAGACTTGACTTTGAACGAATCCCAGTAGGCAGTGAGGTCGGCAGCGGAACCCCCGACCTCTACAGCATCACCACAATTGACGGCAGTAAACGTCTCCTGCGCATTGGCGTACGGCGGGTTGGTGCCAGTGTTACATTCGTACACCGAGGCATCACCCGTGAGGAACGCAGAGAACGTGGATACATTACCGACTTGTAGCTCGGCGAGGCCCTGCGCAAGCAACGGGAAGTAAATATGCGGAAAGTACATGGAAACGAAGACGAAGATTTTTAAGAGATTGGCGTCAATGACCGCGTAAGTGCCAGAAGAAGCGTCGTACACGGGAATGGGCGAAGCGCGGACAGAGTCGTAGAGCTTTTGGAGGTTGGCTTGGATCTGTGATGCGGAGTCCGCGTAGAAAGCACAGCGAGTGGGGCCGGCAGCATGACAGCTATCGAAGAATGCTTGAAGAGTCTTGTCGGAGTCTAGCAAATCGGAGGTCATATCACCTGTGGAGGATGATCAGTTCCATTGAAATGAGGAAGAACGTATAGTGTACCCAAGTACCAGTTCTGAACATCCACGACGCCGTCAATCAGTAAGCGATCCACACGATCCTAAAAGTCATAAACAAATTAGCTTAACAGAGGAAAAGAAGATGAATCCCTCTCACTGGAAACATTGCAGCAAATGTGGCGCCGAGAACTGTTCCATATCTTTGAACACAGGTCACTTCGAGTCAAATGATGAATATATATCAACCCACGAAATGCCCCAGTACAGCAACTTCTCTTGTCCCGCAACGTCGATAATCCTCAACAAGTCTCTAGCGACATTTTCCGTCCCAATGAACGGCAAAAGGCCTGCAGTGTCACGATCCTTTGCCAGCTGTCCCTGAATTTGCGAACTCGCCCACAACTTGGGAAGCAATGTCGTATCGTGCGTGGCGTTGACAATGCTGGAAAACTTCGTCGGGTCGTTATACCAAAGATTGCGTTCCGTCTCGGTAAGGAAGAATTCGGCGCGTGGTGTGGTTGCACCGACACCTTATTCAATACCATTAGGATGAATTGAAGGTGCAATAGCATTACGCGTACCTCGAGGATCAAAGGAAATAATGTCGTACTGTGGTCCAAGCACTTGGGCTAGGCGGGGGCCGTAAGTGGCAGGCAGCTCGGTGACGCCGCTTCCGCCTGGTCCACCAGGATTGAAGAG
Source organism: Mucidula mucida (assembly GCA_015501055.1). Lineage (NCBI taxonomy): Eukaryota > Fungi > Basidiomycota > Agaricomycetes > Agaricales > Physalacriaceae > Mucidula > Mucidula mucida. The sequence goes on from JADNYV010000026.1 coordinate 204,108, forward strand.
AACCATGCCGCGATAGTCATCGGCAGGCGCAGTGGCTGGGTACTTGATGAGTGCGAGACCGACACTGGCCCCATCTTCCTTCGAGTAGTCTAACGGGACCTATAAAGTCCTTGATCAGCAATGGCCGTCAGAGACTAAGGTGTTAGATTCGTACCTTTAGACGCGTGCACTGAAAACTATCGTAACAGTCTATCCAGCTGAAATTAGCTGTCGCTTGCACCTTCAAAACGCCATGTTACCAAGAGGAAGGAAAGACAATCCCGGCTTACAGAACTCCAGTCGAAAGTTTGAGCGAAAGCGCCCGATGAAGAAAGAAGCAAAATCGAGAACAAAAGGCTACGAAAACTCATGATTAGAGAAAGTTGAACGATCCCAAAGAGGTAGATGCTCTGAACCTTTTTGCGAGAGTAACCGTCTTATATAGCTTTGACGCTGTCTAGTCAGCGTCTCAACAAGAATCGTACTATAAAGTTACCATCCATGCCAGCCACAGTTAGTTCGCGCCAGTAATGCGGCTACGCAGATCCCGTCCACCACCCTGTTAGTTTTAGTGAAGACGGACAACACACGAACGACATCAGGTCAAGATGATACCCTGCCGATGCATGTCGGAAATTCTCCGTTCATATAGTTCGTTCGTTCAGCTCACAGTCGATCTTAGATCTATCCTAGCATTTTCATGACGATGCTGTCAAAATCAATCATGGACTGAAGCGAAGACACTCACAATTGACAAGGAACACACGTGCGCTGCGGCGCTGCCTTTGGACGGTAAGGAACCAGTGAAAGAATAGGACATCTCCGAAAGTCAAGCATCAGAAGCAGATAACTACCAGTGGATCTCGTACGGCGCGTCGATCTCCAGGCATCCACTCAAAGACTGATAGTTTTCAGGCGTGGCGCCCAAAGAGTCAGCTGCGCATACGTCCTATCCTCTAGTGCGGAAAGGGACAATGGGTTTCAAAAATGCCGAGGTCATCGAGAGCCGCATCCTTGACACCAATGAACGGAACCGCCTAAGGGCACACCATTGTAGCGTATCGGTCATCGTGCCGAGATCCTCGATAGTACTTAAAAGTCTAGAGCATCAAGTGTCTGTTGCGGTATCAAGCATGTGCCTAACTGAAGCGAGGGCTTTGCTAATGTTCTCCAGAGCTGTGACTGAGTCTTTTTTGCGTAGGTTGCTGCACATCATAGTACTAGTGAAAGGATGGTTAGGGGCACCGATCATTGACACGCTGGCCCATCTACCGCCACCACAGTAGTTGGCGCCCAACCTATTCCATCGTGAAAACTGAAACTCAGTATGATCTTCACGCTGTCGCCCTGCAGTCTCTTCGTCAATCTGAGCGCGGCATCACGGTCTCGCCCAAGGACTATTACTATTCTGTGCGATGAAAGCGCAAGCGATAACTCCGTCCGAACTCAATTGATGTGTTAGTCCATCTACCGGCGATGCTGATGTCAACCGTCAACGATATGCCAGGCTGGACGTCCACACTGGCGGCTGCCTAAATTCCATGTCCACCTCCGCGGTAGTACTCCTTCTGACCTGTACACATCCTGCTTCTCGAGCTCAAGAAAGCCCTCTGAGTCTCTTGTTCACAGCCCCGAAGGAGCCCCAGGCATCAACCCTGCAAATCAATCATTCCCCCCTACCTCTACTCCGCGCCGCCACCCAAGGAAATCTAAACGGAGCCTTAAACGACAACGATGCCTTCCCTAAATAGACGAATCTGACTTTCAAACCCTGCGTTCCTGTCTTTTCCTCTCCACCCATGGCCCTCAAGTGAGTAGTAGTAGCACACACGCGCGGGGAACACCTAGCTGACTACAACGGCCTATAGACCCAACCTGGGAGCCAACGACGCGATGCTGCCGCCGCTGCCCCGGTTCCTCTCGCGGGCGATTCAGGTGCAGGTGTTCACGCATCGCAGCTACTTTGCACGGCCGACGCACATTTTCGAGGACCATCCGGACGATCCGTCGCCAGATAACGAAAAGTACGTGGTCGATCGTTCGCGATCGGGTTCCTTCCTCTTGCTCATTACCACTTGCAGACTCGAGCACCTAGGCGACACCGTGCTCGGGCTCGTCGTGACCAAGTTGATGCTCGAGATGTATCCCGGCCTGCGCGTGGGGCCGTCCACTGTGAGCATTATGCCGGCAAGCTCAAGCTTTCCAGGCTAACACGATCGACAGAAAATCCGCGCGTTGATGGTGGGCAACGCCACGCTCGCTGACATGTCTGTTGTTTCTCCGCTCTCACTAAATACCCTTGTCGAGCTCATGCGGTCATACCCAGATCTGTCAAATACAAGCTGCCGGAGCAACTTAGGCTACACCCAGCTCAGGCGCTCACGCTGAAAGCGTCTACAAACGTACAGGGTATGGCTTCTTGTTCCTAGCCTTACGGTACTTTCAGAAACTGACCTGATGCTTAGCGGACGTCTTCGAAGTAAGCAGCCCATTCCTATCGGGCCATGGCAGCATCTGACCTGATTATTCCTCAGTCATTTGTCGGCGGGCTTTACCAAGACCAGGGCCTCGCCCGCGTCGAGGAGTGGCTCTTTGCACTGTTCCGTCCCTACGCGGAGCTCGCGTACAGCGTCGTGCGCAAGCAGCACGGCCTCCCGCTCACACCGTTCTACGATTCGGCACGGGTGCCGCTCTCCCATACGGATCTCAACATCAACACTGACGCGACGACGCTTACGGGGCACCTCGGGCTATTCAACCAGCAGCTGCAGAAGACGAACCGCCAGGTCGAATGGGTTTATTCTGCGGGCGACGCGGGCCAGGACGCGGGCACGAAGACGACGCCGGTCTGGTACGTTACAGTTGTCGTCGATGGCGAGTTCTTCGGACGCGGTAAAGGAATCACGAAAAAGTCGGCGCGGAACGAGGCGGCCAAGGAGGGACTCAAGAAGCTGGAGATGCAAGCGGGCACGACGTGAACTTCTGTCCTGCCTGGTCTCTCCAGACTGAAGCTGGACATACCATACACGGGCGATGGCTCGCTTCAGTGTGCAGAGGCTGCGGTGGAGCTGGGGTTTACTAAGTCTGAACAGGATGTTCAGTGTGGCACCTGGAAGCAATACTAGTCAGATAGATGATGCGATTTACACATGCAATTCAGTTCTCTTGTTATCAAAACCCCGGTGGACGTCCTGCTGATTTGGAATGCGGAGTAAGTGTAACGAGCCGGGACCACCGTCTGTGCGAAAAAAAGGTGGTGTGGTATTCGACAAGCGGCGGTTCGATAATTAAAGAATAGATTGTACGCGGAAAGCAAGACAGAGGACAAGGGGAAAAATCTAAACAGAGCCCGTCGAGTAATATCTCCATCCAAAGTAGGCACCGAGCAGTGCGAGAGGCACAAAGTACATCATGCTGGAGAGAAACGATGAGTGGGGCTCCGACGGTATGAACGGGGCACGTACTTTGATGTCTGCTCAACAGCACCGGCCACCCGTGTAGCTTGGGCAGCAGCAGCCCCCGACTTGAGATCAAGCCCCTACAATGTATGCGTTAAAACGATTAGCGGTCCCGACCGGATGCCTGCCACGTACACTGTTCTTGTCAAAGTCGCCTACAAGCAGACCCGGCAGCAGCGCCCGAGCCTCGTCCGAGTGACCAACGTCCTCGAATCCTTCCGTTGCGTCTTGGCCTGTTGCGCTCCTCATGAGTGCCCGTTGCAGGACGCGTTATTTTATATACACGCACTGGCTTCAGCAAGAATAACCTCGTCGCCTCCCGGGTGCTAGAGAACAAACATCAGACCGTACTCAGCGCCTTCAACACCAGCTCGCCTACTTCGTCAAGGAACTTTGTCACGTCGTACACTGCCAATCGCGGGGTCAGTACCAACGCGGGCGCTCTGATTGGCCGACGGAAAACGCACCCTTGCCACTAATGAGCAGCCAAATGTCGTCCTTGGTCGAGTGGCTCTTGAGCTGTTCAAAAGTGACAGTTTTCGACATGGAGGGCAAATGGTGACAACAAGTATCAACCCCTTCCACGTCGCGCGACTTTATATATTTTCGCCTTTCCCACGCGTTTTTTAGGGGATAGGGCGAGTCCGACTCCCGAGGAAGCTGCAGTACACTCTGGACCGTTCTCCATCGTATCAGACAGCGTGAATTATTCGATTCCCAAAATTTTGTATCATTAAGACGTATGTATGCCCGGTTTAGTACTCGAATGGCCACGGTATCGTACATACAGTATCTGGCAGTTCAAGCGTGGACCAAGCATCGCTCCCTCTCCCACTCCACAAGTATAGAGACGAATGCACCGTCAGCAATGTCTCTAGGCATTTGTGCGTGGTGTAAATCTAGAAATGAAGACATGTTAACGAACTAAACGGATTTACGACGAGTGTGTATTCATGTGGACCGACGGAGGAGGACAAGTTGCAAATCCATTTCGCGACGCGTTTTGAACCTTCACTTGAGGGCCGGGTCAGATATTGCGCAATGCCGACGGCAGCGCGCTGAAGCATTGTGCAAGGAGGACATACATTCACAAAAGCGTCTTGATCAATGTAAAGATACATGTGCGAGTAATGTGAATCAGATCTACTAAGATAATCACGACGTTTTGCCAAATATACTAGGTGTCGCTCCAGAGTTGTTACCGAAGCTAAACGGAACTGGATTAGCACCCTCCCCAGCGTTCGCCCCAAACGGAGAACTCGTCGCGGTCGAGCCGGTATTAAACGCGAATGGTGAGCTCGCAGGGCCATCTGCAGGCTTTGCAGTCCCAAATGCAGATGTAGTTCCAAAACCCGTCGTGGCGGGCGGCGCAGGCTTGGCCTCGCTTGAGCTTGACTCTGCTGGCTTGGTTGCACCGAAAGGAGACGCCGCAGCGCCACCAAATGCACCGAAGGCACTCGAGCCCGCCGGAGCCCCGAACGATGTACTCGTCTTCGCAGTACTAGGTGCTCCAAACGGCGAGCCGCCAAACAGTGACGACTTGCTTTCACCCTCCTTCAACGCTGTTCCAAAGATATTACTCGTTCCAAACGTAGGCGCAGGCTTTATCTCTGTAGGCTTCGCGCTCTCCTCCTTCTCCTTCCCTTTATCCTTATCAGCAGCCCCGAAAATTCCACTGGTTCCAAACGTTGATGTCGGCCCAGACATACTTCCAAACACGGATTTTGTCCCGGCGTTACTGCTGCTTGCCCCAAACCCAGACCCAAACACGGACTTGGCGTCGCCTGATCCAGAACCATCTTTCGTAGTCGTCTGGTAGTCGCTCTGCTTCTTATCGGCCTCCGTCGTACCCGTAGTATTGAATGCAGACGTAGACGCTCCAGTCCCGAATGCAGAACCGCTCATACCAGTAGTACCACCGAATCCGGATTGACCACCACTGAAAGGATGCGGATTTGTAGTCGACGATTTGGCACCGAATGCAGGTTGTGGCGTTGTCGACGTCACAGTTGGAGCGCCAAAAGCAAACTGCCCGCCACTACCAAATGGACTGGAGTTGGTATTTGTCGCAGGCTTCATAGTACCGGTTCCGAAAGTGGACTGCCCTCCACTGAAAGGATTGGAAGTACCAATGGTTGAACTAGTACCGAATGGGGAGGCGCCTGTAGACTTCTCGGTACCACCAGTCGCAAAAGACGACTGTCCACCACTAAAAAGACTAGGTGGTGCAGTCGTCGCGCTAGGTTGAGTAGCTGCTGAAGTAGAACCAAACGTCAATGGGGCAGGGCCTGGGGCTACACTTGCGGCAGGTGTGTCGTTCTTCTGCTGCCCTGTGAAGTTGAAGGTTGTCGCAGCGACGCTTGGGGCAGCCGCCTTGCTTTCGGCCTCGGCAGGTTTGGGCGTCGTTGTTCTAGATGATCCACCTACAGGTGCCATTGGTCCGAAACTGAACTTTGTCTTCGGAGCAGTCTCAACGGCAGGGGTTGAGGGGGGGGGGAGCAGTAAACGAAAACGTATTAGGTTTTTGTTGTGGAGCTCCATTCGTCGGCTGAGAAATTCTACCAAACAAAGATGGAGCACCTCCAGCAGGTGGGACAGCAGATGCCGCCGGCTTGGCGGCTTCTGTTGGTTTGGGCTGTGAAGGGAACGCCGAACTCGAGGGTTTGGAAAAGCTGAATGCAGGCGCCGGCGCCGGAGTGGATGCTGCAGTCACCTGCGCTGAAGCGGGCGTCGGAGCAGGGAATGAAGGTAGTCCGAGGCCTGATGCTTTTGTCTTCTCTGCAGCCTTTGAGGCACCAGGCGCAGACGAAGGAAAAGCTGATGTGGCAAAGAAATTTGGTTGCTTTGTCGCCGCCGGTGTCGTCGACGACGCGGGTGGCGCTGTCGATGAAGAATTCGAAAAGAAGTTCGGCTGGGAAGGTGGTGGTGCAGACGGCGCAGCCTTGGAGGCATCCAACGATGGAGCGGTAGGCTTAGCGAAGAATGAAGAGCTGGGTTTACCAGCGTCTCCCGCGCTCAATGGAGGTGCAGATGCAAGCGGGCTCGGCTTAGTTGGTGCAAAGGAAGGAAGGCCAATGGCGGGTGCAGGTTGTGCAGCTGGAGTCGCGCTTTTGTCGTCGGGCTTTGTCAGGGTAAAGCTAGGAGTAATTGTAGTTGGCGGAGGTAGCATGGCTTTCAACTTGTCCTTCTTCTCCTGCTCAAGTCGATCCATCTCTTCTTGCTTTTTCTGCGTAGCTGCCCGTATTTTGGACATGGAATTGGCCTCCATGTCCTGCTTCTCCCACTTTGAATAGCCTTTCAAAGGGCGTGGACTCCCGATACCAAGGGAATTCGTACTATCAGACAATCCTGGCGATGATGGCGTGCTAGAGCTGGAGGCAAGTGTGCTGGCGATTCGTCTAGGGAAAGCAGTGTGCTGAAAACCGACAGCTGTTGCAATGGATCGCCGAATTGGGGGAGTCATTGGAGTTGCTGGTCTGGACGAGCTAAAGGGATCTGCTGAACCGGGAAGTCGTGCACCTGCCGTAGAGTCCCACAGCAAATACTTCCCCGCACGAGGGCCGTCAAAAGGTGAATCCTTGAGATGCGTCAGAAATCACGTCAGGCTTTAACGAAACCAGCTTACCGCCATCTCAGAAGTAGGTGTCGATGGTTCAGTTCTGGGTGTGATCTCCTGGTAAGGTAAAAGGCGCTGCTCTTTTGCTTCCTTGTACTCCTCTTCCGTCAACCATTTTTCAACAAAGACCTCAAAACTACCATCTCTATCAGGATGTATCGAGTCCACCGGCTGCAACGAGCAATGTCAGAACCGAGCGGTAATCATCAAGAGAGCTCACCATCGGACACTTCTGTGGGGTTCTCTTCAAAGTCTTACGAAGACGCTGCCCGTTAGGACCGATCTTGTACTCGACACCGTTGCTCTCCCACTCTTCGCCAATTTCGCGTCGAGGTCCTTTTTCCAATACGCTCTCCATAGAACTGTCGGCTTTACTTTCCGGCTCTCGTTGAATGCGCTTGCCTCTTTTCTTGCGAATGACTTGGGGAGAAGTTTCATCTGCTTCTTCTTCGATTTCATCCTGGACATCACGATCCCGCTTCTTGCCCCGTGAACTACTCGAATTGACATCCGAACGACGTTTGTTGCGCCGCTTCTTCTCCCTAGTAGTCTCCGCCTCCAAAGCACCCTCGCCTCCAAACATTGAGCCGGAATCTACACGTTCACGCTTTTTGCCTCTGGCGGTGGATGGTGAATAGCTAGATGACTCTTGGTAATCGACAATCATGTCATCATCCGACAGAGTAGTGGAATCATTAGAGCCCTTGCGAGGTTGCTTGTCCCTAGCTCTTTGGGAGAGAGGAGCATCCTCGCCATTCCGGTCCACGCGCTGAGTGCTGCGCGAAGCCCGAGCTGAAACATCAAGCCAAACCGGGTCTTCGTCACCATCTATTAATTCCTCTCCCTCTATGCGAGTCTTTTTCGTGCTGTCAGTAGTGTATCCTTCGTCTTCTAGTTGGTGTTTGCTAGCGGGCTGAAGAGTCCCCATACTCTTTCGCCGAGAAGAAGATGCAACGGGAACAGGTGAGGCGCTAGTACCCAAGCCGTCTACAAACGTCACTCTCGATCTTGAATTACGTCGTCAGTGCGGATGCGTGAGTAAAGAAAGGCGACGTACAAGTTGGGTGCAACTATGGACGAGGGGGGAGTCACAACAGAACTATTTTGACCGGGGAAACGACTTGAACCAGGCCAAGGCACGTTTTCGCTAGTGCTCCTCGTTATTTGCTCCACTAATCAAGCATGTAAGAAGACAGCCTGAATATAGAAAGGCCACATACTTGGTCTCTGTCGTAGCACCTGGTCTGGACGCGATTGAGGCGGCTGGACTGGTCGCGGCTCAATGACAGGCTGCTTCTTGGGGGGCTTTTCTTTCTCTTCACGAGCCCTACGAGCAGCCGCGTACGCCACATTGAAGGGGCGGTGGTCCGAGTCGGGAATGCCATGGTGCCTCCGCATAGATCTAAGACAGCTGTCAGAAGACCGACGTGATAGACCAAAGAGGAACGCACAGTTTGTACGACTTTTCGCGGCTTTTCATCAATATATTCCAGAGGTAAACCAGCCCCACGTAAAGCACCATTCCACCGATGACGCCAGCCATTGTTAAGAAGAAAACTGTGCTCCAGGATCGCCCTTTCACTGTCCGTCGCACAGGCATCGAGCTGCTGCCCAGTAGGTCGGCATAGTCGTCGTCCATGGTAGCGAAGAATCGGGGAAGGATGGGAACACGAAACAGGCAGCGACGACGGCCGTGACGCTTTTCGATGGTGATGGCGGGAGGGAAGGCGCTTATTGCTGACACATCGATCAGACGTCCACGTGTGTGTCCACACTTTGAATTTTCTGCTCACCTGCTTCCACTCAATGCAGCTATAGTATTATACATACATACTTGATTATGCAGGGGTCGACGAGCGGCGCGTGAAATTGTTCCCAAGAGAATATGACATTGGTACGCATACGGTACAAGATTGGTCGTTAACTACAACAGGACTTCGAGTAACTACGGGAATGTACGCTCTCCGCATTCCGTAGTTGGTCATGGTTTCAGTAGTAGTGTTCCCGATAGCTGCAGGAACTCAGATACACACTGTTTCCCGTAATACAACAATTGTCGAGATGTCGGGAGAGCGCGAGGATTCAGAAACAAAACAAGCTGACGTTCTTCTGCGGTCAGTTTGAAGTAAGATTGAGAAAATCGCAGACAATCCGGAGAAGCATAGCTGGAAGGCAGCATTTTGCACATTTTTTTGAAGATGAAAGCATGATTGCGATTTAGAACTCTACGGCTTCGGAAGAGTGGTCAAAAGACAAGTCAGCCAGATCTATCATAAGATTAACTTGGATAGGACACGCCGTCAAATGTAATTGTAAGCTCGATCCCCTCTCCCGTTCCCCTTCTTTTTCGTAACTTGTTCCGTATATCTGCAATGCTTCTGCGCTGTATATCAAGAGGAATATTATCGAACGTGCCAAAAGATATGTTGACCCGCGTTAGCACTCCCACTCGATGCGGTGCCGTATCCAGACGAAGGATAGCATCAGCAAACGTCTCAGCGAATGACGGTTTTCCTTCAAAATCTTCTTCTTGAAGCTCAATCTCTCGATCATCATCAAACTCTTCGTCAGACTGAGTGTCTTCCTCAGCGAAGAAATATACTGCACAGCCAAATTCAAGAGTGACCTGCGCTAGCAAAGGAAGGCACGTCGACGTTGAGAGGAACGTTAGAAAACCAACGTCGAAAGGGTCTGCGTGGAATTTCCAGAATAGACTCGTAACGGAGGACGTTCCCTTGAGCAGCGTCTTCAAAGAGGAAATGAAGATGAAGGAGGAACCTCTCAGAAGGGAGATCTGGGTGAGGAGGCCACAAAAGCGGCAGCTAAAATCAACGCGTCGTTCTGACCTGCCGGATCAACTTGGTCGTCGACGCTAAGGTCTAGCTCACGAAGCTCCGGCATCTGAAAATAGGACAGCACTTTCGAGTTGTGGCTGCTCACTCTGAGCTTTTGAATGGATGCGCTAACGACGCATGACAAGCTCCCTGGGATTTCTCTGAAATCTCTATCGAAGAGGAAGAGCTTAAGCTCTTCGAGATCTACGGCGGCGCGCACAATGTCGAGAAGCTCTCTGGTCCGCTCCATCAAATGACCGGAAAACGGAGACCAATGTACCAACAAGACACAGGACTCCGGCCCACGGAAACTCGGTGTTCAAGGAAAACATTGGGACGTCAGAAAAGTAGCTGACTACGTTCAGTCTCGGCGCAGAGGGGAATGCGAGGATAGGGTTTTCGTCGACAAGCCTGGTGTCCCAAGGGCACATCCTGTTGAAGATAAGCACATGCTGCAAGGAGGACATATCGTGCTGAAGGGGAGGTAGGCGAGTGTATAGGAGCCGATTGGTTATGCGTAAAGTCAGAGATGTCCAGCGGCTAGCACTCGAATACAAGGTATCCAAAGTGGACAGCACCGTTTGCTCGAGTTCTGGAATGGCCTCCAAGGCCCGCGCCTCGTTAGCGGCGCGACTCGCCCCGATCCAAAGAAATATAGACAGCGGCGCGTCCACCGACAGGCGCAATGCATGGGATAGAATCGGGTACGTATGGCGCGGCATTGGGATATCGAGTATGATCGACAAGTCATTCCAAAGAACAGGCGAGCTCATAATCAACTGTCGCCAACTTTGGCAGACCGCCATTATAGTGTATCTACTTTTTGGGCGAGACACGTCGAAGCCATCATCCTCGACGAGTCCAAAAACGATGAGAAGTACGTCCTCGGGAACGTCGTAGATCGATGCCTGAGATAGCGCATTCATTTTTGAGAGGTTGAGAGAGGATTTGGGTTTGTGCCATCTGCGTACTGTGAGCTTCATGTTCGAGCTTGCTAGACACAATCTGACCTTCTTAAGTGAATGGCGGCGAGAGAGAAGGATCCTGGGAATTTATTTTCACTTGGACCGGACCGATCTCATGCTAGCACGATCACTCTACGCGCCACGAGGCTTTGTGGCTAAGAGTATCCCATCTTGTCGTTTACGAGAAACACTGTGCAGAACTCACTGGAGTCCTCATAAAATTGCTTGTTTGCAAAGTCTAGTCTATTTACTGCAGCTTCCGCACGCCAGAAACTGTGAAGCGTCAATGGCGCGACGTGCTCCAGCAAACTTTTCTGCGTTTCATACCGCGTTCCATATACTTACACTATCATTCGGGAGGACGCGATGCAAAAATCGTCAAGTTGCCGAGAGGGCGGGCTTGAAGAGCAAAACGCAGATGTTCCTTTGGGCCAAGACCAAGATTGAAATATCGAAGACAATCCACAGAGCAGGTAGCCTTCTACATATTTTGTCCAGACGAGAGCGTGACAAGAACACGCGAACTTGAAGTAAGAATATCATAAATACGAAGGCAGCCAACGTCAACCTAGTAGTACACGCCGTTAACTGTAATCGTAAGCTCGATCCCCTCATCCGTTCCTCTTCTTTCTCGTACCTTGTCTCGTATATCTGCAATAGCTTCGCCATGAAGATCAAGAGGAATCCTATAGAACGTGCTAATCGATATGTCGAGCCGCTTTAGCATTCCCACCCAATGGGGCGCCGTAGCCAGATGAAGGACAGCAGCAACAAACTTTTCATCAAACTGAGTTTCCTCTTCGACGAGGAAACATTCTCCACGTCCAAACTCGATTGTGAATGCTTCTAGCAAAGGAAGGCAAGTCGACGTAGAGAGGAACGCTAGGAACCCGGCGTCGACATCCACGCTGTGAAATGTCCACGACAGACTCGTAACGGACGGCGTTCCCTCGAGTAGTGGTTTGATAGAGGGAGAAAAGATGAAGGACGAACCGCTGAGAAGGGAGAGCCTCGGCGACGAGGCCACAAAATAGATAGCCAAGACCAACGCGTGTTCCTGGTCTTCCGGATTGGCTTGGACGCTAAGGTGCAGCTCACGAAGCAGCGGCAGCCGAAGATAGGACAGCACCTTGAAGCAGTAGCTACTCACGCTAAACTTCTGGATGGATGTGCTGATGATGCATGGTAAGCTCCCTGTGATGTCTCTGGCATTTCTATCAGAGAGGAAGAGCTTGAGCTCTTCGAGTTCAACGGCGGCGCCTAGAATATGCAGCAGCTCGCCGGTGCGCTCCATGAGAGGATCGGAGTACCGTGGCCACTGTACAAACATGTCACGGACGCTAGCCCACGGAAACTCGACGTTGGAAAACATTGCGACATCCGAAAAGTAGATGAATGTGCCCAATTTTGGCGCAGAAGGGAATGCGAAGATGGGGCATGCGTCAAAAATCCTGGGGCCCTCGAAGCAGTCCATATTGTAAATGAACACTTGCTCCAGGGAGGACATATTGTGCTGAAGGGGAGGTAGGAGAGAGCATAGGAGCCGATTGGTTATCCGTATACTCAGAGATATCCAGCGGCTCGCACTCGAATACAAGGTGTTCATAGTAGCCAGTAATGTCTCTTCGAGTTCTGGCATGGCCTCCGAGGTCGGGCGCCCGCCAGCGGGGCGACTGGGCCCGATCCGAAGTGATATAGAAAGTGGTGTCTCCGCCGACAGACGCAATGCCTGTGAAAAAGTTTGGTACGTATGGCACGGCAACGGGACACTGAGTGAAAGGGATAAGTTCTTCCAAAGAAGAGGCGAGCTTATAATCAACTGTCGCCAACTCTGGCAAACCGCCATCATATTATACCTACTTCGGGGATAAGTCACGTCGAAGCCATCTCCAGAGAATCCAAAGATGATAACGAGTATGTCGTCGGGAAGCTCGCAGATCGATATCTGAGATTGTGCACTCATGATCTGAGAAAGCGCTTTATTCGCGCTTGCGCCGCCTGCTTATTACTGTCAGGGCCGTTAATACAGGAAGATATTCCTACCTTTTCAAAGCTACAGCGAGTGGACGTGTATAGGTTTAATGGTGGTAGAGAAGAAGAAGAGAATGATTGGAAGCTGCCCTGATTATCGATTAATACCAGCGCTGACTGCCAGCACGGAAATGTTCCTGTCATAAAGTGTTGCGTCCATTATTCAAGAATATACTAAAGATACAGTAATGTCTAGCCCAAGGAAGATCTAAACGGATATCCGAATCACAACGCCTGCGCTGCCCGGCGCGCCTCGGATGAGGGAACCTGCTTCAACCTCGCCTCATCCTCCATACGTGCGCGCTCCTGCTGTTCCAGCACATCTCGCCATGAGTGATCAACGACTTTGGGCTGCGTGTTACTTTGGCGTGCTTTGAAAGCAGCCGCACCGAGGATCAGGCCGATCGTCAGAGCCTGCGCCCACATACGGGCCTGCACGACCTTTTGCGATGTGGATTGGAGTCTGGGGCGTCAAGTTAGCAACAGGGAGGTCGAGCAGCAATGCGTGGGCAACTCACTTATCGCGAGAGATGATAGTACCAGCCAGACCGATACTGGCTACCCAGCCACCCAAGATGACCGAATATTCATGTCGGTTGGCCCAGTCTATTATCTTCTGCTTCACGGTGAGGCTTTCCCAATGCTCTTCCAGTTTCACTTCCTGCTGATCGAGAAGTCGAATACCGGCGTCTGTCCTGTTCACTGTTTAAGGTGAACCATACGGAAATTCGTGAATGAACTCACCATTGTGATCGGTCGTATTCGATACCACGCCTTTCTGCTTGGATAGCGAAAGCTGGAGCAATGCAGACAATGACGCCAAGGGCTTTCAGCGACGCCGGCATAGCCCGATAGATGGGTACTTTCTTGTACATGAGGTAGGACAACGGGAAACCGATGGCGGCGCCGACAATTGATCCTTCAATACCACCGCGCAGCGTGGCGGCGTCGTGTGCAGCGAGCTGCTCGGGAGTGAGGTCGACCTGCCAAACTCATGTCAGATTCCGTTGGCGCAAAAAGCAAACGCGAGTTATTTACCTTCATTTTGAAGTAGGGATACGGTCGTGCGGGGAAGGGGGGTTTACTGTCTTAGCAGTAGTACGAAACCGGTAACGGGCAGTTTTATACGACCGCTGTCTTGCGGTTTAGTGAAAGACCCGCATCATCAGTGACACCTTAGCAATGATCACGTGTAACGGACTAAATCATTCCCTCCTCCCGATGCTCTCTCCGATCCACCCCGAACAGCCAATAGCCTCCCCCGAGATATCATCCTTCTCCCGGTTCGATTTTCTTGCGCATTTCTTACTTCCATCCAATATGCGGAAACACTGTTCTCTCTCTGCTACCCATATCTACGTCCTCTGCAATGTACGAGCTATTCTGAATTCCCGCTTCATAGTGGCCGCGTTCCAGACCGTCCTGCCTAATCGCAAAAATGTGGCACAATTGCGTTAACATGCTTGCACCCTGCCCCGACGTTCAAGCGTATTCGGAATATCATTGGTCACTTCTATTCCCGTCCTTGTCCGTCCCACTGCCTGCCTATGAATATCTTACTCCGAATTCCCTCGTTGGCCATTCCACTCCGAGGTGTATACTACTCGTCGTCATGCTCAAGTGACCGTACGCTATGGATAGTCACTGGAGACTGTATCCGACTCGGGCGTCACTGCGACCCTCTTGAGGATGGACGACTCAACACTCAGAACATTATGCCGTACTCGCACTTGATGGTGTCCGCGGACATGAAAGGTGCACAAGTGTACCGCGCTATCCTTTCCATCACTTTGAGATGATTCCTAAGACTACGGACACCTGAGGACCATCGGGAAAATATCCGCAGGCTAACGACATCGTACATGTATACCATAGCTATAATTCGTTGAATCATAACCGTCGGGCGTCAATGGGGGAACTTGTAAAGTAAGTAATGCGATTCTTCAGTACATAAATGCTACCTATGGGACTACCTAAAAATACTGGGCGAGTGGCTGAAATAAAAAGCAAGATGACGGGAAACGAGCCGAGAACATGTACACTACTAGGTAAACTACGAGCAAGAAACAACATGAGAGAGATCAGACGCGTCGTTGAGTCTTAGAAATGATCCACGGTGAAGGTCCATGTACCCTCCTTGATATCAAAGCCCTCAAAGTGCGTCTCCTTCATACCTTTGAGGCGCTTCAAGTGCTTCACCGCCAGCGGATGCTTCTCATCCTTAATAGGTTCGCGGTTCGCTTTGTCCACCGCCCAGCACCGTTTCAATATGATTCGCGCCCGAACGTTGAGCCCCGATCCCGCAGGCGGTTTGTCCACATCGTCGCTGTCGGGATATACACTGCACTCCTTGTCATCGAATCGAATCATCTCACCAAGGAGCGATCCCAGCTTGGGAAGACCGGTCAGATCAACAGGTTCGAGGAAATGTATCTCCCCATAGCCGACGCGTCCCACAACGAGATCCTTGAAGGACGATATCTGGTCGTAGCCGCAGCCTCGGAGGACAGCCATCTCAGGTTTCACCCAGTAGTCGCCTTCATGTAGGGACCTGGGATCGTCTTCAGCCGTGAAGCGGTTCGGAGTAGAGTGTTGTCGAGGGGCAGGTGTTGGCGTTGAAGGAGGGAGGTTATGCGATGCCTTGGCACGTTCTTCGGCCTCCTTCTCGCGCTGGGCGATGCTGAGAGCTGGGGTGAACACCACCTTGCCACGAAGCGGCGAAGGAGTCCCGGATTTCACAAATAGTTCGGTCGGTTCAACTTTCTTGTCAAATACGAGTTTTTTGACGCTCTTCTTGTTACCGCTTCCAAGGGCTGGACTAGCACTGCGACCAAGTAAAGAGTCGACGGGCTTCATGTCTGGTGGTTTCGACACAGAAAGTCCGTGTGGGGTACCCTTAGTGAAAGAGAACTTCATAGTGCTATCCGACAGCGAGGGTGCCGCGCCAAATCCGCGAAGCTTCGAGCCAGAAAGGGACGATGAGGAATTCATGTTCGTAGAACGATTCGGATTGATTCGTGTAGGGACGTCGACAAAGAAGTTCAGCTTTTTTGTATCGGCGTCCGGAGCTTGAGGGGTAGAGGAAAGGAGGGAGAAGATGGGTACATTCGTGGCAATGGGTTGTGAGATGGAAGCAGTCAAAGTGCCTTGGGCGCCTGCATTGGAGGTCGACGTATTAAACGTGCTGTTCCCAAACAACGTGCCGCCTTGTCCCTGCGTAGACGTTCCGAGAGTCGATTTATTTCCAAAGAGCGAGCCGCCACCAAACCCAGTCGACTGGTTGTTGGCGTTGTTATTTTGATTCAGCGAAGAGCCAAAAATGCCTCCGGGTTGAGTACCAGCCGAAGGTTGCTGCTGCTGCTGGAAAGTGCTCCCAAACAATGAAGGCTGTTGAGATGGCTGCTTGTTGTTTCCGAACAGAGAATTCGTGCCTGTCTGCTGCTGGGTATTGTTATTGTTGCCAAAGAGGCTCCCGCCGCCGCCGAACAAGCTACCGCCCGTTCCCTGCGTATTTGTGGCGTTTGCGGTGTTAGTATTACCACCAAATACTGCGCGTGATCAGGGGACGAGACAATTAGAACAGATTAAAAACGTACACGAAGGAGCGGCTTGCTGTTGCGGCTGATTATTGTTTGGCTGACCAAAATTGCCAAATAGACTGGTTCCCGCTGCTGGCTGATTTTGTTGAGGCTGAGTTTGATTGGCGTTTCCAAAGATGCTCGACCCCGAACCAAATCCACCTGTCGTGTTTGTGGTCTGAGCTGGTTGACCAAAGACACTGGGTTTGTTGGCCATGTCTATGAAGCCAGTCAGACAAAGTGGTTTGTAACAGGGAATTGTGCGTACTAGCAAACGCGTTGAGACCAGTGTTATTAGCCGTATTAGTCTGTCCAAAGAGGCTGGCCGGCTGTGGCTGAGTGTTGGTTTGGCCGAAAGGACTCCCCCCGGCATTCCCAGTACTTCCAAAGGCACCGGTCGTACCGCCGCCACCGCCACTGAAAGCGCCAAAGCC
This sequence comes from Mucidula mucida, assembly GCA_015501055.1. Classification (NCBI taxonomy): domain Eukaryota; kingdom Fungi; phylum Basidiomycota; class Agaricomycetes; order Agaricales; family Physalacriaceae; genus Mucidula; species Mucidula mucida. The sequence goes on from JADNYV010000026.1 coordinate 221,003, forward strand.
AGTAGCAGGTTTATTCGCAGTAGTCCCAAACGTAGAGTTGCCAAATGCTGACGTCTGCGGCTGTTGCTGAGTGTTCTGACCAAAGGCACTGCCGCCACCAAATGCAGAGGTTGTTTGTTGGGGCTGGGGCTGGGGCTGGCCGAACGCACTAGTACCGGTGGTGGCTCCGAAAGCGCTAGGAGCGTTTTGCTGAGGTTGACCGAAGGTTCCAAAGCCACCTCCGGTATTCGTAGGAGCACCGAAAGCAGACGTTTGAGCTGGCTGTCCAAAGGCACTCGTTCCGCCGAAAGCGGATTGTCCAAAGGCGCCGCCGCCTGTACTGGCAGTCTTGCGTCCTTGCGCATAATCTTGGAATCGTAATTCCTGAATGAACGTGAGAAACAGAAGCACCCGAATGAAACGAAGCCATACCTCGAATGAAGTCCCCCTGTAAACTGGCATTGCCGTTATGGACTGATAGTAGCTAGTAGTTCCGCCTGTTTCTTTGTCAGAGAAGGCAGCGTACGCTGGGTTTGAAGACCCAGTAGTGACGGGGGCGACAGCAGCATCTGATGAGAAATGAGTAGGTGCTTTGAGCGAGAGCAAAGATCGAACCTGTAGGAGCTCCGAACGCGCTTGTGGCAGGTTTGGGCTGGCCAAATACACCAGTATTAGTAGAGCTCCCGAACGCGCTAGTTCCGGTGTTGGTGTTGCCAAAGGCACTGGTTTGGTTGTTGTTATTATTCTGTCCGAACGCGCCACCTCCTCCGCCTCCAAATGCGCTAGTACCGCCTGAAAACGCGCCGAATCCAGTGGCCGGCTTGACTGTACTGCCAAAAGCAGAGGTACTTGCATTATTATTTGGGGTAGAAAACGCGCCTAGAAAGCAATGAGACGCTGAAAAAGAAAGAACATGATAACGCACCAAATGCACTGTTTGCTGGGGTGGTTCCGCCTCCAAACATTGGATTCACGGCAGGCTGCTGCTGCTGCGTATTCTGGCCAAAAGCGCCGCCACTGCCGAATGCTGGAACAGAGTAAGAAACGAGTCGATTTGGTAGATCAAGTGGGTACACACCTGACTGGCCAAAAGCTGAGGGTTGGCCAAAGACCGAGCCTGACGGCTGTTGTTGGTTGTTATTGTTGTTCGCCCACGACGACTGCACGCCACTTCCAAACATATTAGCGACGAGGACGGGGACAAGGCGAAAAGCAAGCCGCAACGCTGCCAGTGACCTTGGCCAGCGTCTCGATTTAAGCGGAGCTTGAACGACTCTGACTCAGCTTGGCCGGGGCCGAGCTGCCGAACGCCGGTTCCAGAATGCCGCCGGCGCGGTTGCAGATTTTCGTTCTCCCACTCTTCGCGTCTTTGTTTCTACTGTGGCGTCAATGCCTGTCCCTGAGGCGAAACGGAAGCCTACATTCGACACTCTCGAAAGGGAGCACCAGTTTCGCCATCCAACTCCAAAAGGATCGACCTATAAAATACTCAATGAATTTGTTACTCCGCACATTGAATCCTTCAATTCTCTGTTCGACGACTCAGGACTGCCCACTGGAGATGGGGACGGAAAAGGATTGATCACACTTGGCCTGCGCGACATTGGGGAAAAGCTGGTGTTTGATGGATCAGGCAGCTCAGAAGGCGGCTGGGGAAATCGTATGCGAAGTCAGTGCTTTCGCTGTCGGGTAATATCTGTTGATTGATGTCTTTCAAAGTATGGATCGAAGGATTTTCTATTGCTCGTCCTGTTGCTTCCGACCGAGCTGGAAAAGTAGCGGACACTAGAGTTTTCCCAACCGAGGTATAGATATTCACTATTTGACCGTCACTTTTTAACAGTTCAAAGGCTCGTGAGCGCCTCACTTCATATCGCGGCCGAATGAACATTAAACTCTGCTGGACCGACAATAATAACCAAAAACACGAAACCATGAAGGACTGTGGTCTTGTGCCGATCATGGTTCGCGTAAGTTGCTTCGTTACCTTTGACAGAAACCAATGATTCTAACCATTGCTAGTCTGTTCGATGTAATCTTCGCGCCATGTCGTCCGCAGATCTCGTCAAGCGTCACGAGGAGCCCGAGGAATTTGGTGGTTATTTTGTCATTAATGGAAATGAACGTCTCATTCGTTACCTCATCCTTCCCCGCCGAAATCATGTCATATCGCTCATTCGACCCTCCTTCTCCAATCGTGGACCATCCTATACCGAATACGCCGTTCAAATACGAGGCGTTCGCCCCGACCAAACCAGCGTAACTAATACCCTGCACTATCTCGCAAATGGAAGCGCCATGTTCCGCTTCAGTTGGCGAAAGCAAGAATATGTCATTCCCATCATGCTCATCCTCAAAGCTCTCGTCGACGCGTCTGACAAGGAAATCTTCCAGGGTGTAATGATGGAGGATTACGACAACACCTTTCTAACTGGTCGTGTTGAGCTCTTGCTTCGTAGCTTCAAGACGTATACTATGAGAACTGGGGAACAGTGTCTTGAATATCTTGGTGACAAGTTTAGAGTCGTTCTTGGACTTCCTGAAGATATGCCCAATGCTGCTGCTGGTGCCTGGTTAATGCGCAAGATGGTTCTTGTTCACCTTGAATCTCCAAGAGACAAATTCCGAATGTTGATGTCAGTCGTCAAAATATTACGCGCTTATTCTCTCCTGACGTTGCATTGATAGTTTTATGCTGCGAAAACTCTATGCGTTGGTTTCAAAATCATGTTGCGCCGACAATCCTGATTCGCCCCAGCACCAGGAAGTCCTGCTCCCTGGTACACTTTATGGCATGATCATCAAGGAACGTGTTGAAGAAATCCTCAATGGCATACGCGCCACCATTGCCGCTGATGTCAGGAATGGGGTTGTCGTCGATTTCAATGACAGTGAGTCTGTTTTCGGTGAGAGGAAATACGGTACTAATCTTATTTTACTTAGAAAGATATTTCCAAAAAGTGACGCAAAAAGTCAATTTCGACATAGGTGCACGTTTATCCAACTTTCTCGCCACAGGGAACTTGGTCTCTCCTACGGGCCTCGATCTGCAACAAGCATCAGGTTTCACTATCGTTGCTGAAAAACTCAACTGGCAGCGATACATCAGTCATTTCAGATGCATACATCGTGGTGCCTTCTTTGCCGAGCTGAAGACTACAACGGTTCGAAAGCTCTTACCGGAAGCTTGGGGTATGTCCTCCTTTTATCCAGAATGCGCTATCTGACACTCACGTCCAGGCTTTCTGTGTCCTGTACATACACCGGATGGTACTCCTTGTGGCCTGCTCAATCATCTTGCCCGTGCATGCCGAATCGTCACTACTCCCTTGGCTACCAAAAACATTCCCGCACTTCTCACTGCACACGGAATGACACAGACGTTTGCTGCCTCAGTAGACGGTCGCCGAAACTTCTGTGTTCAACTCGATGGGAGGGTCATAGGATGGGCTCGTCCGTCGGTGGCGCAACAGCTCGCGCAGAATCTTCGCATATGGAAAACGGAAAACCATCGAGATGTGCCCATGGATCTGGAGATTGGGCTTGTGTTAGAGTCCAATGGCGGCCAGTACCCTGGGTTGTTCCTCTTCGCTTCCAGGTCGAGAATGATGCGGCCAGTCAAGTTCCTCCTCAATGGCCGTGATGACCAAGTCGGTTCATTTGAGCAGGTGTATATGAACATTGCGTGCACACCAGAAGAAATAGATCCAGTTGTCTCGACACACGTCGAACACAACCCCACGAACTTCCTGTCAATATTGGCGAACCTTACACCTTTTTCCGATTTCAACCAGGTACGATAATATGTCCATCAATTACTTTCATGTATTGACTTTTCCAAAGAGTCCGCGTAACATCTATCAATGTCAGGTCAGACCGTTTCATGCTTTTTGCATCCTGCCTTTCATGATTATTTAGATGGGTAAACAAACCATGGGAACACCTGCTACAGCTCTGCGACATCGTACAGACAACAAGCTCTATCGGCTTCAAAGTGGCCAGAGTCCCTATAGTCCGGCCGGAACTGCACAACACATACGCGATGGATGCCTTCCCAAACGGAACAAACGCCATCGTCGCTGTCATCTCATATACGGGGTACGACATGGAAGACGCCATGATCCTCAACAAATCCGCGCACGAACGCGGGTTCGCGTACGGCACCGTGTACAAGTCCCAGATCATCGATCTCAAGGACATGCGTGGCGCGTCCAAGTCAAATACGGAGTTTACGCTGCATTTCGGCGTGGGCGGCGATGTTCGCTCTACGGAGGACAAGCCGCATTTTTCCTCCAACTTTCTGAACGACGATGGGCTTCCGTTTGTTGGATGTCGACTTGCACCGGGAGATCCTATTGCTGCGTATACTGACGATGTGACGAAGCGAACAAAGTTCGTCAAGTACAAGGGCGACGAAACTGCCTATGTAGACGTCGTTCGTATGATCGGTGGGCTAGCCTCTCCCTTCTCTCTCCCTTCTGATACTGATTTTCGTAGGTAATGACAACGGCGATAGCGAGCTGCAGAAAGTGCACATCACGCTTCGGATAACACGGTCTCCTGTTATCGGCGACAAGTTCTCCTCGCGCCACGGGCAGAAGGGTGTCTGCTCGCAAAAGTGGCCGGCGGTTGATATGCCGTTCAGCGAGAGCGGCATGCAGCCCGATGTGATCATCAACCCCATGCGTTCCCCAGTCGAATGACGATAGGCATGCTGGTCGAGAGCATGGCCGGCAAAGCGGGCGCCATGCACGGGCTGGCACAAGACGCGACTCCGTTCAGGTAGGGCAGATTCCTGTACTTTTTTCTGATCTCTGCGTTAATTCAGCTCCTCCTTTCGATGTAAAGATTCACGGAAAAAGACACGGCGATAGATTACTTTGGCGAACAGCTGCTCGCGGCGGGGTACAACTACTACGGGAACGAGCCCATGTACTCTGGCATCACAGGGCAAGAGTTCGCTGCGGACATCTACCTGGGTGTGGTCTACTACCAGCGGCTGCGACACATGGTGTTGGACAAGTTCCAGGTGCGAACGACCGGGCCCGTGGATCCTCTTACGAGACAGCCCGTCAAGGTAAGGAAATTTCTCACTTTCCACACCTCAAAGTACTGAACCTCACAGGGACGCAAACGCGCTGGTGGTATACGCTTCGGAGAGATGGAACGTGATGCCCTCATCGCGCACGGAACATCGTTCCTGCTCCAAGACAGACTGATGAACTGCTCGGACTACTCAACTGCATGGGTCTGCCGGACGTGTGGCAGTCTGATATCACTGGGCTATGATGATATCAGCCTGGGCGAGAAGTCGCTGACGTCTGGGTCGATGAAACCGACAGGTCCGGGAGGGGAGTATTGCCGCGTGTGTCGGGCAGCGGCGGAAGAAGAGGACGAGGCTGCCCGGCGCGCACTTGCTACGGGACAGCACTTGCAAAAACCACAAGCAGACGTCACGGTTTCCATCCCCTCCCAAAAGTCCTAACAGATCTCTAAAAGGCGGCAATCTTGATGTCGTCGCTGTTCCGTACGTGTTTAGATATCTGTGTGCAGAGCTTGCCTCTATGGGTATAGCTGTCGCGTTAGCTGTAGCATGATCAGTTCATCTTGTTCACGTGTATCTCATCTATTTGTTGCATGTATCACTTGCGAGTAATGCACAATCTCTTATAACGTACACAGATGCACTTCAACTAGTACGATGCGCCACATCATCACCACAAGAGTATACTTCTGAATCGCGCATACATTATATTGACCTAAAATTTAGCATAATGATAAATAAACGATGGCGCATCTACGTCAGTACCAGCTTGGACGATCAAAAAACACGGAACTATGTATATCCACAGAGAGAGCGACAAGGTATGAATAAATCCAAAGGGTAGTATGTAGTTGTGATATAAACGAATGAAAATTGAACCTAGAAACATTTACTGTACAGCCTCTATGATGGGAATAGGCTTTTGTACTGCATCAGGAGTCGGCGGCGCAGTGATAATGTCGGGGATATGCTTGTTGAGCTTCCGAGAACTATGCTTTTTCTTCCGCAGAGGCGGACCGTCCGGAGCAGCTTCCGACCCCAGCATAAATTCGACCAACATCTGTTCCAGCGCAATTTCGGACGCTGAGGTATCATGGAGGGTATCAGATGGTGACGGGGAAGGATACGGAACGTCCATCTCGACCGTCTTGGACTCAATCGGCACGCCGGCCCTCGCGAGGAACATGTCAACAATGAGCCTACATTCTTCGGCAGAAGTGGCCTTGGCTATGAGACGCTGCATATCTTGAGCTTCTGTAAGTGTAGGCTGAGCGGGAACCGGTGGTGTTGTAGGAGGTGGAGGTAGAGCTGCTTCTGCGACGATGGGCGGAGGCGCTTTGCGCGGAGCATTAATAATGGTATCCCTCCGGGTATTGTGAACCTTTTCAAGTGGGGTATGATTATGGACCTTCGCGACTGGGGGAGCAGACTTTTCGACAACATCATGGGCTGGACGGGTATGTTCACGGGTATGTTCATGATCGAATCCACCCCTAGTAGAATGGCCATTCTGAGTAGCGGAGGGCCGCGACCGTGGTGGAGAGGAAATGCCGTTCTCATGAACAGGAACCCTAACAGGAGGTGCGGGTAGGTGCAGGTGCAGGGGGCTCGAGCTCCCATTTCGGAGGAGGCGTCCTGGTAGGAGTGTGGGCAACGGATGGTCTACGAGCACGTACGCTCGACATGGAGTAATCCATGGTAACGAGTTCATCTTGTGCAGGGGACGCTGGTGGTGATATGGGTGGAGGACGAGGAAGAGCATAATTGATGAGGCTGTTGTTGGATGCCTTGCTCTGCAAAATGGACGTGGGCTGGCTGGGTTGGCGACGAAGAGACCGCGGGGTGTCATCTGCACCGTGACGCGACCTTTCATTCGACATAGACAATTTGGACATCATCCTTTGCAACCGGCCTGCGTTCTTCGGCTTCTCGTTCTCCGCGAACGAAATAGTTGTAGGTGGGGTATTCACCATATAGTCAGGCGGCCCTTCGTTCAAGAAATCCAGCAAGTCTCTTTGGGCCCTTGACACTTTCGGTGTGTTCGAGGATGTAGAGTTCATGGCCCTGGGATTGGCAGCGGGAGGATTCATAGACCGCGGCGCGTTTGTTGCAGGATAACCCATAGCCTTCGGCGGCGTGGCGTAGTTGCCTGGACCAGGGGGGCCTGTGGAAGGAGGGCCCGCGTCCAGAAAGCTCATAAGGTCCCTCGTCGTCGTCGAGACCTTCGCGACACGCTTAGGGGTCGTTGGATTTGGCTTCGGGGGCTCATCCTCGTCCATCATCTCATCATCTGAGCCCGCCATAACGGCGTCAAGATCCAGAGACTCCCTGTTCACCTGCTTGCGGCGCGTTTTCATGGGGAAAGGATCACCACCGAAGCCTTTTGGGCCGGTAGACCAAGGTTGCGCCATCGGTACAGGCGGCGTGGGAGGGACTTTTGGTGGTGAAGAAATGCCCGATTTCGATGACTTGCGCAACAAGTGCGAAGGCGAGGCGTTGGATTGTGAACGAGACCGGTTTCCAGATGTAGAGGCAGAGGGAGCGTTAGGGGTAGAAGGAGTGTGAGAGAGGTGGTTGTTGGAGGCGGACGGTGGATGTAGCTCCTCGTCCTCGTTGATAGAATCGACGTGACGCAGGGAAGGACGACGGCCGTGCGCTCGAGATGGTGTTGAAGGAATGGAATCAGGTGTCGAAAGAGGGGCCCGCCGATCACTACGCTCTTTTTCCTGTTTGTGCACCTTGGCATAAAGAATAAGCATTGCAGTGACATAATAGGAGGAAAGTTGCGAACCTCCATGGTTCTCAGCCTATCTGGGGTCAAGGAGACCTTCATGGTGGAAGTTGAGCGCATCAGGTCGTCGAATTCCTGGAGCGATTCGTCCTGTAGTATATAACAACGATCAGAATCAGGGCATCAACATCAAATTCGAGGACATACGTCGTCAAATGATGTCTCCTGATTATAGGCCGCCCAAGTCTGCTGCGTCTCTCGCTCAGCACCGAATCGGAGCGCAAAGGGTTCGACTGGGAATGGTCGGAAGACAACCGGGCGCTGGGGATGAACTTTTTCATGGACCGCGCCTTGTCCAGGGAAGTTCTAGACCCTGAAGGTGTATGTGTAATTGAAGCCGACTGTTCGTTGGACTCGCGGGAGCCGTTCTCCTTGTCCTGATAGGGAGACGAAGTACGCGAGGTGGACATGGAGAGCTTGTCGCTTCTTGACAACGACTTGCTCCGGCGTGTCTTTGGAGTTTTCGACAATTCCTCAATCTGCGAATAAACTGTATGGATGGATTAGAAGCTGATATCAACGCACATGATGGACAGAAATTCTCACCTTTCATAGATTTGAACAATCCATATATAGCATCATCCTCGCAGAGTGCCACAAATAAATCTTGAGAATTGGCGTATGATCGACTGCTATCGCGCGATGCGACTCGACCTACATTCGATAGAATGTGCCTTGACCCATTGAGCTTAATTCCCATGATTAAACAACGAATTAAACTTACTCGCACATGGACCTGAACAAGAAAGAGGGTTCAAAAACACGCTTAGCACTGATAGGGATGCAACTCACTCAAGGATTGCAGTCAGGTATAATGACGCGGGAGCAACGAGAGCCGGCGATGGCGGGTGGAGGTGGGTATCGGCCATGCGCTCCTCAAGCAAGCTCTCAGCAACGGGATCATCATCGGACTCATTCAAGGTGGAATACGCCTGACACTTTAAGCGCAATAACTGCGAATACAATCGTTAGTCCAAAACGGAGTCGACTAGCAACGCGACGCACCTCGAATGCCCACTTGAGGTCAAAACTGTCCTTGTCGTCCTCGGCGGCCCGTCTGCCTTTGGTTCGGTCCCAGTACGCCCGAAGCTCGACCTCCGCTTCCAACAGTGCCTCCTTTCCAAGAGTCGTCGGGAGCACCCCAAGGAGGCCGGCGCGCAGCTTGTCCGTCGTCAGCGACTGTGCCGCCCTAAGCACATTATGCAAAAACTCGTCCAAAAGCACGTTGATGGAGTTCAACGCCTCGACTTTGAGTTTGATAGGACGAATGTCCGAGAGAACAACGTCGGCAGAGTGCGACGAGAGATAGGCGGGCCCGTCTGCACAGCGTAAGTCAGCATTGGTCGCGAAATACCAAATACTTGCTCACCGTAGCCTTCAGCCGACATGGTGGAGAGTGTTGAAGCAACCGCTCGATCAATTCATCCCAATCAGGAACAACATTTCCAAATCGTTTATTTTTCTCTGCCGTTATGGGGCTAAGCTTCGTGATGGGATACATAGGCACCGGATACACGACAGGTGCACCGAGATTTTTACTTATCTACCAAAGATCTTAATACTACTCTATCACCATCGGAAACGCGCGACTGCTCCCCACACCATCATCAGGATGTAGCACAGCTTCTCGCGTTCTCGCGTCTTCCCCGATCGGCTCTTTTTCAATCTTGACCTGCGCTTCGGCTTCTTCCTTCTTCACCCGCTCCTCCTCTTCCCTCAACATCGCCTGACCCGGCCACAGGACAAGCCCCTCATGGAACAGCCTCGTAGCCAGCCCCGTGTCAAGATCGTCCATCTTCCGGAACTGCACCCCCTTGGACGAATTGATCGATGGCCGCGCCACTTCGTCCAAGTAGTCATACTTGTGCCGCTCCCTCAGCTCGGCCCCAGTCGGCAACTCCTTACGCTTGTCGGGCAGATCCACGTCCCCAGTGATATTTTTCAGCACCTAGAACACGCCACAAATCAATCAGTCAATGATGATCAGAAATTCAACTACATACCCAAACACCGAGTGTAGCGTGCCGTTCTGCTGATATCGGATATTGACTGATAGATCTGGGAACGGAACGATATGAAGGCAGGGAGCTTGGTATATTGGCCAAGTCGACCGAGTCGACCGGCATGACGGGGTTACTCGACAACCTCAACTTGTCGTTTCGGTGGCGTTCAAGAGAATGATTGATGTAGGAGAGGGCGTCTTTGTATGACTCCTCACAAGCTATACCGTATTGATCAATGTATGCATCGATAGTCGAGTAGGCATTCTTACATTCATAAGCGCAAAATATGGGCTGAAGAGTGTGTGACGCTGCATGAACCTGCCACTTGGAAAACGACTTGATCTTAGCCCCACATCCGTCCCAGTGGCACATAAACGTTCCCTGATAAACAGCGTTAGCGTCGACTACCAATCAACGAGAGTTATTTACATCGCTCGCCTCTCCGTGAATGAGAAGATGTCGATAGGCCCTTTCGGCAGAATTGAGAATGCCATCACATTTACCCCACTTGCAGTTCATCGTTCGCAATCTAGTCTGTACGATCTCAAGCGCATTCTCTTCGTCGGCATCTAAATGAACCAGACATATTCCCGTCAAATATATAGCTCCACCACGCAGAAATACTACAGACCTCCAGACGACATAGACAACGCACCATGCACCGCTAGCTCGAAGTGTTAGATCTCACTCGTAACCAGAAAATGTAGCTAACCAAGTTTCGTCAACTTCTTGACTCCCTCTTTGTCCAACTCGTTCACCTTCTCTTTCTCTTTCGTCTTTCGCCTCCTGCGACGTTCCTGGTCGTCTCGCACCCACTGGGGAGGAGCTGGCAACATCACCCCGACCAACTTCCGCTTTCCAAGTGCTTTGGCAGATGGGGTCGCTCTTCGCTGCGTCGAGTCTGCATATGAAGGAAGTGGGGAATCGGGCGAGTCTAAAAAAAGCGGAGCCGCGTCTTGGTTCTTCGCAGGAGGCGGCGTCATCGTCGAGACCGACGTTGGCCGGCTGACTTTAGGCTGTTGAGCCTGCACAGGTGCGGCATAGAATGGCTTGTAGTACTGTGCTTCCAATGATTTCTGCTGTGGAGGCTGTTGGGTCACTTGCGCCACCAACTGAGGCTGTTGAGCCAACGGTTGTGGCTGTTGTGTCACCAGCCGAGAATATTGGCTCACAGGTACCGAATTCACCCAGGTAAGCTGTGAACCAGCAGATTGAGACGGAGTCCCAGCCTGCGGTACACCGGTAGAAATGAACGACTGATTTGCAGGTTGATATTGAGAGAAAAACGGAGTAATGGCAGTTGCCAAGGGGTTTGAGATTGGTGGCTGAGCCACCGTGGATGGAGTGCCAGATCTCCTTGCACTGTCTGTCATGGCGGCGGCGGTAGGTACAGTCATGCTGGTGGCGCTCCCAGAGGCCTTTAGAGACGAAGGGGTGGAACTTCTGTTCAAAGACTGGGCCAACACAGCCGGTCGATAATGAGAGAAAGAATGAGTAATAGCAGTTGCCAACGGGTTTGAGGTTGCAGTATTGGCCACCACAGACGGAGAGGCAGATCTAACTGCGGTGTCTGTTGTGGCAGCAGAAGACACACGCCATCTGGCAGTGCTCTGAAAGGGCTCTGAGGACAATGGAGTGGAATTCTTGTTTACAGACTCGGCCGATAAATCAGGTTTATTCGGCGTATATTTCTTGTTAGCAGGGGTGTCAGATTCACTGGAGCCAGTATCTTCCCTCGCACGTTTTTTTCCCAAGGCACGCATCACATCTTGAGCCAAAGTCTTTTTCTCCGGGGGGCGGGCCAAACGAGACGGCGAATCAGACGTGGCAGAAGAGGATCTAAGGGCCGGCGGAATGTCGAGAGACATTGATGGTGGACATGGATCGGATAGTGCTCGTTGGGAGACGGGTTCTGCTGTAGATGGGACGGGTTGCGAAGCAATTGGCGAGGGATTCGTGATAGCAGGAACAGGCTGTATTGTTGGCAGTGACGACGCTGGGGACACTAATGGTCTGGATAATGGTGTGCTGTTACTGATCTGCGGAGCCCGGAAGTATGCTGATGGATCAGGTATGGGGTTTTGGCTTTGACGTGAAGGGCGTGCATCACTATCAACATGGCCGTTCGTAACAGAAGTCAAAGTCGAATTGTTTTGTGATAGGTCATGCGATGAACGGGCATCTAATGCAGCAGGCGAGACAGTCTGAGGTAACGGTTGGGGTGTCCGACTCGTTACAGAGAGGGTGGGAAACCAGTCTTAAAAACAGCACGGTAAGAATAACCATCTTTCGTGATGATGATGTCACTGTTCTCGTCCATAGCGATCGTGTAGCCCTTGAAGAGCTCTTGTGCGCCAGATTTATGTACGCGGGATATCGCTTCCTGCATCCAGGCGTGTCTACTGAGGAGTGAGCAGACCGTAGGTTTCAGCCCAAATAAAATCGTACTGGGTGAAAGTGCGTGTAAAGAATCGCCGCCATTCGTAACCTCTTTCACCCTGTATCTATCCGATATCGACGCGTCTATTGACTGGTAAGCGCGCATGACAACAAGCAGGAATATAGTTCTTACGAGGTGCGGGAGCCTCATTGAACGGAGGAATGCGATATACTTTATCACTATTCGAAAGTGTAATGCCGTTCACACTGTTTGCGATGGTGTATCCACCGTACACCTCAGACTTGCCAGTGCTCCGGACACGCATTGTCACGGTATTCAACATTGATGAGTCTACTGAATCGTGAGCAAAGGACATAAGGAAATATGATGCAAGCCCCAAACCTGGTATGGATGCGTTTGGTGTGCTGGACTGGAGTATCATCAGAAACTGCGGAGAGAAACATCATACATGAGTGCGTACTGTAGTCGAATTGACGGAAGAGTTGACGACGCTCGGGACGGCAGCAGAATAACTCGAGGCGGTAGAATTGTTAGCTTCCCAACTGGTCAGCTACGTTTCTGTACGTTGGGTTGACACACAGGCGTACCTGGGCCAGCCAATTGGACTGGGATTTCTTGTCCTGTGTGGGGGCGTGGAGCACCCACATTGCGATGAGGGAGGGGTGGCGCGGCGACCGGGTTTGCGAGAGACGCGGTGGGCATATTCGCATGCCAGCCATGAGGCGTCCGAGGTACCTATATTGTGATGCATGAGATCAGGACCAAGAGATAGAAGGAAAATAGACAACTGAGTAGGGGTTAGCTTGACTGGGTTGTTGTGATACTCGAGAGCCTTGGTTCTGTATCAAACGTCAGAGTAGGCACCATTTCGAGGACGTGCACATACCACGGGTGAGACGGCAACTCTTGTATTCTGGACGTGGATGCAACTGGATGGCGCGCGCCTTGTGGATATGCCTGATTTACTGGCGCCTGCTGTTGTTGACGCCGATGTTGTTGTTGTTGTTGTTGTTGTTGTTGTTGTTGTTGTTGCGGTCGCTGCCTGGGGGGTTCCCATTCGTAGCCTCCTTTCAAAAAACTAGAATTTGTTGGATGAAGGAAGTGGCATGCCAGAAGGCCGGACATACCGATATGCTGCATCATTTGACCCCAATAATACTGCGAGCTCGTCACTGGTAGCGCCGTCAGCCCTGTTGTCGTTGACAGCCAAAAAGGAGCATACAATGCCGTCTGCCCGTCGACGACGATTCGCTTGAGCCTCTCCGCCTCAGCCATCGTGACCTCTTCCTCCAAAGCAGAAAGATGGTGGCGCATGTAGGCGATATCATTGGTCTTCTTGAGGAAATCCTCGTACGTCTGCCCCGGCAAAGCCAGTTCGCGACCCATCGCATCTCTCGACATCAAAGCTGCGTTTGAATAACGCGTCGTCGACGTTGGCGGTCTCCCTTAGGCAGACTCGATCAAAGCTGACACTTCGATCTATTGCTGGTGTTGTTTGCAATGAAGGGCTCCGGCTCCGGACCGGAGCAAGATCACCTAAGCAGACGTCATCTCTCTTTAGACGGTCATGTTCTCCTCTCGAGCTCGTTATCTGGCGCGTTCGTCGCGCTCTTTCGCATCGGTAGCGGCTGGAAATCCAAGTCCTTTCGCCGTATTTGACAAACACGCCAAGAAGATGCAGAAGGACAGAGCAGCGCTGAAGAATGACGGTGAAAGCAGCCGAACCGTGGATTACATTAGAAACGAAGTGGCGGACCGGATGCTGGAACGCTTTGAGGTGAGGAAAATAGCATATCCTACCTTGTCCTTACCTATTTTGTAGGATATCAAGCGCAAGTTTGGTGTCATTGTTGATCTAGGGTCTGGTCCAGGACATTTCACAAGACTTCTCGGTCCAGAGAGTGTACGCAAGGTTATCATGGTCGACTCCAGCGGTACTATAATTGCATGTGTCTGGAAACGTTGGCACTTATATTCTTCAGAAAAACTTCTTAACCGTGATACCGACGATACATTTGAAGGTATCATATTTCTGTCAATCATGAACACAGCTGAAGCAGACTTTAGTCTCGGTCGAACGCGTAAACCGAGACGAAGAAGAACTTCTTCAAATTGTCGAACCGAACAGCCTAGACGGCGTTGTGTCTTGTCTGAGCTTGCAGTGGATTAACGATTTACCGGGTACATATACCTCTGACTCTTTGGTTATTCTAACTGCCTTTAAGGTATGCTTGTTCAGATCAACAAATCTTTGAAGCCGGACGCCATGTTTCTTGGAGCAATGTTTGGTGGAGAAACTCTTTTCGAATTGAGGTTCGTCTAGTCTCAGATGGCTTCGGCTGCCGAAAAATGCAGGCATCCAAGTTTCTCTCCCGAGTGAGGACATTCGTTCCTCCAACAACTCTCTAGTTGAGGAGAATGCTTCCCCACGCGATTTTCGTCTCCAGCTATGAGTCTATCTGATAGTGTTGATTTCTAGAACTGCATTACAACTCGCACAAGTTGATAGAGAAGGAGGCATCTCGCCACATGTTTCTCCGATGACAGATACACGGGACATCTCCAACCTGCTTGGAAGAGCAGGATTTCACCTTCTCACAGTTGACCTTGACGAGATACAAGTTCAATATCCCTCGATGTGGGAGCTCATGGATGATCTTAAAGACATGGGCGAGAACAATGCCGTCATTGGCAGACGCTCTTTCCTACATCGCGACACTCTAGCTGCTGCCTCTGCAGTTTACAAAGGTACTTGTACTCAACGCTAGCGAGACAATTCTGATGATATTTGACAGAGTTACACGGCAACGAAGATGGAACTATTCCGGCAACGTTCCAGATCATCTTCATGATTGGCTGGAAACCAGATCCCAGTCAAGCGAAGAAAGTAGACAAGAAGTCGACACTGAAAATTGCGTTGTAGGATTTATATGTAGTATTCAATGACGATCCTGTCTTGCGGGCCAGTGGTTATGAGTCCGCACAGCCCGGTGCGGTACGACGCGTTCGTGTGGTAAGTGAATACATTATACTATAGTTTACATCTCCTTAACCTATGCCAACGTAGATTCCACTAATGCTGGATCCTTGTAAAACTTCATGAGATCCTCAACATCGTCTGCGCTGCCCAGAAACACTGAACAACGCTCGTGTATACCTTTAGGCACGATGTCAAGAATACGTTTCGTGCCTGTCGTCGCGACGCCACCAGCCTGCAGGATGTTAGTTGTGAAATCACAGGACATTACGACCATCACCTGTTCGGTCAAAAACGCCATAGGGAACGCCTCGTACAATAACCTCAGCTTTCCACTCTTGCTCTTCTTGTCGTCGGGATAGCCGAAGATGCCGCCGTACAAGAACGTCCTATGTACATCAGCTACCATGGAACCTATATATCGAGCGCTGTAGGGGGTTTTCGGAGGTGCAGGGTACTTGATAGATTTGAGGTAGGCGTTCACTGGCGGGTGGAAGTACATGGCATTTCCTTCATTGAACGAGTAGATCTTGCCCCGCGATGGTATCTGGATCTACATCATGTTAATCGGGAAAGCAAGGAGCCAAAAGCAAGTCTGCTCACATCGGGATGTGTGAGAATAAACTCGCCCAGAGACGCGTCCAGAGTATATCCGTTGACGCCCTGACCGGTGGACAGGACCAAGTTGGCAGATGAGCCATACCTGGTGCTCATTATATGCGCTGGGATTGGAGGACTGGAATGAGTGGACTCACATGGTGTAACCGGCCGCTACCATTTCACTCCCGGGGCGCAGAACGTCCTCGACTGATGCCGATCCGTCTTGCGACTACATCGATCGCGTCAAAATGCATTCACATGCTGCGGATGTGTACGCACGACTTTGTAGATACCGAAGATGGTTCCGATGTTGACACCTGCGTCGATATTACTGCTTCCGTCGAGTGGATCGAATACGACGCAGTAGCGACCGCGATGCTTCTGTTCGATGATGATAGCATCTTCGAGCTCCTCGGAGACGAGGACGGCGGTCTTTCCGGAAGCTCGGAGGGCATTGACCATAATGTCGTTGGAGAGGACATCGAGTTTCTTCTGGTCCTCGCCCTGTACATTGGTTTCGCCTGCCAAGCCGACGCTATCAGGTCGTGTGAGCGGCATTCACAGCTAAAAGGCTCCTTAATGCGGCTCACAGGTTGATCAGACGCGCTTTCCGGACGTTGGTGGCGATGAATTTGGATGTCACTTGGATAGCCGTCAAGAGGAGGGTTAGATCTCCGGTAGCAGCGGCGCCGAGGCGCAGTTGGTCGTTGAGGACATGGCTGAAGGCGGCATTAGACGGTCTAATCGGACCGTGAACAGAACACGTACCGAGTGAGGGTGATGAGGTCGGTGTTGGGGGCCTCGTCGTTAGACATGATGAAGGGCGGAGATTCGGTTACTAATTCGCTCGCACGAATCGGATGAACGAGAGAAGCCGTATGGGAAGATTCTCCGCTCAGTTATATACCTCCTATCACGTGGACACCACTTTAGCACTTTGCGGGAGACCGCGGGATCGAACTTGTAAACGGCGTTCCTAAGCTCGTCATACAGTCCGATCCCAACGTATGCACCTCAATGGAGGCATTTAACAAAACCATGAACTTCAAATTGCTATTCTCGTCGCCGGAAACGTTACTAGTAGGAAAGATGTATTTGAGATACTTGTACAAGAGTGGGGCTCGAATGTTATCGTAGAAAACATGAGTGAAGCATTAATATAGCGATCGTTAGAAACTTAGTTAACTTTTGTATTGCTTTCAAGGCTGCACCTCAGTCAAACCCGCCTCCCGGGCCTTTTCAGACGTGTAGGTGTCCTTGACCTTACCGGCAGCGGCGAAAGACGCGATAGCCGAGGTCAAGGCGAAGAGGAACGCGAACCATGGAATGATTCCGAACCAGAGAACTGTAGAATTTCCATTAGCAAGTCTCTAGTACTTGAGGTTATGTGGGCTTACTGAAGTCAATGTGTTTGTAGATCGGATTGACTCCGAGAGAAGCAGCGGCAGCCAAGAGTGTCGCAGCGGGGACCTCTTCACCATCCTTCCATCCCCAGATCTCGACACCTTTGCTTCGCACAGCGTTGGAGACTGGAATCTGGCAGGCGAAGAGTGCCACCGTCAGGAAAGCGAATACGGCTCCTTGCGCTTTGAGTGCCTGTTTGCTAGAGCCCCGCTGGACGAAGAGACCGATGAGGGCAACGATAGAGAACAAGCAGGTGATAACACAGAACACTTCGCTGGCGATTGCGGGGTGTACGACGTCTCATGAGTAAATGTGAGCTTGTGTCATGGAAATAATGGATGTCCTTACTATTGGTGACCAGACGGAGAGTGATCCCAAGAGGGGCAACTGACCGTCGCAGAAAGGACTTCAGTCGATTTTGCTTAATCACGGTATTGAGACCAATGGAAAGGCTGATGGCGCCCCAAGCAAACGCCAGGGCATAAGAAGCAAGCCTGACTGCGAAGAGTGGTGCGCGAGCCATTGGATGAGGTGGCTGTAGTACAATGGTACTGTTGGAGTTTGAGAGCTGTGATGAGAGCCGTAGACTGCAGAAACACAGAAAAAAACATAGGCATCTTATAGTACGGCGGGTTGAGGGTCAACGGAAGAAGGGCTTAACAAAAAGCTCTAGACGGACGCTGGACGAAGTCGAGAATATGGAGGCGGGTGTGGCCGTCGGTCATAGTTGCGGCGTAAGATCAGAAATTAGAGCGCAAAAAACGCGCACATTCCGTATTTGAGTGGACGACAGCGAGCGCGGTTCTTTTGAGGCTCATGTCCTTGCCGTTTCTCTGGTACGTTCGCCGCACACCATTAAATCGACGAGTACGCTGTGAAGAGCAGCGGTGAACGACAAAACAGGGTGAAGACCAACGATGAGGATGGTCTAGAGCGAAGGCGTTATTGATGGTGGGCAGAGCCAGAACATGATTCAGCGTAGATCTCCGACGATTTCATTATGATACGACAATACGGCGATGATTAGACAAAGGTAGACAATGAAACCCGAGGTCGGATGAGAAAGGAAAGTGAATCCGAGTGATTCCAGATGATGGTGGACCCACAGGGACCAGCCGAGGTGCGCCTATTTAGTAGTCTCGAGTCTTGTAAGCGCGATTTCTATGACCAGTCCGGCAAGCCGATGTTGGGGAGGTCAGCCGATATTGGGGAAGGGAAAGAGACTTTTGATCGATCATGCACATGAGGCGTGGGTCAGCTAAATTGACATCCTCCATCCTGAGGCCTCGGAGCCAACAAACACGGAGACCTCCAAGATAGTGCATAGTATACAATGAGCTATCAAGCATATATAAACGACGACGACTCATGAGCTCACATCCTGACTACGAGTTCTGGGCCGTCCCAGTAGATCTATGTATATCGATTTCAGAGTTTTTGTCTATGAAGAGCCGGAAGTATCGCGAGCCACGATGGAGGGCACCCTCGTCTTGGGCACTGCAAACTGCATTGTTTCTAGTTTGTGTTTGCCAGGGTCCTCATGTTCCACGTCCCGGTCTACGCCAGAGAAAAAGGACTCTGAGGAGGTCTTGGAAAGAGCGACGACCAGAATAATGACAGTCACATATATGCCCTGTACGTGGTAAGAATACATGCTCGTTAACGAGAGAAGATCGGGGGTACTTACCGAGAAATGGGGCATAAGCAGCTCAAGAGGGTAGTTACTGTCCCATGTCTTACCGAAATCGCCGAGTAAAAGTAGTAGCTAGCTTTGGATTAGAGGAGCTCTTGCGTGCGATCGAATGTCAAATCACCCAAAAGATGCAGTATATAGCGCCCGACTCGACGATCATCACCAATATGCTGTCAACAAGGGTTTTCTTCCTTCGTGCTTGCCCGTATGTCATCTTGATGAACCGTCGATATTGCCTACAAGTACATTAGCAGAAGGAGAGAACTATACGCAACACCATTACCAGACTTTGTAGGCGCACAAGACTGTTGTGCTGAAGTTCGTAAGCAGAAGGCAGAACGTACCGAGCAAATTGCCCGAAAATCCATCGAGAGTTCCTAGAGAGTCCATTATCGCGGTCGCGATAGACGTGGCTGTGGTAGATTAACCTGAATCGGAACGGAAAGGAGTGACAACACAAACCCGCTGTAGCCAACAAAACAATAATCAAGTATAATCGAACCCAAATGTTACCATGCCATATGCACCATGTCCTCCATACGACAACGGCGTCACTAATGAGATACTGCCTGCATGTTAGAATATCTTCGCAAATATTTGAGATCCTCGAGACTCACGCTCACTCGCCGCATGACAAGTAAGGCAATATCCAACCGTAGCTCCCTTGCGATCAGCCAGTCCGGGTTATCCGGCACTGATTCCGATGTTAATGTCGGAAACTGTATCTTGAAGAAGGTAACGAAAAGAACGACATATGCGGTTGATAATCCGAACATGACCATCGTCGTGAGGAGCAGTGCAAGGCGGGCAAATGAGGATCGAAGACCCTTTTGACTACGAGCACGGCGATTACAGTCAGTTGGAATCGGGAAATGAGAGAGCATCGTACAGTAGAATCCACGTCGACATGAAGACGATCGCTGTATAGAAGCCTGTAATAAGCGCGATTGGGACTCTGTCGTGTGCAAGACCGTAAATTTGACGCACCGTAAAGCGCCACGTGTATGACCGTCTGGTTGAAGGTCAACGCCACCCATGCTGCATCAGTGTTAGAAATGCGGGGCATTTCGTCGACGCGAACGGCTGGGATGTGGTCAAGAAGAGACCTTGAGGTCAGGGATGTTGAGAATCGCGCGGATGTAGGCTCTACACCTGGGCGCTCCGCTGGGCGGTTATAAGAGCGCTAGTGGATCTACCATGAATCAGAACATCAGTTGGATTGTCTGATCCCAATGAGCAGTAGTGATTGGCGTTGGCGTTGCGTAAGTATGCGAGAACATCGGTGCTGGCAAGGGATTGCAAGAAGATATCCGTCTTGTCTGTCGCTTCCTGATGAAAGGAGTTTCGTTTTCATGCGCACGGATGCGGAGCGCACTATAAATGGCATGGAAACATGTTTTTACGAAGGAAACAGACTGGAGACAGATAACGTTGATGAGCGCCCAAGACGTCCCCGGGCCGCCATCATCCATGCCGAAGTACATAATAGACACGTGACTCCTGAGAAGGCAGTACACGCGTTGAGCGACCTGAAACCGGAACCACCAGCATCTCCATATTCTGAAGGAGATGTCGACAATATCGAGTGGACCCGAGGCACAGGACTCTCTCTTCGCTGACGATTCACCACCAAAGGACACTCCTAGCGAGCTTTCAAGAGTGACTTACCGTCTTGACTTTCCGCCTTCGTACATTGTTGTGGGTGTATATAGGCTCTTCACCGACAAGGCCCTCTATCAGCCAGTCTGGGAGAAGTGCAAGCATGGAACTCAGCGCGGGGTTACCGTTGCTGTCGTCTGGGTAGCTCTCTACTCGTAGGTTCCGCGTGCGTGAAACTGACACATCAGAATCACAGGGATTTCTGACATTCCACACACAACGCAAGTTCATTGAATTTTTTATGTCAAAGTGAGCTCAATATCGTTCCCGATGAGCCTGCTTTGACGCTCTCTAGCTCTCCTCGCGTGACTGGTCTTTCTGATGATACTATCCTGGGATATAAAGTTCCGTTCAGTCTTTATTCTTGTAAGTGCTTCTGAGACACCAATGGACATTCGACATCCTGAACCTGTACTCGAGACGCTGCTTTTGTCTTTGTGGCTACCCAGGCGACTTTCATTCTCAAGTTCTTCCTCTCCCGCAACATGCGCGTTGCTCGTGATCGTGCTTGGGATCAAACTGTGGCTTCGCGAGGCAAAGGTCCCAGCTTCTGGCAACCATATGTGGAAGAGTGGGACAACCCTCCTGTCGTCCAAAAATCTCGGATAGAACGTCTATTTGGCTCTTGGTTCGCTGCTTTTGTCGTCAAAAGAAGCAAGTTGCTTTTCAGTGAACTCGCGCATAGTGCTGACGAATGAGCAGTACTCCTCATACCGTTCAGCTTCGTTCCTTTCTTTGGGCTAATCATCTCTGCGTGGTTCAAAGGCCTAGGCACTGCTCACATCCTTCACCGTCGGTATTTTGAGTCGAAGAAAATGACACCCGAACAGATTGACATCTTCATGGAAGAGCGTAAATGGGATTATCGAAGTGAGTCCTAACTAAATTTAACTCTTCTACGTCTACTCATACTTGTCCAGCCTTTGGATTTGCTGCCGCCATCTTGGAGGGATTACCCATAATCGGTCTAGTGTTTACAGTCTCAAACCGAGTAGGGGCGGCTATGTGGGCTCATGGCGAGTTGTCCTAAGATCCTTATCTCAATCACACTGACTCATACCATCTTAGATCTCGAGAAAAGGCAGCACTACTACACCACCAAGAAGAAACTCTAGAGGCATGCATACGACATGACATGGACTTTGTGTACTTTTACAATTGTATTTCTTCTCTCTTCGGCCTCGTGTGAAGACCGTGCGGCTTTTCTAAAGGCTTCTTTGCTTATCTGACTACTCTGAGTATTCGCTCTTCCGAACTAAGCGAAGGAGCAGCAACTGACCACTCTGAGCCATACATTCTTCGCTTCTTGATTTCAACTTCTCCCGCTATGCCTCCTCCCATGAACGACGAGCTGGTGCTGGCTGGTCTTGGTTACAAGCAGGAGTTCAAGCGCCATTTCAGATGGCTTGAGCTTGTCGGCTTAAGCTTCAGCATAATTTGTGTTGTCCCGGCCCTAGGGTATGTATTTCTGCCTTCTGCCTTGGGATGACACCTATCAAGCGCATTCCTGTCCAGTGCTGTCCTCGTCTATTCGATTCCTTACGGTGGCCCGGTTGCCATGATTTGGGGGGTGACTCTCTTCAAGTCTTCTTGTAGCAGACAAATAGCTAACGTCATTAGTGGCTTGTAGCTTCGATCTTCATCGTCTTCGTCGCACTTGCTTTGGCTGAGCTTGGATCGGCGCAGCCCACATGTGGGGGTCTCTACTATTGGACGTATGTCTACTCTTCCGACAGGTACCGCAACGTCCTTTCTTGGCTCGTGGGTTGTACGTTGTCCTCTTGGACTTGCACTTCAGTGTTCATACGTCATTCCTGATGATAGACATCAATACCATTGGATATATCTCTACAATGTCGGGGGCCACCTATGCATTCTCCCTCCTTGTCATGTCCGCTGCAACCATAGGCTCTGGAGGTGCATTTACACCTACAATGGCGCAGATCTAGTGAGCCTATTGTTGCTGTTGTACGTTTTACTCAGCGTGCTGCTAGCGCGCTTATGGTCGCCACTCTAATGACGCTCGCCGTGATTGCCAGTGTAGCGACGAAAATAATGGCACGGATGCAACTTGTCTTCGTCCTCATGAATTTCTCGTCAGTTTGTGCGGTATATATCACTTCGCGGACGATTGATTGTCCTTTAGATTATTCTTCGCCGTCATCATTGCCTTACCCCTCGCGACACCTGCCGAGTTCAAGAACCCTCCCAGCTTTGTCTTTGGCAGTTTTCAGAATTGTGAGCTTCTGCTTTTGTGGGGCGTCTAATGGAGCTAATGATAATACGTATACAGTATCTCGTTGGCCAGATGGTTTCGCGTTCGTCTTATCGTTTCTGGCCCCCACATGGGTCGTTAGTTAGTCCGGCCTCTGTGTGTGTTTTTTTGTGATCTGATGCTGCTGTAGGCGTGTTGGATTCTAGTGTTCACATTAGCGAGGAGGCGCAAAATGCCAATGTGGCGGTACCTAGGGCGATAATCCTTTCCGCTGTCTTCAGCGCTACAATGGGATGGGGTGTGTACCTTCACTGTCAACAAGCTCACGACATTATGTGATTTCGTCCTCGTGCAGTTGCGAATATTGTTATTGCTTTCCACATGGGTCCGAATTTAGAGGAAATTATATCTGATCCAGTTGGACAGCCGATGGCCACTGTATGACTCCCCGGAGCGAACAATCATTGTATTGCTGATCATTTCTCGAATAGATTCTCCTTCACGCCTTCGGACAGAAGGGAATGCTTGTCTTTTGGTTCTTCCTCATTATCACCTTGTGAGCTATCTGAAACCACCACCTCTTGTTAGCATCTGAATCATATATCCAGTGCTACAGGTACCATGGACGCGGTACGTTGTACGTCTCCGACTCTGTGCGCTTGTACTCAAGTACTCGCGGCTATATATAGCTGACGGCCGCCTCCCGCCAAATCTTCGCGTTCTCAAGAGACGGTGCCCTCCCGATGTCTCGCTTCCTTTACCGCCTCAACAGGCATACAGGCACGCCGGTCAACTGCATTATTTTCGCTGCATTCGGCGGAGCGCTTCTCGGCCTACTTGTGTTTGCTAGCCCCGCTGCCATTGGTGCTGTATTCACGCTCATGGTTATCTGTCAATACGTGACGTATTCTATCCCTATTGTGGCACGTTTCGTGGGCGGGAAGGAGTTCGTTCCTGGACCATTTACGCTGGGCGCCTGGGTACGTATAGGTTCTCCCTTTACTGTTCTGAGAGTCTGATTATCGAGTGCATATATGGTGGCCCGGTGGCCTTCGTCGCGGTGACCTTTACGATATTCATGTCAACGGTGTTCTTCTTTCCTTCTGAACCTGGACCTTTGGTCGACGAGATGAACTACGGAGTAGTCCTTTTCATGGGAGTTGTGGTGCTGTCTATGGCGTACTATTTCTTCCCCGTGTACGGCGGGAGGTATTGGTTCAATGGCCCGGTTTCAACCATTGGAGCTAACAGTGCCGAACACTATGTTTAAACGACTCGAGCGATAAAGTCGGGGAGGAAGTCATCACGAAGGCGGTCGACCAATAGTTTCTTTTGATGCTACCCTTCATACGCAAAATATACGTTGAATATATTATCTCGCGGACTAACCCGTTGCTTCATCAAACTCTGGAAACAAAGAGGGCAGAACCGTTTCACAAGGACCGACAAATGCATAATCAGCGTGTTGGTCCTGCGCGCTAGCCTCGAGATTGAAGACAGCGACCTTACCGCCGTGCCTTTTGACACGGTACGCAAAAGTGGAAGCCGGGCGTACCTATGATCGTTTATTGAGTCGTTCATCAACCATACTCGTGAAACCTTACCGTAGACGACGTCCCGATAACGAGAATCATGTCCGCCTTATAGACTAAGCTATTAATTTCGTCGAGGTGATGAGGTTTTTCTCCAAACCAGACAACACCTGGACGAGCCAAGGCGCCACACTTTTCACAACGAGGAAGCTCCTCCAAAGGAATATCCCTGTGGTTCGTGCCAGCATCCTGGAGATTCTGAAAAGATGCATCGGCTGCGGCGAGAGAAGGGCACACGGCAAGTGAACGATTCTCTGCGCTGTAACCGCATTCTGTACACTGGACTGCGAAAACGCTGCCGTGCATTTCTAGAGTGGAGGTCTTCGGTGCTGATACTTTCTTCGCAGAGCTATCGGTGAGTTTTTGAGGTGTAGCTTTCAAAGCGAGGCCGGACAATCCGTCCACATTCTGAGTGATCAAATGAAATGACTTTGCTTGCTGAGCCACCTTCTTCAGATACGCGGGAATCAGTAATTTCGCGATGGTTTCATGCGCAGCATTAGGACGCGCCAGTAAGGCCCTGAGAAGAAGCTCTTCGACTCGTTGATAGACTACGGTAAGTGAATAACGCACTTGGTTCGACGATAATGATAAAACTGCCAAACAAGAGATGGGTTGGCGCTGAAGGCTTCTGGTGTGGCAAGACTTGTTGAATCAAGGGAACGCCACATTCCGCCACCATCTCTAAATGTGGGGATACCTACTTGGCTGAGGGAAAGGCAGCTGTGTGAGAGCAGAATGCGTACCTGAGGCTGCCGACAGCCCAGCACCAGCGACCACGATGATGTGCTTTGCTTCTGATAGAGCCTGCCGAAGCTCATTCCTTTGTGATGATTGAGTTGATTCTTCTGGCATGGCACTTCAAGCTTCAAGGACTGAGACGGGGCAATTTGATTACAGTGAACAAGTTTTGACACCACGTTGTTCAATTATTTGTTTCGATCGCGAAGCGGAACCAAATACAGCCTGTACAGCCACCGATCTGTCCTTTTCCTTCAACTCTTTCGGCTCGCGCGCGTTGCATCGTTATTGTCCAATTGCAACGGTTACGATGGACAAGATAATATATGTAACGATACAAGGTGACTAGGCCCACTACATGCCACTGGTTGTACCTCATAGGTTGGCTTCAAAAGGTCACCAGGGCTCTGGAAAAACTGCGTTAGCAACCCAGCTCGTATGAGTGCATTTCCTCGTAGTCTTTTGAAAAATATGACCCTTTCTTGCAGCAGGGAAGATCCTATCGATGCCACAAATCAAGATTTTGCTTTTCCGTCGTGAACGAAACCGACTCTAATGCACAGTTCTCTATTCTGGTTTACGCGTTAAATGGCGCATTTCCACAAGATTTGCTACAAGAAGCTCGCTCTCGTCCCTTGCCGTTTTGCATTGCCGGCACCAAGATTGATCTTCTCTCTGAAAAGCATCGCACTAGTTATATGAAGAGCCCGCAGGCTTTTGCTTGGTCATACGACGTCAATTATGTTGCCGTCGACAATACAACTGGTGCCGGAGTTCAGGACCTAATGCGCAGCATCGGTGCATAAACGTCTGTTCCATCGTTGCACCTTCCCTAACCTCATACTTTTTTCAGTCAGCACGCTTCATCCAACGCCTCCGGCCGCTTTGACTATATACCAACGTTTGTTGTTATATACCCACGAGATCTTGCGCTGGGCTTTCGACTGCCTAGCCATATGCTTCAAATTACCGCAGCCGCGTTCTATCAAGGTTCGTGTCCATCGAACAGGCTTTTCCCCCCTCTCATTCTTCCTAGAATTCTCCCTTCCTTCCCACAAACGACGAACTAGATCGTCTCTTGAATAGTCCTGCCGTGAAAGACTGGGACCGAGAATTTCTCCAACGAGTAAACGTACAAGCCTCTTTGAACGAAGTCAGCTGCCATTTAATCACGCCGTCACTTATTGCCAAGCTTTCGGGGCCTTCGGAATATGAGAGCATGGAATACGTTCGTCAACACACCAGCATTCCAGTACCTCGCGTGTATCAAGATTCGCCTTGGATGATCATGGATTACGTGGATGGTCGTATGCTTTACGAGTGCTGGAACGAGTTGAGCAGGTTCATGCAGTTCCGCATCGCCTGTACGTTACGTCTCTACGTCAAACAGCTCCATTCTCTCAGGGGAGAGCGGCCTGGCTATATAGTGGACGGCATCATTCCAGGCATTGTCTTTGGCCTCGACTGGAAGCAGTTTGGTCCTTTCGACTCTGCCCGACGTTTTCGCCAGATGTGCGAATTCGCATCTATCGTAGGACACCGTCCTGGACTGATTCCGAAACCGTGTCCTCCATCTACCGATGACAAGTGGACTCTGGTATTCAATCACACTGATTTAAATGCGACGAACATCATCCTAGACAAGGATGGTTCTCTTTGGCTGATAGATTGGGGATCCGCGGGTTTTTATCCTGCGTCTTTCGAATCAATCGGATTGTGGTATGTCGACGGCAATGGTGGGAAGGGCGATCGTATGCCGCGTTCATGGTCTCGTTACAGAGGATTTATTGCTGGGAGGATGGATGGTTCGGAATTCTCGTTCTGGACCTGTGTAAGATCTGCCTTGAATCGATTTTAAATTTAGTCTACACTGTTTATTTACTTCTTGCAAGGCATGTAAGCGTGAAGCTTAGACTATTAGTACAATTGACGTGCAACGGGCGGGTAGGGGATCGCATTCACACCAAGGGTATTTTTCACACGCCTCTATCCTCCTGTGCACCTCACTGACCCACTGCTTGTGGATCACTTGAGCATTAGCCAATACCATCAAGTCCCAACACATACAGCCGCTGCCGCGACATTGCTGGCGTCGAGTCATTTTCCGTATATGATAGCTGTTAGATAGACCCTTTGGTACAGACATCTTCTGATACGTGCAGGCGCCCATCGATCCAGTAATGCCACATCAATATGCCAATTTTTGAGCCGTAACTTAAATTGCAGTGGTACGTGCTATCGTTATTTAGAATGAAGATGTGGAAATCGGATTGCGGACGATAGGGTCGACGAGTGCGTACCATAAACGGCTTGTCGCCCACATGTTGTTTACGATACGAGAAATACAGTCAGTGTATACTTATCATCGATAAGGTTCCCTAGGCGTCGTATGGTATGTCCTCCACAACCATGATCAACTCCTTCGTTTTCGTATTCCGTGGGCTGATAGCGCACTCAAATCTGGCGGGATAAACGACCGCTCCTCCAAAGTAGTTTACCTCGGGAATGATAGGTTGGCCGTTAGCATCAAGCTTCTTGTCAATGGAGAGGGTCGCAAGCGCGTTGGACACGACGAGGAAGAGCGTTGAACGGGCGAGCCTCTCACCAGGACACACACGGCGACCGAAACCAAAAACGAATTCAAGAGGGTCTGTCTGAGGAGAAGGCCCTAGAAACCGTTCAGGACGGAACTGGTTGGGATCGGCGTAGATAGATGAATCGCGAGTAAATGCCCTGTAGGGAAATATCAGTGACCGCGTTCGTGAGTGCATTGGGGTTTAGGCTGTGTACCAGACATTGGGTATAATGATAGTTCCTTTTGGAATGTAGTATCCATGATACTCTCCATTTTCACTGGCACTGTGTGGCATGGCCTGCGGCGCGATAGGAGCCCATCGCTGCATCTCCTTGATGAGGGCGTTCACATACGGCAACCTTAGACGGTCCTCCCACGTCGGTAGAGTGTCATGTCCAATAACACTGTCGAGCTCCTGTTGTGCGCTATGCTGCGCCTCTGGGAACAAAGTCATGCAAAGGAAGAATGTACTGAGCGCAGCGACAGCGGTGTCGGCACCACCAGTGTATAGAGCTTCGGCTGTCCACGCGAGAAGGTTCTCTTCGTGTTCACCACGATCGATCTCACCGCCGACAAAAGATGGACGAGCTGTTCCTTTAGTCTGTGGAAAAGCGCATAACAGTAAGAATACAAAAAGTGTCCATAACAGCAAGGGCTCTAACCAACTGTTCCCTGACCATATTCATTGGCTTTGTGAGGACTTCGTCGACACTTGCACGCATACGGTCCGCCGTGTCCATCCAACCTGTACCGGGGAACCAGCGCGGAACGTATGCCACTAGAAAAAGATGACTAACATAAATCATGGAGTACAAGCTATTGAATCACTTACGTAGTGGAATGAAATCAACCAAGAAATTCCCCGGTGTAGTAGTCTACGTTCGGACTGGTTAGACTTGGAGCACGCCAACTTGCAGATATCTAAAGCTCCCCTTGTTAAGGTCGGTGTTGACGCGCTCGATGAGGTCAACGTACTCGTCTCTTCCGGGTGAGACGTCGTGACCATAAACGATCCTCAAAATGATCGTGCCTGCAAGCCTGAAGAAATAAGTCGAAGTGCCAGGACGAAGGATGAAGACATTACATGCGCAAATGATACTTGAAATCGTCTGGTGAATCAATGACACGGCGCAGGAAGCTACTACTTGTGCTCCTCCATGTGGATGTAAGTCTCTAATGCAGCAGGAGTGCCTACGGCGTTCAACATCATCGTTCGAGCTGGCCGGAAGTACTTGTGGCTAGCATTGTACATAATAGGGCTGTCCTTCCATCCCACAATGTTGTTCGCGAAGTGCTGGCGAGGACGATCACTGTATACCGCGCCCAAATTGTCGAGTAAGTCTTGGGCAGCTTTTAGCGAGTTAAGTATGATAATGTCGGTACCGGCGACATTAACGTAAACGATCTCGCCGTACTGTTCACCCCATCTAGTGAAAGTAAGCCAGTTCTGGCTGCTGGGCCATGAGAGAAGACTTCCGATAAATGGGTAGCTTGGTGGGCCAGGCGGCAGCCGCTTGTCGCTTTTCAGTACATATAGCAGCGAAGTAAAGCCAACAATGGCTACGGTAATGAAAACAAGGCTGAGATCGGTTGAGAACATCGTAGTGATGAAGTAAGTTCAAGGCGGCAAGAAGTTAACAGCGCAGAAAGACAGTCTCCACAGAGCCATATGATGTTGCCGTTGATTGGCTACCGGAGTACCTAGGTTGTAAAGGCCAAGCACATGATGCTCTGAAGCTTTTGGAGGTTTGTCGGAGAAGGTCATAGGTGACGTCACAGTCACGCGAACCCTTCTGACTTTAAATTCTCACGACCAGCTTAAACTTCAATCACAGTGTCGGGCGAGAGCACAGCGCACATCAGATCATCTCATGCTGCTCATCAGCGATGTTGTTCGACGATCCCATGACTCTTCTCTGCTGCGACTTGGGATGCGACTCTTCTTTTGACGGCTATCCCAGTAATATGCAACTGATTGCCATTGACGCCCAAAAAGCGCGGATTGTAGTGAGGCAATTTGGCCGCCCATTTCGCATATCGGCTTCCATGCAACGCCCATTTCACTTCCCGAGACTACTTAGACTAGCCGTGAAAGCCCTCCCGGTGATCAATCTCTAGTACGATTCACCAGCATGCCCCAAGGAGGATCATCAGGCCAAGTATGACCGGGATACTACTCGTCGAAGACTGCATTCTTTCTATCTCATTGGGTCAGTACAGAGTAACGGCTTCATCATAATGATCAACCCCGCGCTTGATCATCTCAAGAAGTCACTCTACGCGCTTATAACAATACGGCGTTCTTGTCTCCACGATAATGAGTGTTTCTCTCTCCTCTTCAATGACTTCCAGTATGCGATGGCATGCGACTCGCTGTGGGCCGTAAGTTCTTTCTCAGGTTTTCGCGCAATGGAGAACTCACCGTTTCACAAAGGCGGACATGCGACGAAACTGAGATTCCAACCCTCCTGTTTGACAGCCCGAGAGTGAACCCTCTAGACGTCTACTTCAATAATCTTGGCTCTGACGACAGTCCACCTTCGTGCGTTCTTCCCCCCTGTTTTGTTCGTCGCCACAATTCGATGCCCTAGGTATGAACATGCTACTGGACGCCCTTCGA
Source organism: Mucidula mucida (assembly GCA_015501055.1). NCBI lineage: Eukaryota > Fungi > Basidiomycota > Agaricomycetes > Agaricales > Physalacriaceae > Mucidula > Mucidula mucida. Next base: position 251,297 of record JADNYV010000026.1, read on the forward strand.
CTCGTGTGACCCCACAGTCCATTACGTACACGTTCAAAACGTCTTGTTCAATGCGGCGGAACGTTGTTAGTGTCGTGCCCGGGACTAACTCAACGCAAGCAATGCCATACCGGCTTCATATCACCAAGAATGCTGCAACATATACCACAAGTATTTGTGAGTTTATTCCGTGCCGCTCCTTCCTTATTGAATGTCATCTGACGCGTCTCCGCTAGCTATTCAGCGACACGATGGAGGGATGATCGGCGACTTTGAGTGTGTATCGCGTTCTTTACCGCGTCCCGTCTAATGAGTGCGATCGCAGGACTGGATATACACAGAAGAGTGGCTCTGTGACCATGCGAGGGCAGGGCTTCATCATAACCGAGGTTCTGACCCGTTCGAATATATGTGTGGGGCGGGGCGTTCCGTGGAAGGAGCGTCAGAGGCAAGTGCGTACGATTCTCTTCCCGGGTGTTTGCCTGCCTTTTTGCTTCGCCAATCCATGTCCGCATCTTGATCACGATGCTGATCATCATTTTGTCCAGGCGTCGAAGAACGTTTGGCAGTGGAAGCTAGGGCACTATACAAAGCGCATATTCTGGGATGTCACGAACCCGGGGGTGATGACGGTGAGTTGTTGATCTTGGCCTTGATTGAGAATAGTGGGCACCTCATTTCTATATCAAAACAAGCGGTGCACATTGATTCTTCCGGCGCCTGTGTTCATCATTGCTCTTGCTAATATTCTATGCAGTGTTATTCGTCCAACACTTGGGATCGTGCTGTGTGTCTCGCGGTCTTCACATACGCTTCCTCCGATACTTCAAAGACGCTCGAGATATACCCAGAGGGCCACGAGGTCATCGAGGACATTCTAATCTCCGCGCTGATTTTGGAGAGATGGAAATTGGAGATGGTGATTTGATTACCGGGATCGCGGCCTATAGCTTACCTTGATGGCCACGAATATTCAAGTCTTCGCCATGACTGATGTAGATGCTCAAGTTCGACGTTTGATATTGAGGTGAATCAAATTCTCATGAAAAGAGGGAACGAACAGTTGTTGGTATCACTTCGTGCTTGTCTAGGCTGCCCATTCCTGCAACCAGGTGTGCATGGAAGCCAAAGCCTGCTTGTGGAGAGCACCGATAGTCGGGTCGGAGGCTCCTCGGGCAGCAGAAAGATCGGAACAGTGGAACCCATCGGACTCCACGATAGGCTGCCTATCAGTGCTCGCGACGTTGACGCCCTCGGCCGACATGGTGGCCTCTCGCCACGGGTCTCCTACAACAGGAATCAGTAAAGACGAAAGCCATCCAATATGGGAGACGCGTACTCAAACCAGTTGCGAAGAACAGTCTGTCGACATTCACCGAAAATCCGGCATAATCCGTGTTTACATGTTCAACGTTGGGCAATGGTAGGCTCGGGAAGGCGTCCTTGAACATCAGCTGGCATTGGCGCTACTCCGGGTGTTAGCCAGTCATCAAGCCATGAACATCCGCTGAAACTTACCGGATCGTACCCGGTGTCAACGTTGACTAGTCGCGACACCAGTGGGTTGATATCGACGACATCTTTGGGAGGTCCATCCTTCGTGAATCGTTGAGTTGCTGCGAGCAACGTTTTCAACTGGCTTGGATTCATACCTGATAATAGCCCACTTCGTTACATCTAAGATCATGCATGTCAGAACTCGGTTTTCCCAGGATGGAGAGAGAATTCTTACACAATCCAGAACCACGAACGAGAGGCATTATCTACATCTGTGTTGGTATAAAACTCGCTATCCGGGTCATATGTGCCTAGACAGTCACTGCAAAGGATTAGGATCGCAGAAGAATGTCGCAAGCGAGTACGCGTACACCGCGTTGCTGTCGCCGCAGACTATAAGAAGCATAAGCACCTTTAAAAACGATTGATAGGAAACGACACACGATCTGCATAGTAACCCTCCTTCCAAAACGCGCCCCACGCAGTAAGCGCATTGTCCAGACCCCATCCTTCGGCGGGGGCCACTTCGCCATCTTTGACTTCCAGCGCGTCGCAGAAGTCGTAGAACTGTGTCCCAGGACCAGAATTAGTCTGCAGAGATTGCCAGTCCCAGAGGTTATTCCTCACTGGTGTAAAGATTCATCGATGTAAGAAGAAAATGATTGTTGTACACTTACGAGCCCCCGCGACATCGTCCAGATGAGTCATTTCCCCAAGACCAAAGACATCTTTGAGCTCATTGATTGCGGTCTCGTTGCTACCGGAAAACGTTTCGTCGACATGCGCAATCACCGCGGCGACGTCGGCAGAGCAGTTGACGGGCATATTCTGCCTGATCGGCTCGAAGTATTTCCAGAAGTCTCTGCAAAGCGCATGTCAACGCAATGCAGGCCGAAGATCACGCAAGAGCAACATACGTGATAGCTTCCACTACAGCAGAAGAAGCATAACCCGCCCAGAATAAACCAGGCTTACTATAGAACCGATGTGAACAACTGTAGCCTTTAGGAAAGTCGTGTTACTCACTTGACCATGGTCCAACTCGTCAGAGCACCTGTTGCGCGTTAAGGAGCAGGTACGAATTCCAACTTCTACTCGCACCTGAGTAGCTCCCCCCGATGAGAATCCACGGCGCTTTGTCGGGACCAACTTCGGTTCCATTGGGCATGGCAAGAGCAACGTTGTTCGCGAAATAATCCAAGTCGTCGATGGCCTGCTGGATGGTGTGATACTTGAGGCTCGCCGGTGTGAGGTCAGGGTACGGGTTGCTTAATCCATAGAAACGATGCTCCAGCACAATGGTCGCGCCACCCTCTTGTTGGGCGATAAGGCCGTTGATGGTCGCGTTAGTCAGGTAGGCGGTATACGCTATGAATATCCATGAGATACGAGAATTTGACGCGTTTGATAGTTACGAACGGGCCGCGTTAGCCTCGCCGGGTGTCATGAGGATAATAGGACCACCTTCGGATAAGCAGATCAGCACAAGTAACAAGAAAAGAAGAAACGCCATGCTAACCTGGCTCATAGAACTCCCATGTGTGCCAAAATCGTTGCTGGAAAGTGCCCTTGGAGGGGTCGGTGTGGTCGATGAGCTGATCGAAGTAATAGGTCGTGTTCAGAGGTGGCAAAGCGTCTGCAGCTTTGGAGCGGAACGCTTCAACGCGTCTGTCGGGTATTTCGATGACAGGCGCGAGCGGAATAGCTGGCGCATTGCCGTGGGCGCGACCATTCGGGAGGGCAGCTTGGACGGCGGAGAAACAAGAGGTCAAAAGAGCGGACGTCAATAGCACGTGTAGTGGGGCCATCCTGGGGGGAAGGAATGGTACACTTGGAATGGTGCCTCTGCACCTGTCCTAGTTAAATAGCCTAGCCTTACGTTTTTGATGCAAGAATGAGAAGCATATGGTTCCGCCTATGCCCGCGAGGTGAAGTGCGTGATTGGAGAAAAGAAGCTCTATAACAACCATCTGACGAAAGCTAGAACAATCGTCGGGAGCACCCTGAAGGGGCCTTGAGCGTTTGCTTTCCTAGCGGTCCCACGCGGTAAGAAAGATAGCGTGATCTCTACTCTAGAGCGGAGCGCACCATCTTCGTATTTACCCGTAAATCAAGTTTCAGAGTATTCGGGATGGCGCATCCCTGCCCTAAGAGAATGTTGCGAAAACTTCTGCGCGTTTGAGACCTCGGAGTTGTCAATGGGCGGTCATCGTGTCGCGCTGAGCTGAGGAGAACATCAGTCACGGAGGCCGAGAGGCAAAGAGAGGCGGGTCGGGGGCACATACAGGAAGAATTAATCATATACACTGCATGCTACATTCGGCTATTATGGGAAAGTCACGATCATGACGGTGAGGGTCAGAATCAAAAGCGCCAAATTAGGCCAATCTAAAAGACCACAACAATCAAACAACAATCATCACACTTCATGTTCTCTCATATCATCTCACTACTACTGTATTGGTAAGTATCAGGAGTACCTATCACATTGGGATATGGAAAATCGACGTTTGCCATCAAAGGCAAAATCAGAGGAGGTGTAGGTAACATCCAGTCTCCAATGTGTTAGCCGTCGAACAAATAAGAAAACAGACATCACAGCAATAACATCAGCAAGCGGATGTTGCCCCTCCTTGATGTCAATGCCACTGCCAATGGTGTCCGCTACCGCCACGTTCAGGTGTTTGCTGAATTCGTGGTACATGACACTCTGAGCCGTGTCGATTAATGATGGCAGGAACTGGGGCGTCGGGCTTAGGCAAGTTGATACCTCCTGGCGAGCAACTGCCTAGTGTACTCCAAATTGGCCACCATTGGTCATGTTTGGCTCGTCGAGATGTCCAGCAAAATGACGTCGATGGCACCTTGCACGCCAGGGCCTATCTTGACGCTGTCTCTAGATCCGACTCTGACTCTGATGGCATACGCGGCGATCTCTGGCGTGGAATGAGCCGCCACGACTATGTTTGTGACCAAGCATACCGAGTGCAGACCTGAGATGCAAGACCCCCTACATTTTTTTCAGAGTTGTCTTCAATTTCAAAACATCATGCTGCAAAGAATCAGTGGAACACTGGAAACTCATGCGACACCTACAAACCTCATATTCTGCCGCGCGCACTAGATATTCCGTTATCCTTGCCAGCAGTTGTTTTCTTTCGGCCCACCACATGTCGCTTTCTTGAGTGTGACTTTGCATTATAATGTCGATAATGCCTTCTATCGACGAGCGTGGTTCTTTGGGCGGTTCTTCCGGTTCCAAATATTCGCAAGGGGAAAATTTGTCCGACCGCGCTCGTCTTAATCGTCCTATGCAGGTTACCTGCAAGGGTAACCACGGGCACCGGTAGACGAGGCAGACGACGACGCGCGAGAATTAGACGAGACAGCCTGAGACGGTGCATAGAGGTCAGGGGAAAGGTTGAAAGAGGTGATTCAGATCGGATGATGATCGCTCAAGAACTTACCGGAATTCAGTTGCCGGCGGCTATACACATTCCCAAATGGGATCACAACATCCAGACGCCCTTTCCTCCATCCACCGAAAGCGCGCCCCATATGAGCCTACAAAAGCGCGCAAGGTCCTCCTCGTTGTCGTCACTATCGTCTGCGTCACCCCCGCCGACGTCCACTAGAAAGCGAGGTCCTCATTTAGCACTACCTCCCTCCAATGGCAGCTAATCCGAGCCCCGCAGCCAAACTAGAGACGAAAGAATGTCCTATATGCTCCGAGCACATCCCTGTCCGGTTATTGCAGAAACACACACTCCTCGAATCGCAGCGCGTCGACCGGATAATCGATAGCATTGGATCGACAGAGGTCCTCTACGATGATCTGGAGGAGGGGTACGTTCTCGTACTATTACGCCGACTTGATAGAATGAAAGGACAATTCATTAGGTCTAGTACGCAACGACGACGCTCTGCTATACGCGCCCAGAAATCCATCTCATCCACGCGCGACCGCACGGAAATTCAGACGACGAAGACCCTCCAGTCCATCAAGAAAAACCGCAAAAAACGCTATGCGGGTCTGCGTGAGATGACCAAGGAGATCGAAGAGGGCTATGTCCCTCGCGCAGGACCCAGCCGGCATAACATTGTATGTCCTGTTTGCCTTGGGACGGTGTCAGGAGACCAGGACGTGCTCGATGCGCATGTGGACGCCTGTCTCGCCGACGCGTCACGCAAGATGGAAGAGGAGCGACAGAGACGCGAGATGGAGGCGGAAGAGGAAGAGTGGGAAGAGGTAGATGAAACTATCATTGGGAATGTTCGAGGTTCGTGGCGTTACCTTTTTTTGTTTTCTCTGTCTAACGTCAAGTTCTAGGATCAGGTTTTCACACACGAGACCACAACGAGCAGGACGTCGAGGAGGCAATCGACGTTGACGGCGACGATGACGCTTTTGGATGTGCGCAGTTTACAGAGGGCGATATTCTACCATTGGCACTTCCGGGTCCGCCGCCTCAGGACGTTCCAGTCGACATCGAAAACGACGACGATGAAACGCTTCGCGAGTTGGTCGCCGCCGGAAAGACGAAGAAAGGGAAAACGCGGACCCAAATTGACGGTCTTGACGCCGTAAAGGCCAAGATGGACGAGGTGATGGGTGTCGGGGACACGGATCGGATGGATCTCGCCATATTAACAGCGAAACAGTCTGGCAGCAAACGCGCATTAGTGTCGGCTCTCGAGGAGAAGGTGAAGCATCTGGAGGCGTCCAGAGTTTCAGCAACAACATCTCTATTGTGTCGCATCTGCTTGGATCCCTATAACGAGCCTACTGTATCGACGGGCTGCTGGCATACGTGTTGTCGGGAGTGCTGGCTTCGATGCTTGGGATCCACGAAGCTCTGCCCCATATGTAAACGTATCACTGGAGCAACAGATTTACGACGCGTGTACCTCTGAGATCGCTTGGTTTAGTGTTGGGGCTTGCCTTATTGTTGTAGATCATGCTTTAATTATCGTTACAAATGTCAGCAATAACATGTAGAATAAATGCTTGCTTTCTCGTGGGCACTGGTGGCGAAGCGCAGACGATAATGATGGCAGCCGCGATTAGAACATTGCGGCTTTGTAGGCTCATATGGGAGGATGTTGTAATGTATGTACTGCCGCCGGCAACTCTAAAAATTGGGGTCTGGGGAACCTGTCCAACCTTGAACGTTGACCACCATGTTCGTCACTCGATCCAATCTCTCCTTTAGATTGACCTCTGGGCTCTCCCTTGCGGGTAGAATTCAGCGAATTCACACCGATGATCCAAATAATACGGTAAGACGCTTCCCTTACATGGCCGGACAAGTTGACACCTTGCCAATAACTTTCCAGGAAATTACCAGGCAAAACTCTTTTATCTCAGAGGCTGGCTTCCGCATGGCCCTAGCCGACCAGCGTCACGATATGTTAGCTGCCACGCAGAAGGAGCGTCAACATTGGTTAGCCACCACGGAGAAGCTCAACTGTCAGATCAAGGAGGATGCACGACTGATTGTCAAGTTCGAGGTGCGTGCTACATAGAGAGTTCCCGACGTTCAATTCATTTTCTGCACAGTACAACGCGATCGCCTCCCAAGTCGAGCTGCAACGAATTATGGGAAACCTCCACCTACGATCAGCATTAGGTATGTGTGGCCAAGGCAATCTGTTACAGTTGCTCACTCAGACATGGCAGAAATCATTTCCTTTAGTGTGCACACGCGACTAGGACATAAGGGCAATGCCGGTGTCCAGAACGCCATCAATGCCATTGCCTCTGGCACTCTCGACAACCGTACGGCCGCCAGGCCTAATGGCACTGTCGGTGTTGTCTATGCCGATGCTCGCGCAGACATAGAAGCACGTCTCAGCTGGCTGGCAGGCCTTGTTCCACAATCCATCGACAAGGCGGTCGGTTTACTATACCACGAGGTCTCCAAATACGTCCATGGTCAACAGGCCGACCCGATCCGCATCAAAGAGGGCGATCACTCAGCAGCGGAAGTTGTTGCTGTCTTGTCCATATTGGTTTTTGCCCGTCGACGATTGAACTTTCCGGTTGATGTCAGATACACCTCCACTGATTGCTCTAAGGACTTTTTAATATCAGAATTAGATTGATATGTATTACTTTTGTTGTACTTCTTTATGGCAGCTGGAGGTGAACCGTTGTAATAGAATTGAGTTTGAAGTATACTGTGTGTATGGGGAGCCCGTCGCAGGGGACACAATGTGTTGAGGTCTCAGACCTCAGAGCGGTGTTTAAGCCCATAATTCGTGTATGAGTGTTTTAGCATTCACTAGTACGCGATTCTACTCTCAAAGGTACACGCGACGCAATTTTGGGTTGATGCACTCTGATAGTTTAGTGTGGTCACTGCGATGGGAGAGGCGGGCTGCGAGTGAATTTCGATAGCCCAGGCCATGGTCAAAACACCCGAGCTCACGAGAGAGTAAACACGCACACAAGACTGTAGTGTATCGGCGGAAGACGTTTTTCCAGACAATTCCATCCTTTAGATTTAGCAATGTAAGTAATAACTTGTAAGACGACGTATATCTCCAGATAAATTCAATGACGGCCTGACGTCTCCGCCCAATCCTTGCTCCCCATCTGCACTAAACGCGAACACGCGCGCGCAAATGCGAAGACTTCCTCTTCCCCACTGAATATTGAGCTTGCGCCAATATTTTCCGTCAAACCCTGAACACGAAATAGTGAACAAAGATTGCGCCATGAGACCGAAAAGCCAACGTACGAGGTCATCCATAACACTCCTCAAGTGGTCCGAAGGCGCATCGGTCTTGTTGCTGTTTTCATCCGAAAACACTCGGTGAATAGGAACCTCCGACGTCACGAACAATTTAGTCTGTCACCGTTCATCAGCAGGTGCGAAAAAGACTCAAGATACATAGCTTTACCTTGCTCTCATAGCATGCATCTATGAATGTAATAAACCTTCTAGCCTGCGCATAACGTTAATAATGCTGTCCACACAAGTCATATGGGAAAATACCTTGTCTTTACTGTCCAGACCCATCTTCGGCACTTCTAGTAGGAACACGGTAGGGAAGGTCTTGGTAACTTCTAGATAATCCGCCGCGCTCAGTGGCTGCCCACACAGGTCGTCGAAGCGGAATTTGGCAACATCTTTGCTGCTCTCTGGGACCTTCAGCGTCCGGCCCCAGATACTTAATGGTCTATGGTGTACGACCTCATCCCCATCGGTAAGAGAATTAAAGATCTTGTTGATTTCCAGGGCATTAGATGGTGTCAGTGGGTCGAAGTAAACTTTGGACAGTGCACGAGGTATGCGTCTGTAGTCCGTTCCGGAATCGAGGTCGGTCACTTCAAATCGCGTCTTGAGTAGTTCGATCGCGGGTATGAAGCTGGATCGCTGGATGCCGTTCTTGTATAGCTCGTCTGGATGCCGGTTGGAAGTGATAACGCAGACAACGCCGTAATTCATCAGGTTTTCGAGAAGCCGACGGAGAATCATGGCATCGGCAATGTCAGTCACCTGTATTGCCCGAGTCAGTCCAAGCAGCGCAGCAGAGACGTCCGCATTTACCTGGAACTCGTCGAAACAGAGGATGTAGGCATCGTTAGCGAAGTCACGCGCAACAGGGAGTATAGGGTCGCCACCCTTGTGTCCCATGGCTAGCTTTGCAGCGTGAAGACGTTTGTGTACGTCAATCATGAATGCGTGGAAGTGGACGCGCCGCTTCCGCTTCAAAGATGGTGGTAGTGTATTGTAAAATAGATCCATGAGCATTGTTTTCCCGGTGCCAACGTCTCCATAGAGGTATAGACCCAGAGGAACGTCATCAGGTGGCGCTGCAGGTATCGTGTCATTTCGAGAGAACCAGCGAGATATCTGCTTCAAATCAATAATAGCGTTACCAACGCAGCATGGAGACGAACAAGAGATATAGAGGCAGACGAGTCCGGCACTGGCGGCGGGGTATAGTGTAATAGTCTGTCGTGTAAATCCTGCAGCTTCTGTATTATTCGCGTCTGATGTGAGTCCCCGCGCAGTCGGCCAGCGGCTATTGATCGATGGTACTGTTCCAAAGGTGTATAGAAATCTATCAAGGTCAGTCAGCAACCTATCAAGGACCTGCGATCCACCCACCTTGGGGCTCTGAAGGCGGTGTCGGTCGAGCAAACGCCCGTGCACCCGAAGCGAGGACCTCGTGTTCAGCGACGCTGGCTGATGCAGAGTCGACTGCGAGAGTAGTGCTCGGAGCCTTTCCTCGTCCATTGATAGAATGCGATCGTGATGTTGACGCCTGTGTTGACAGAAGTGCCCGATGTCGACAGGCAGCCCGTCGCGACGGTCTGGGCGCCGCCGACATCAGCGCTCTTGCTGCTCTTGAAGACATGGCTAATATGGTGGAGAATAAAGGAGGAAATAGCTGATTTAGTACCATACGCGAGACGGATCATCCCGACGCCCACGTGAAATCGGTTCAACATCGTTTCGGACGACGACTCCCGGCGATGGACGGCTACGATGATACCTATATCCTCCTGCTCCTCGCCGACAGCAATTTGCCGACTGGGTCATTCGTCGCGTCGTCAGGCCTGGAATCGTACATGAAGCATGGCTTTGGGAGCGGCGATGTTGTCACCTTTGTCCGAGACAGTCTTGCGTCCTACGGCCGCAGCGCGCTGCCCTTTGTGTCCGATGCGCACAGGTTGATGAGCGGATACCGCGATGGAGACAGCAGCGACTCTGCGGCGGTTGTCGAGGAGCTCGCCGCTTTGGAGGAGCTCTACGACTCGATGACGCTTAATCACGTCGCCCGACGAGCGTCGAAAGCGCAAGGGGTTGCTCTCCTAACTCTCTACACCAAGGCATTTGCGCCGCCGGCATCTCATCCGTCATCTTCCGCCGTCCAGCAAAAGATGGCTTCTCTCTTTGCCGCGTTCAAGTCCATGGTCAGACAAGAGAAAACTCATGGACATCTCCCGACGTGCTGGGGTGTTCTAACAGCCGCTCTCGGCCTTACTTTAGGTGTTCATTCTCCCCATGCTCGAGGCGGCTCAGCTCTAATGTCCGTCTAGAACGAGCGTGTTATCTGCACTTGTTCCTTCATGCAAGAGGCCTTTTATCTGCGTCTGTCCGTCTGAATGACATTGGGCCATATAACTCTCAGCAAATCCTACTGCATACTGTTCGTCCACTGGTGGCGGCCGAGGCTGAACGATGTCGCGGTCTAAGCACAGGAACGATTGTTCAAGACGAAGGTTTCGATCCAGTCGCACACGGGCCAGCAAACACTTGGCCCTTGGGCGAGATATTGGCAGCCCGCCACGATTTGCAGCATTCTCGCATTTTCAACAGTTAGACCAGGCAAGTAGTCAAAACCTGCCATCAGTAATCGCGTACAATCAACTGATTTTGTAGCCACGGGACAGACTAAAGTGCTAAGCGAACTGAGGATCGCGTCTCTCAACACAATATTGTCCCTTTCAACGCATACATTCCCTATTTTCATACCTATCGCTATCATCTACTTCGCAGTCTTTTCTCAGCCTCGCGTGCCAAGCTCTCGTGTGCGGTCATCGTTGAAGAAGCAACAATCGCGAATCATTCTCGGTGAATGCATGCGTTCTGTACATCTGATAGTGGCTTACCTTCCTGTCTCTTACAACAGAATCACTGTCTATCTCGACGTCTTAGACCACGTTCCGGCAAATCCTGAAGTTGGTATTAACATCCGCCAAGTGGAGTGCACCAGTTATTGCTCCACGCTAACCGAGATGCATCCTCAATTTCGAAGCAACGTCCAGTTCGCTGTGGAATGAGCTGAGACCAGGGCCACCATTGGAGCTCGGTTCTGAAAGGCAAAGTCGAGTTCGAAGCTTCGAAGATAGTCGATTAGGGCCCAATTGACGAAGGTCATTCGTCCTCTCCGACGAACTCGTATCCTCGCTTCTCCAATGCAAACTTGGTCTCAGGACTGGTGTTCCTGTTGTCGCTTAATACACTTATGCACTCTTCACGTACAAGGAACGGCGTCAGCGCCTAGGTTACGGCTATGAATGGGCGGGCTAAAGCAATGCATTCAAGAATGGCACGCTCTGAATCTTGTTCAGCATATCTAATGCAGATATGGTGTGGGTCACCTCATTTCGGAAAAACTGCGGACACGTACAAGTAACATTTGGCGAGGTGACTTCGAGGAGGAGAGTCTGGTGTCATCGACGCGTTCTATGAATCTATTGGTAGCCTTGACCGAGGTTCGGTGGGCTCACTTTCCGTTGATTGCAGTATCTTGATCACAGTTCCTTCATTGGGTCTACAGGATAATCCCGTGGTAGAGTTCGCTCATTCTTGACGACGTTTGCCACGAGGATCGACGCCATCCATCAAAGTAGTTTCTGCTTCGGTACCGGATAGATTCCTGTTCAGTGATAAATTTGCATCGTCCACTGGAACGTCCACGATGTGCTACAGTAACCTGCCTGCGATTTACAGTAATCTTACACACTCAGGCTCACACGCAAGACTGCGAATAGGCAGAACCTTCTCAAGCGAAGTCGCCGTCGTACACCATCGGAGCATATGGACACCGGGAATTACTTGACCTTTTCCCTACCCTCCGAGATCACGCCGACTTGTATGTTGTACACGGTAAGGGAATAGAGTTTTCAACTTATACTCCGCTCAAGCAGCACAGTCAAGTTCAGGTTCTTCAGAGTTCTCTAAAATGCTTGTTGTGGATAACCAGAGCGAGGTCGACAAGCGGTGAAACATCGCGGGTTTACTGGCCGCCTAGAACTTCTGCATCGAGATCATGGCTACACTCTACGGATTCTATAGTACTGGAAGTTCCGTAAGGCTGACAATCAGCCGACCTCGAACCGATCCATGTGCCGGACTCGCTGGGTATATAATCTCATTTAATTGAGACTCGCCAATCTTTCACGGAGCCCTCGTTTGCCAACCCTCCTTCAAAGATGCCCGCAGAAAAACAACACGTATCTCCGGACTCCAGTAACGACAAGATTGAAGAGGTGCCCAAAGATCCTCCTCCAAAGGACGCAAAGATCTTAGAGGTCACCAATGCCGACCTCGCGTTGGCGCTGTCGACAGGTCCTCCCCTCAAGGCGACGAGTATCGCTTCTCTGAAGCTATTCGCGATTCTGACAGTCGCGTTTATGGGAAGCGTGGCTAACGGCTTTGACGGTCAAGGTACGCCTTTGCAATACGGCAAATGTTGAGCATTAACCGTCCTTAGTCATGAGCGCTGTAAACGGAATGCAGTAAGTGCTTTCTCCTCATTGACACCCGAATCACACCTGGATGGTGCCTTACTTTTCATAGACAATACCTAGACTACTTCAAAATCGACGGGAAAGATGCCGGTGGAGGAGTGGGTACGGTAACGGCGTTGATCTTTGGGATTGTATGTGGATTTGAAAGTGTCTTTATTGAAAACTCACGCTCGTAGTACTCAATCGGTGACTCGGCTTCTGTATCACATACGCGTTTTCAGGGTATCTAACTGGTCGCAGGACAAATCGTCGGCGTCGCTGTTGCAGGACCTGTTACCGACTTCTTCGGACGTCGTGGAGGCATGGTACGGATATTCGTTGAGACATTCTTTGAGCACTTTTTGACCTCGGCTTGCAACAGTTTACTGGGTCTATCATCATCATCGTTGGTTCGCTCCTCTCCCGCCTTTCGAATGGCAGTGTACTCACGAGCTATAGGCGCCGTCGTGATCACGGTCGCTAAGACACAAGACTATCTCTTAGCGGGTCGCTTTGTCCTCGGTTTTGGTGTCTCTATCACGACTACGGCCGCTCCGGCGTATGTTGTAGAAATGTCGCCTCCACAGTGGCGGGGTCGTCTGACTGGATTGTGAGTTTCCCAACAGATCATTTTACTCTCCTGAGTTGCTTTCTAGATATAACAGTATGTACATTTGTTGGAGATGCCGATCATGCTCTTGATTCTTTGACTGCAGCCTTCTACTATACTGGGTCCATACTTTGCAGTAAGCCTCCAGATCATAGATTCAATGCTCGTATCATTGACATCGCTTCAGCTGGTATCACCATTGCCACTGGTAGGATGAGTAGTACAACCTCCTTCCGTGCGCCCTTGGCCATCCAGATCGTGCCTGCTGGTATTCTCACCATCTTTGTCTGGCTTCTTCCTGAGGTTCGTCTCCTTGGAGAAATCTTGTCTTGTCATTTATCTTCGAGTACAGTCCCCGCGTTGGTTAATGGCCACCGGCAAGACCGAGCGCGCTAGGGCGATTCTGGCCAAATATCACGGGAATGGAGACACTAATGCACCCTTGGTCGCCTTGCAGATGAGGGAATTCGAAGAGTCGATCGGATTGGACGCGTCGGACAAACGATGGTTCGTAGTCTTTTGTTTTTGTGGAGCACCTGTAATTGACTGGTGCACGTATAGGTGGGACTACTCTGAGTTGGTAAACACGAGGAACGCTCGCTACAGAACGTTCATGATGCTGCTCATGGGTTTCTTTGGGCAATGGTCGGGAAACGGTCTTGGATATTTCTTAACGATCCTCTTTAAGAACGCGGGTGCCAACACTCAGGAACGGCGTCTGGTTCTCAACTTTATAAACACGCTAGTGTCTGCCTCTGGCGCTCTTCTCGGGACCTCCCTTACAGATAAAGTGGGCCGACGAACCATGTGGTTCTGGGGGACGCTGATGAGCGCAGGAATGTTGGCCGTCGTCACCGGTATGGCTTTCCCTGCACGTTTCTCCGTATCTGAGTACCATACCAGGCTGCACCGCGAAGTGGGGAGCCGAAGGAAGTAATCCTGCTGGAGCTAATGCGGCCATTGCGTTCATATGTACGTTCGACAAGCCGGGTTTGCCATGCATCTCCTAACGGACTGCAGTTTTGTTCGGGTGGGTTTACAGCTTCACCTACACGCCCTTGCAGGCGCTGTATCCATCGGAATGTCTTGCGTACAATACGCGGTACGTGTGACACTGACTGTGGTCGGATTTTATCTCACTTGGCTTCCAGAGCTAAAGGAATGGCAATGTGAGTCTCGGACGGGGCTTCGCGGGAAACAGTCTGATTGCCGCCGCCAGGTACTCGTTCGCTGTGAGCTGTGCAAGCTTTGTGAATACCTATGCTGGACCTATCGCTCTGGACCGTATCAAATGGAAGGTGAGGTTTCCCGTCTGTGCACAAAGTCGCCCATCTGAAGGAAAGGGCATTTCCAGTATTACATTGTTTATATCGCATGGGACATCTTTGAATGTCTCATGATATACCTGTTTGCCGTAGAGACAAAGGGACGCACTCTGTAAGTGCTGTGTTATTCCCGCCACTGGCAGTGTTACTAACCGCTTCCGCACCTCCAAGTGAGGAATTGGATGAAATCTTCAGTGTAAGTCCCGGGTTATTTCGAATATCAGAATTAGTGTTGACGATCTCTTAGGATCCGCATCCTGTGCGCGCATCGGTCGCCAAGCAGAAGGTGGCCTTTGTTGAAAAGGCGGGTGAGAGGAAATTCGTGTCGGTGGACGAGGCTTGAGAGGTTTGTATTGCTATATATGTTATGTATTCAAGAAGATTCATGATACCACTTTGTATGTATTTTTGTTTTTATCAGTACTTGGGTCGACTGCAAGTCATCGACCTTTATTGCCACCACCGTTACGTTGTCGTTTCGAGCGGAAGGAGTGAATGCAGACCGATCCGTTCGGGCCGATGCAAACCTTCTTGGTCTTGACCGCCGACTCCGATCGTTCGCACGTCTTGACTGACTTATGGGCGTATACCTGACCTTTATGGACTACTGAGTTATGGATGACCCTTACAGTCTTTACAGCCTGCACTTGCGGGCAGTGGGACCTTAACATTCGGCCTGGGGCGGGTATGATCGAAATGCGTCTTTCGTCGCCTCGGTGTTGCAAACGGAGCCACATATCCGTTGAAGAAGATGGTTACCCTTTATAAAGCTCAGTCTGGCTCGGCGGAGACCTTACATACCTTTTCCACTGCCTACTCTGTCTCGATATGATTGGGCCCATAATTCTCGCACTCTCTTCTTTGTCTACTAGCGCTTTCGCCTCGCCAGTTGCCAGTGCTTGGTTTGCTGGTTGGCATGCGACTGAAGGCTTTCCTGTCTCGTCTGTGAGCTGGTCCAAGTATACCTCTATGACCTATGCTTTCGCGTATGTTTGGTTTCCGCGAAAACCTTATGTACGCCGTCTAACAGTTTTGATAGCGAAACTACTGAAGACGTGAACGTTCTGTCTTTGAATGGCTCCAACCCGGATGTTCTCCCGGAGTTTGTTGCGGCGGCTCATGCGAATGTAGGCCGATGTTCCATTACTTCCTTTAACGTCTTACTGAACGTATGTGGTAGAACGTTTCGGCTAGGATATCTATCGGTGGATGGACTGGATCTCGTTTCTGGTCTACCGCAGTTGGCTCAGCTGAAAACCGAACCGCCTTTGTGAACACGGTCACGTCCTTCGCCTTGTTGTATGACCTTGACGGTCTCGATTTTGAGTACGTGTTTGCTTGCTGGTTCGAGCTAAAACCTCACCCACGTACTGCTTTTCGTTAGTTGGGAATATCCGAACAATCAGGGTCTCGGTTGCAACACTATCAATGCCAACGACACGGCCAACTTCCTCTCGTTTTTGACAGAACTCAAGCAGCATCCTCTTGGATCCCAGCTCACACTATCCGCGGCAGTCTCCATTAACCCGTTCATGGATGCTGATGGTACCCCATCTACGAACGTCTCCGAATTTGCCGATTATCTCGACTATATCGCCATCATGAACTACGACGTCTGGGGTTCATGGAGCTCGAGCGTCGGCCCCAACGCCCCACTCAACGATACATGCGCCGCACCAGCCAATCAACAAGGCTCAGCCGTGTACGCTATTGGGAAGTGGACTGCGGCTGGCTTCCCGAGGGAACAAATTCTGCTTGGTCTCCCCGCCTATGGTCACTCCTTCGCCGTGTCGGCGGCGGATGCCTACGCCAATGGTACCGAGGAGCTCCAGTTGTATCCCGCATTCAAGTCCTCAAAGCACCCAGTGGGAGACGCGTGGGACGATGCGCCTAAAGTCAATAAGTGTGGCGTTCAGGAAAATCAGGCAGGCGTCGTCACGTTCTGGGGTTTGATCGCCGAAGGTTATCTCGATGCCTCTGGAGAAGCGATGGAGGGAGTTCCTTATATCTATAATAATTGCTCTCAAACGGTAAGACGGTCTTTCACACTGCATTGCTCTTTGGTCTGATTGACATTTTTTCAGCCGTTCATCTACAACACTACGACAGAGATTATGATCTCGTTCGACAATGCGCAGTCCTTTGAGGCTAAAGGACAATTCATTAGCGATAACGGTCTCGCCGGCTTTGCTATTTGGGAGGCCGGTGGTGATTCTAGCGACATCCTTTTAGATGCTGCGCGATCTCACCTCTTTTGAGAGACTATGACACCCAGTTGAGCGAGTATGGACCTTCTAATTGCCACATAGGCCCCTCCTTACTTGTATAAGCACGCTCCTTATCGTACATAATTTAATCAAGTTTGTCGCACTCTGTCAAGTCCGTCGGGAAAACGGTCTTCGTCAACTTAGCCTTCGGCTTGTCCAACGGTGCACCCGGTGGTTCAAGGGAAGTCGAGGTTATACGGTGGTGGTGAGAAGAGGTTAAACGGTTTCTATCATCAGGGAAAGAAAGTATACTCATCGCTCCCAGACCTCCATGAATTTGAGCCTATTGAACCGCGCGTACTCGGGCTATCCCAAGAGTTCGTGGTTATTTCCTCTCCTCGTTCGGCGGCTTGAGGCTATGGAGCAGTGGCAACTGCCTGGATACGAATTAAGCAGGCGAACAGAGGCGAACCAATGAGATACTATTCATGTAGACGAGCCGCGTGGCGTGTACGTACGCCGCAGAACGTTGACATGAACGCGCCGAGAACTGATAGAAGTGCGGAGCGTCTGTCATGCATAGCTCTCTGTGCTGTGGTTAGCTGATATACATAGCGCGAAGACACAGATTTGGATGATCTTTCTCATGATGCCTGTAGGCCAACGGGGCTGATGGAGCTGAAACTGCATTGCCTCGGCGACTGAGTGCTGTAGATACCGACGCTTTATTGCTTTCGAGCTTGGACTCAAAAAGAAGTTTGAAGACCGTCTTTCCTGGTGAAAACACTCGGGATGCGATGCAGTGCGCATAGCTCAAGACATGTCGCGCCCAGGCAAAGAGGCGTCGGGAGCCTCGGCGCGGAGATCAATTGATCCCGAAACAGACATCGGCAATTGGATTCGCTAGGCACGCGGCGTTTAATTATAAAAAGGTGTCTTGAAGGGCGTCAGTTTCTCTCCCATCTTCTCTTCTCTTTTCTTTCATCTATCATGATTTTTTCTCCTTTACTTCTCGCGCTCTCTTCACTGTCTTTGACGCGTGCTGTGAAGCACCGCGACGCCAAGATCGCGACTGGCTGGTACGCGGGATGGCACGCAGATGAGGGGTTCCCTCTCGATGCCGTGAGCTGGTCGAAATATACCTCTATGACCTATGCGTTCGCGTGAGTGCCGCTCCACGTGAACACCCCTCCGTGCTAACCCCTTCGCGAAACAGCGAGACGACCGAAGATGTCAATGTTTTATCCTTGGCCGGCTCTGAGCCCGACGTTTTGCCTCAGTTTGTGGCCGCCGCACATGAGAATGTATGTATAATATTCATAGTTTTTGGCGTCTTACTCTGAAACTCATTACGCTGAACAGGGCGTCTTGGCCAAGGTGTCCATTGGCGGCTGGACAGGATCGCGTTTCTGGTCGACAGCGGTTGGCAACGCTGAGAACCGAACAGCTTTTGTGAATACGGTGACCGCATTTGCCTTAGAATATGATCTTGATGGCCTTGACTTTGAGTATGGGCTATCTTCTGAATCCATCGTGGTTGGTAACTGACAGCCCTTTGCAGTTGGGAATACCCGAACAACCAAGGCCTTGGTTGCAATACCATCAACGTTAACGATACCGCCAACTATCTCTTGTTTTTGAAAGAACTCCGAGACCATCCCATCGGCTGCGAACTTACGCTTTCCGCTGCTGTGGCCATCAGCCCCTTCATGGACTCAACAGGTACCCCGTCTGAGGATGTTTCTGAATTTGCCAACTACCTCGACACCATCGCCATCATGAACTACGATCTCTGGGGCTCATGGAGTGCATCCGTTGGACCCCAGGCTGCCCTGAACGACACCTGCGCCGCGCCCGATAACCAGCAGGGCTCAGCCGTATTAGCGGTCAAGAGATGGACCGATGCTGGCTTCCCCAGGAAGCAAATTTTGCTTGGTCTTGCTGCCTATGGACACTCCTTCGCTGTGACTCCGAAAGACGCTTTCAACGGCACCGATACGCTGCAGGTGTACGCCCCCTTCAACTCCTCGCTTTACCCTGCTGGCGACGCGTGGGACGATGCTGGAGGCGCTGTTGACGCGTGCGGTGTCGAACAAGCACAAGGCGGCGTCGTGAACTTTTGGGGCATGGTGGCTGAAGGCTACCTCGACACCAACGGCGAGCCAGCTGAGGGTGTTCCTTACGTTTTCGATGAGTGCTCCCAGACGGTATGTTTTTTCCCTTGTATCGCTGTTAATCTCTAATGACTTCGGCTTAGCCCTTCGTCTATAACACCACCACCGAGGTCATGATCTCTTTTGACAACGCGGACTCATACGCAGCCAAGGGAGAATTCATCATGGACAATAGTCTCGCCGGCTTCGCTATCTGGGAAGTCGGTGGTGATTACAACGATATCCTTTTGGACGCCGTTCGTTCGGTAGTCTTTGAATGTTGATTTGAGCAGTGTGTAGCCTCTTTCTTACGACTACTTACTGCACCCACTCATTTTCTTGGCGTTAATCTATTTATTTCTTAACATACTTTTTGAAAGCACCGCGTGATCGATTGTGACGCGAACGCGTCTTGCTTCTTCCCACCACCAGCATGGCATCTAGTATTTCATATCGCGACTCGATACGCTGGCTTCCGGATGATGCCAGCGAACCCACAGATACCATCGTCTTGACTGGCCGGAAGAGCAACATCTTTGTTGATGTACGGTTTCTCAAAAGCTCATCAGAGTTGGACTGGGCGTTTGCTGGCTATCGCTCTACTCGTATGTTGCTCCCAACTTTGACTTTGTAAACAAGCTCAGCTTCTCACTTAAAGAGGAACCAAACCAAACGCAATTCACCCATCTTATCGATTCGCGTACAACGGTCGGTCTAATCAAAGTGACAGCACCATATCTTGATACTCGTCCAGGATGCCATGGGCGTTGAAGACTGCGGAGTCAACACGCAGCTTCCTGATGGCAGAACGCTGGAATGCGGAGAGATGGTCAACCCAGCTACAGAACAGATGACAATGTATGAAGAGATCTGGAGAGACGAAACACACGACGAGTACCTCTTCGTTAAAAACTACGAGGGCAACAAATGGTTAGCGCGTGTCGGAGACTGGCATCTCGGTCTTGGACGTGACGAGCAGGGCTTTTGGGCGTGGCAGGCGAGGAGAGAGAACGGCACATGGAACGTCAAGCATTGTACACAGGATGGCGAAAAGCACGTTTGGATGTTACCTGAGGATCATATGCAATTGGATAACGACTGGATAGTCGTGGAATCCTCGAAAGAGTAATATTTCCCCCAGAACATGAGTAGTCTATCCAACCATTTAAGATCAGTACGTCGTGACATTGAAGGGTATAATCAGTTCATGACGGCATTATTTCGTCAACTCGAAACCAGCGACATGAAGGACAGTTGCAAACTAAGATATGTTAGCGTCTTGATGCTGGAGAGGTAATGCCGCTGACCTGAACTTTCGCGATAGATTTCAGCTGGTCAAAGTCATATCCTTCTCGTTCGCTCAAATCACCTAATGACGGGTCAGCCGCGGAACGAAGAGACTAGTAATACAAGCATACCGCTGTTGTGATACATGGGATCAATGACTGAAAATGAGGTCAGATAGCGTACGCCACAGGGGGGAATATATATACTTGGTCCAGCTCTTTCGAAGACTTGAGTCGCAGGGAAACCTTGCTCGTGGAATGACTGCGACGGACGTTCAGCAATTGCGGCACACGCCGAAACCAAGGAAAAAATACCTGATGGTCACTGCAACAAGCCTGATTAAAGTGTCAAAACGTATTTATGAGGAATGAGGTGGGACAAACAGCTGTATAGCCAACGGTCAATTCAGGACTGTATATGTTAGCAATGGATAGGACAAGGTCAGCGACTTCCGAGCTGCCAATGCTAGTTTCACGACATCAACATCAAGACGATGAGATAACACTTCTGTATCTACCTCTGAGGAAGACCGAGTTGGGCAGGTTCTCCAGGCTGGTGATAAGCCGTCATATCAGCCTGAATGACAAGTGTGAGATTAGCATCGAGCGCCTTCAGCTCGCCTAGCATATATTCAGTATATACGCGCATATAAACAACAAAGAACACACGAGAGTATGCTTTAGAGCCCAACAGTCCTTGTTCTTCTCCAGCAAAGAGAACGAGCTCAACATTTGCAAGGAATTTGATGCCCTTTGCACCTATCGTACGCGCAATATTGAGAATTCCAGTTGTACCAGAACCATCGTCGTCTCCACCAGGCGCACGAGTACTCCCAAACGAGCCTCGACTGTCGTAGTGGGCACTAATCAAAACGGTCTCCGTAGTGTTCTCGATAGCAGCATATCGACTGTCAGGATCTTGATTATAGACTCTTCTCAAAGAAACAGACAACTTACCAGACAACATTAGGCGCAAACCCAACCAGGAACGGCTTGAGCTCACAAACCGCGCCCGTATCCTCAATGCGACTCTTCAGCCACGCCGCCGCGGTCCTCGACCCTTCCGCGAAAGAATGACGCGATATGATGCCAGACTTGGGATCCTCCCCGGTCAGGAATCGGATGTCGTTCTTGATCTGGTCAACAGAAATGCTATTCACTACCGCTGCCACATCGGGATCGAACTGAAGCGTCGACAGTGTATCTCGGACGCGCGCGGTGGCGCCAGACGATACCGGGACGTATCGCACGGGCTCTTTGGGCAACAACGTGGACTTCCAGAAGCGTGGAATGAGCGTGTCGACAGTGAGGGCTTTATCAGAGCTGAGGGAGAGTAAAGCGGCGTTGTCGGAGTAGTAGAGTAGCTCGGATGTGCTTTGGGCGAGAAGCTCTTGACGGTTGTCGGACGCGACATCGTCGTGTGACAGGTTATCGAGGAAAGCCATAAAGTCTGCCTTGTTCCATGGCTCCTGTGCTTCGAGCTGAGGATCTATAGCCTTCTTCTCCACCCAGACTAGCTGGTCGATGGCCCGCGAGGCGCCCATGACTGAGGCAGACTGCACATCCTGGTGCGTTATCCAGTCGTCGATACATGAGATCCTGGGAATGAACACGCTCTGGAATTTGTCGCCGTCTCTAAAGTTGCCATAGAAGCTCGAGGATATGCAGGGCTCCGCATTGTCGAGCAGCTCGGCGTCGAAAGGTGTAAAGAGGAGGAGAGCGAGAGGGATAGCCGCCTTGGCCGACATGATGGTGGTATCCGGATAAGGCAACCCTGCAAGCGTGACGGTCCGCGTGCACCTGCCCAAGGTTTCTTCCGAACCACCATCTCCAGTGGTGTCGTTGGGCTCTTCAATTGCAACGCGCCGCCTATCAGTGTCTGAATTCTTAACATCTTTAGGTGCGTATTTACGCCTTCGAAGACACGTTTCGTCTCTCAATATTCAGGTGTTCGACCACATTGACACAAAAAGTCTTCTGTATTTTGGGCCTGTTGGTAGCTCTGCCTCAACGCTCGAGACGCGATGGAAAGGGGACAATACTCTTGGCCTGGCAAGACTTACAAGATGCTTCCTTTCTGTAGAAGCACGGTGTATGGAGTTGAATGAAGCCATATTACGGGACAAAACTGAGATGTCGATGGTGGTGAATGCGTTCGATGACGGGGAAAGGCAGATATTGATACACTGATCAACGAGGAGATGGACCTTTCTATAAGGGTAACCTCGAATTTCAGCAAACACGCCAAGTTTGAAGGTTGTTATCCAGTTTTCGAAGTTCCCCCATGGTGAGTCAAGGTGAGTGACATTTTTATGTGTGAAAGCATGTTTTTGACCACAGCAAGATTTCTGTGTCTTCAGTTGGGTCTTCGAAGCCATGCAACCCGTGGGATCTTTCTCATTCCACTCTTCTAGTGTGTTGTAGTTCAATGCTGCTGTATCAACAATACTCCATACACTTCATGATCATTCGGTTTCATGCTGTATTCGTCACTGTCAGTTTCTGCTTGAAACCTAATGGAAATGAAGGAAACAATCACCATCTCTTTTTCTCTCTCACACAATCATTTCAAAAAAGTCCAAGCCTAACAGATGAGTCCTGGTGCTGTCAATATTAGTCCGCACGTAGAAAACATCAAGAATCGTTGCGGACACTCTGTGACTGTCCCCATTTTTCATTCAAAGCCGGCACTATCTTTCGGGGACTTGCAAGACACTCACCCTCGTCTGGTCAAGCAGAGACTTTGGTTACAAGCGTGGCAAAGGAAGCTGATCGTGGATTCAACGTAAATGACCGACTTGAGCCTTCCCTTGCTCATCTGCAACGAGTTTATCAGCGAGGTTCTCTGGTGCGCCTGCGAGTTGCTTTAGCTTCGTCCCACAAACGAGCGTGATGAATCACTGCATCTAAAACGGTGGCGCAGCTCTCCAACATTGTAGTCGCATAGCTTTGACAGAAGCTCGGCAGTCTGGGGGGTCGGACTCTGACTCACAATGTAATCTACTGTAAAGAGTGCGATTATACTACGTGCGAGAGAGGAGATTACACCAATAAGCCACAAACGATAAAGAAAAGTAGACACAAAATGTCCCGGTTTAGTACCAAAGTCCCAAGAGCAGCGTCCGAAGAATCGCTATTTGAAGTGCCTGCTGCACCAGAAGCAGCGGCGCCTTTACTAGCAGTAGATGACGAGGGCGTGGTGAAAGCGGTCGACACCGCCGTAGTCGTCTCAGCAGGAATGAATGACACGGTAGTCGCATCATCAGCCGCTGCCTCTGATGTGGGGGCGACTTCAATCGTAGCTACCAGACAAGTCAGCCCAACTGGTACATCGTCAATAGGAGTAAACAGGCTTACACTCAAAGTTTCCGCCATTATCTTCCGCGTCCTCAATGGCATCTTGCAACTCTTCAGTCGCGTTTGCCGGAACGACAGACATGATGCCCACACGAGGCGGATCGACAGACGGGTGCGTCAGGTTTCCGTAATGGAAGACGACCAAGTTACTAGGAAGACAGTGAGCATGAAGCGCCACCACACCTCAAGGCAACGCACGATTTGAAAAACGGATCCCCAAGACTCCAACGAAACAGTGTGCCACGGCTGGGCGGATCTGTAGAGACGAGATTATCAGCGACGCAGTTGGTCGCATCGCCCGAAGCCGCTGCCCCGATAAAATCACGGGGATCAATAGGGAATTGCTAGAGGAAACCCATGAATACAGCAGAAGAAAAGGTATATAGCATTCGAAGCACCTTGCCACCGATCTGAAACGCAAGAGTATGAGGCGTTGTACAGGGGAATATTGCCTCGGAGTTGCTGTCTGACGGATTGAAGGTTGACGAGACAGATGAGAGAATCGTGTTGACCACATCAGATGGTCCGCGCAACAGCGAGTTGCCCTATTAGACATCAGATGGCATCGCCGTCGGGGAGGTAAGACGCGTACGGTGTCTATGAGAGCTGATACTATACTGTTGTCGACACCGCCAGACACAGCTTGTGTCGAGTCGGCTAGTTTTTGGCCATTGAAAAAGACACCTTGAATCTCAATTTCCCAACGGCTAGAGGCAAAATGAGAACGAGAACAATGCAAGTCAGCTGTGAACTCACAAAGGATAAACCTAAAAAGGCTGAGTGAGTATGAAGTGTAAAATGCGTTCACATACCACCCACCTCATCTGACGCAAAAGTAGGCGGCTTTAAACCACCATCCTTCGCTGGATAGAGCCGAACCGGAACCCATGTCAACGCCGATTCGTCAATCCCGTCGGGCAACTCTCCAATAGTCAGCATCCCATCCTGACCACCAATATCAATCGTATCCCTCTGTAGCTCAATCGCAAACATCGGCTTCTCCAGCTCATTCGTCATCGCAATTCTCGTTAGCAGCGGCCCATACGCCTCCGTCGCCCGCACAAAGTCGTCCGTATCGTCAATCGGTCCAAACTTGTCCACGACAATAGCCTCCTGGACTTTACTCCCGCTAGGAAACCCAAGCCCGAATATGCCTGCAGCACCATACTTGACGGTGGGATTTGTCGTGGTCGTGACAGCGCCGAACGTCTGGTCCAGTATGGAGATGCCCGCGAGGGTGGCGGTTTCGAATGCGATGGGCCCAGAGGCCGAAGTGCCTGTCGTGGAATCGCCGTAGTTCATGGTGACGGTAGACCCTGTTCTGTTGAGCGTTGAGGTATCGTAGCGTGCTGCGGTAGCGGCTGCGCAGGTACCACCCCTACATGTGTCTGTTATCACCCAAAGGTCGCTTGAACCGGTGTCTAAGGAGGATGTCAGGAATATTCACGGTCATATACTGTACCACGAACCCAAGTGAACTGCTGTAGAGTCATCGCCGAGTCCTATGGGGACTGTGTATAGCCTAGAAGTCGGGTTAGTGTCATAATTGCCGCTGCGGTTCATATGAACGACATACAAGTCCGAGTTGTCGCCCAGGCCCACGTCTCCAGTAACATCTCCACGTCTAACGCGACCAGTACCACGCTTGGTACGTACTATGGGAAGAGAAAAGCCGCCTCTTTTTACTTTTGTTGCGGATTTCGTGAGCTCGTGCCCCAGCGGTCTAGATAGTGTTGGAGGTGATAGAATGGAGAGGATGAAGCAGAGGAGAACCGGCCAGGGTGACATTAAGTATAAGGGAGCGCCTGCGCAGAGGAAACAAATGAGAGGAAGGTGCCCAAGTCGACCTAAGCAAGATGGGAGAGCAGGACGTGAGAGACCAAAACGCGGCAACGCATTGTATTTTTGTATTCAGGTCGTAACAACATGGTCGTAGTACTTGGCAAATCAGATGTTATGTAAATAGACCGATCATCCTAAATTACCTACGGGCGCTTCGGATACATACACGAGCTCTCGTTCTGCTCTATGCGCAGTCTACAGACGTTCTTCTGGGATGCTGGTCCCTTTACTACGCTGCAAAAGATAGCTCTACCTCTGTAAACGAGCGACATCTCGCATCAATTTCGTTCTGAAGATGGACATCAGCAGCTGCGCTGATGCCGCGAGGTATGGGCCGTACTTTTGGGTACCCCCGACCAATGGAATGAAAAACAAGGAGCCAAGAAATTGAATGATTGATGGATCTGCAACTTGTACCAGTCAAGCATCGTGATATGCGTCTACAAGTGGGCATAACCATCACTCGATGAATCGTATAACGTAGAATCATCGTAATCGCCGTCATACGAGTCTCCAAACTCTGAACCCGAGCTCAGAGTCGAGCCTGTCAAGCTAGAGCAATCAGAAATGTAACTATCACTGTCCGAGTCCGAGTCAAAGCCCGGATCGATGCCGTTTGGAACGAAGGGCTTGAAGAAAGGTCTGCCGACGGGAGTATGACTAGAAGAGTCAAATCTGGACCTCATGGCGCTCGGAGGAGAAAATCCTTTTCCAGGATTACGATATATCTGTATTCGCGGCGTATACGTCTGCGATGGGGCCATTGGAGGTCCAAAAATGGGAGGCGGAGGTGTCTGTGTGGGGGTAGCCTGGATGGAAGAAGCCTCGCTCACAGTACGAGACGATCGAATCGGAGAAGCCTCAGAAATAGGCTGTACAGACGGCGCGTGACTGAGAGTCATACTCGGAGGAGGAGGGGGTGGCAAGACAGGTGAAGATATGGGACTCTGCGCAGAATACCTCTTACGAGGGGTCGTCGATCGTCCCCGCTCGCGTGTACGATGCGTGGATGACGCATGGGAGCCTGCCAGATACATATTTGGCATCGTGTAGAACGACTCAGTGCGAGGTGGTCGTTGAGTGTCATACTCCAGCGATGACAGAGAGCTCAAAGACGTCGTAGGCGAAGAGAAACTAACAGGGCTCCAACGCTCCCTCTCTAGCCTCTCCAAGTTGGCCTTGTTAAGCGCAGCTAGATTGGCCCTATTTCGCATTTGAATGGACGAAGCCGCCGAATTGGGCGCCGCGTATATGTGGGCTGTCCTATTATGAAGGATATCAGGAATATGGACAAGGTCAGAGCACAATCACTTACGGTTGTCTAGCAGAGTAGTACGACATGATGGCCAGAGTCAAGTGTATCCGCACAGCACGGGAGACGAGCCCAGCTTCCTATACTCAATTGCACGTTGGCGTCACGTTGTAACCTGCATAGCCGGCTGTAAGGCGGACGAGCTGCATCACGATAACGTGTATTTAATCTGATCTGTGAGAAGACTGCCCAAATCCTTGATACGTAAGAATCGACGTCGAAAGAGGCAGTCGTGGTAATGAAAAGACGGTAAGAAGGTTGAAGTTGATCGTCACCTGACATTCTTTCCACGCACTGACCAAAACCGCCACGGAATATACTCGCACCCGAAAAAAGTAATGGACGGTCGGGGTTTCTGTGATTGCAGACATACTGGGATCAAACTGAGTTCCATAGTAGAAGGACAGATATTTACTTAGATGGTGCATACATAAATAGTGGTATTCCAAGCACTCCCTGTTGCGAGAGAGGTTGAATTGCGGGCTAAGGGAGAATTGATGTTGCCTAGACAAGATCATGTGACCTTGTAGAGCTTGCCACAAGAAAGAGCAGCTAAAACTGCTCCAGACACGCGTTGAATCACGGAAAACGGGTTGGAATTGAGCTCAATATCCAAGATGGAAAATGCTGACTTTTGGTCAAAATTGCTAGAAATCACCTGCTCTAGACACGCGTTGAATCACGGAAAACGGGTTGGAATTGAGCTCAATATTCAAGACGGAAAGTGGCAAGAATCAGTGATTTCTAGCAATTTTGACCAAAAGTCAGCATTTTCCATCTTGGATATTGAGCTCAATTCCAACCCGTTTTCCGTGATTCAACGCGTGTCTGGAGCAGTTTTAGCTGCTCTTTCTTGTGGCAAGCTCTACAAGGTCACGTGATCTTGTCTAGGCAACATCAATTTTCCCTTAGCCCGCAATTCAACCTCTCTTGCAACAGGGAGTGCTTGGAATACCACTATTTATGTATGCACCATCTAAGTAAATATCTGTCCTTCTACTATGGAACTCAGTTTGATTCCAGTATGTCCACAATCATAGAAACCCCGACCGTCCATTACTTTTTTCGGGTGCGAGTACACTGAGGCTACTCCTTACTGCCGTGTCCTATAATATTTGATGGAACCCCAGAATAGCCTTGGACAAAGTCTGCGCAGTAAACATAGTTGAAAACGAGTTCAATGCATTCATTCTGTGACTTGAGTACTTATTACGTGGACAAATGGAGGAAGAACTCCGAATCGTGGAGGATCATCGCGGTCGTGTGATGCGGTCATGCCCAGATCAGTCGGCCTTCCAAGGTTCTCTCTTTCTTTACGACCACGACCACGACGACCTTGCAACGACAACGATAGCTATCCCACATTCTTTTACAGCCGAGCTCAACGAGCATCCATGGTCGCCATTATACCCAGTCCATCCTTCTGGTTCGAAGACGGCAATATCGTTCTCATCGCTGAGAGCATCGCTTCCAAGGTGCATCGCGGCCAGCTGGCGCGTCAATCAGAGGTCTTTGAGGGCATGTTTGGTTTGCCCATGACACCAGACGCGACTGAGACGTACGACGGATGCCCCAGCGTCTGTATGTACGGGGACACCGCGTCTGATTGGACCTTTTTTCTAACGGCGTTGTACGACGGCCTGTGAGTGCTTCTCTGTGCCGCCTGCTTATTCTAATGCTCCGCAAGGTACTTTACCAATCCGCGCAAGAACGACTTCCCAATCGTCGCTGCGGTTGTCCGTCTCTCTACCAAGTACCTCGTCGACCCCCTTCGTATACGCAGTATTGCCCGCCTGGAGATTGACTACCCTCCGACGCTCGAAGCCTGGGACTACCGCGAACAAAGCGCCGTCGACGATGAAGGACTCTACTCTCCGCGACATATCTATGCTCATCCTATCCCAGTGATCCAGATTGCTATTGAGCTCGGCTTGAGCGGTGTGCTGCCCGCCGCTTTCTATGACCTCTCACGATATGGTCCCAGCAAAATCATTCGAGGCACTGGAGTCTCAGGAGAAAGATACAAGCTCCCAATACCTCTTTTTGCGCGTATTCTTCGTGGACGGGAACTCGCCCAGGAGTTCATGGCGCATTTTATCCTCTCCAGTCGTAGTCCCGCCGACATGTGTCTCACACCTGCCCTCTGCAGCCGTGCATTCTACTTCATCTCGCTCAATCTCCTACGCGCCATTGGAGGTGTTGCTCCCGGCCGCGACGCTGACCCCCTTTACATGCTCTCCCAAGCGATCGAAATGCTAGAACGCGAGGATTTTGAGGTATCCCCGGGTGGAACGCCGGTTGGACTGAGCATGTGCTTGTACTGCAAGGTGGTGTTCAGTCAAGAGTGCATGAAGAAGCGCGAGGAGGCTTGGCAGTGCATGCCGGAATGGTTTGGACTCCGGGGAGATGACAGGCCCATTTGATTGATATCCTACTATCTTACACTCGCTTGTAATCCCGCTCGTTATGCATGCATGGTCTTACACATTTGACCGCCCAAATACTTTGTGTCATTCAGTGATACTGACTCTCGGAGCGCACCCGGTCAGCAGTGGCTCGGATCCTCTCCGAGGATGAACAAATGTGCTTATCCTCTTGTTAGTATATACACAGCTAGCAGTAGATGTATTCTCAAATGCGTCTTTTAATTCTCGGTGGCACCAGGCCTACTGGCAATCCTCATACGGGAAGCACTCGAGTTCATCGCGCTCTTTCTGCAACCAAACGCCGGTCGCCTTTTTCCGCCACATATACACTCATGGGCGCCTTTATCGCAGCCAACGATGAATCTTGGCCAAAAACTGCAATCCATCGCCGTCCGTAGCCAAGTGCAGAGCTAGTAAGGGAACGAGGACCGCACATGAACCGCGAGTCTGTTAGGTCCAGTCGGTTGCCTTTCCTTGATCTTCGCTATGTAGAACGAAACGAGATCTTCAAGGCTGGTCATGGGGGCATCGGGTGTAAACTGCACGCCCCACAGAGCGCTGTAAAAATGCTCTGCTCTGCTAGTACAGCGAATTCATAGAGCACAGTAAACGTCCTCTGCGTAATCATGTAAGTTGCACGTACCGTGGAAGATTATCAGCAGAGGAGTCTCCGAGTCGCCACTCCCTTTATAGAGTTCGACGATGGTCTTCTCTACTTGGGGAAGCTCAGTGAGAACATGCATATTGTGAGAGGGATCCTCGATATCGTCTGCCGTCTCCGGAGGAACACCTGCACCAGACTGAACACCAACGCGCTCAGAAGCGAGATGTTTGGATGCTCAAAGACAAAGTCGGGCCGAAGACCGCGGATAGTCTCGAGGGAGACACGCTTAGACTTGCGAAGCAAGTTTCGGATGGCTGTCGCTACCAAACTGAGACTTGGTTGAGCAAATGCCGCAGGCTGAGGCTGAATTCAACTCGCCTATCTCCGCGAAATATCATCATCGTCACCAATTTGGCTGTTCATCGCCTTGTTGACTATGGCTCGAACAGACCCAGGCGGGGAAGATCCCAAAGGAGAAGAAGACTGGCAAGGGAAAGAGGCAGGAACTTCAAGACAGGAAGTGAGACTCGGAGGGTATCGAGTAGTGAGATAACACAGCCACACAATTCACCATCATCATCCTTCGCGAGTCGGGTTCTCCTAGTCCAACAGTATTGCGTTCTGTCTCACCACCATCAGGATCAAGATGGAAGCCTTATTTGGGATCGAGCCCTCCTTCTGTGCCCGCACCCGCGCCGCCTCGCCCGTCGTTCCTGGACCTGCGCCTGCACAGAAACCTGCCACGGCGACGACCGTAGACGCCGTCAACATCGAGCCTCAGCTGACGGCAAAAAAGGTGTTGGAGCAATGCGATATTGTCTTCAAAAGGTAGACGTCATTCGTTTCACTCCCCATCCTTACTTACCCCGGAGCAGGGGCGACTGTCGAACTCTCCTTTTCCCGCCGTTTCCCTCCTTCTCGACTTCTGTTTACGATGAGATTAGGGAATGTTGGGCAAGGTCAAATTCCCCCCTCAAACTGAGGTGTGGCTCGTGCCATCTGCTCTACTACTTTAATGACTCGGTACCACTCACTGAAGGATAACGTCAACCGAAAAGTTCCCGATTATCTTAGAACTCATGCTCTCCGGTTCTCATGAAAAG
Organism: Mucidula mucida; assembly: GCA_015501055.1. Lineage (NCBI taxonomy): Eukaryota > Fungi > Basidiomycota > Agaricomycetes > Agaricales > Physalacriaceae > Mucidula > Mucidula mucida. The sequence continues at coordinate 282,249 of JADNYV010000026.1, forward strand.
GCAAGTGGGGGCCTAGCTGCTCTAATTCAAGAGGTATTTGGAAGGAAACTCTCGCCAAACTCTTTCGCCAATGAGTATTTTATTTTCTCCGGAGCCACGAGTACTATGTTGTACATTTTTCTCATTTTTATGATTCTCATTTTATTGTAGGGCTCAAGCTCAACAGTCCCTTCAAGTCTGAGAAGGAAGCTGATGCTAGCTTTGCGCCAGTTGGTAGCGACCAAGAGCCGAGTGTCATTATAGAGGTTGGACGTTCGGAGACAATCACGGAACTGCGCGGGGATATGAAGCGCTGGTTCACCCTCCAATCTGTATGCTCAACTTCCAATAATGTGCCTTTGAATCCTTACATTCAGAGTGTAGGTCAGGCTGGTCATTCTTATTGAGATCTCCAAACCGACCCCGGCGCACCCAGAGCTGCCAACACTGCGTGTGGAGATGTGGATGCGTAGTATCCCGGATGACTCAAAGAGAGATCTAAATGAAGATGTGTGTGCGCAAGTATCTTCTGATGATTGGTCCAGAGGAGTCGGGCGTTCATTGGAAATACCTCTCGACATGCTACTGGGAAAAGAGGAGATCCCCGACGGCCTGCCTCGTCAGTTGGAGTTACCAGTAAAAGCACTTGGAAAGCTTCGTCAACATATCATTGATGCTTGGATTAAGCAAGTTTCTTTATTCCATTTCTCTCAGCTTTTGTACTGATGCCGTGTCAGGGAGCACAAAAATGAGATTGTCCAGCAGAGCTAACCGGCCCTTGTGATATGGCAGAGTCTTAGAATTGTGGTAAAATCCCTTGCATACGTATCTTTTTTCTGGGCAAAGGTATTACCAATAGGCCTCAACATGTTTAAAGATAATGTATGTGCTATGAATACAATCATGATTATACCCAACCTCGTCTACAGAAACGGCACGTTCTTCATCTCACCTGCCGCCAACAAGTCCTCATCAAAATCTTCCTCCGCCGCGTCTTCATTAAGCTGTCCATCCTCCTCTTCCCCGTCATAATCATTATGATCGTCCTCATCTTGTTCGTCAATCTCGAAATGCATGTCATCCAGCGCCCCGGGTATACTGCTCATGCTCCTCGTCCTCTCCCTCTTTTTCCTATGCCCGGCTCCGTCATCCTCGATTTCGTCGTCAGACTCTGACTCCGCGTAAGTTAACGAAGATGACGATATCGAATCAGGACTGGCGCTTCGTCTCCCAACAGTTGAAGACGATGATCCGGAGAACCCGAGCGTACTACTTAGCCTTTCAAAGGAAGACATCTGCCTCAACTCTGGACTGCGTGTTGGAACGCCTTCGGGTGAAGTCTCTCTCGGTGTAGGTGCAGTAGATTTGGGAAGGTTGTTGGCTTGTCGCCCGCCTAATAGACTGAAATTCCGTAAACGGGAAAGACCGCCGGTATTGGACGTGTCAGATCGCGCGCTCAGAGCAGGAGAAGGCGGGGAAAGATCAGGAAGAGGATATTCTTGTATAGGCGCCTTCCAAAAATTGAAATCGGTAAACTCAGGCGTCCACTTGCGATGAATTGGTGGAAACATTTGGTCAACAAGATCCGTCATGTGGATATATCTACGCTCATGTCAGAGTAGTATTATATCATAGAAGCAAAAAAGCTCACGATGACTTGTAACCAGCAAGTTCTAAAAGTTCAAGCTTCACCTCGCCAGTCGAGTCAATCGTGAAGATCCTTGAACTGGGAACATTCACGCTTCTGTAAGATAAGGCATCCGTTATTCGGTTCCCAAAGCCAGCATAAAACGGGTTGCGAGATGCATCGCCGAAGAGACGCTGAATATCTCGCAAACATGCCATTTTAAACACTTCTGGTTTACGCATAATGACTTCCCTTGAAAGGAAATCAGCTGACCGCCTTTCGGAAGGAGGTGAACCTACCGGTGCAAGGATGCCATGAGACGATCAGGACTCATGATGACAGGTCCTTCAGGAAGTTGATAGTCATTTTGTTTAATGTTCTTGAGATAATCTCTCGTCGCGTCTGCCTGTCCTATGGCTCGAGAAGTCAGATACATAATCTTGTACCCATTCCGGCATATATCGGTGTAGAGCTTTGCAACCCCCAAATGTGTCCAGTCACGACCGACCATAGCAAAGACGTGCCCCAAAGCGTCAGATCTAAGCTTAGGGTAAGTATCTGTCAGGCCGAATGATGGAGCTAAAACGAACTTGGTGATAGTCCCATCAATATCCGACACAAGGACCAGATCGGTAGAATCCCAGACAAAGATCCTCGCCGTGCAAACTATAGCGCCCGTCATCGAAAGGGAGAATGTGATGGTATTTGAGCCCGGCTTCAAATTTAGAGCTTTCTAGATGAGCTTCAGCACAAGTCTTGTCCATATGTTGAGAGAGAATTTACCAGTTGGTCTGAAGTCAATCGAAGAGTTTTGGCAAACTTCTTGCCAGGGACGACAAAGGTACTAACTGATGGAGGCTCTTCAACCGGTTTCTGAATTGGCGTAGACGGAAGGGCTGGGGCCGAATCTGCCGGAGGAAAATCCTTTAGCTGTGGAGGTCGATGTGGGGTATCCTTCAGTTCTAATCAGTGTCGGCTGAGCAATTGCTGTTTGAACATACCTTGTTTTCGTCTTCCAATGGGACAGAGGCAGTTTCCTTCAGAGCAGGTCGGTCGGTCATCGCCTTCTTCGCGTTGTCTCTTCGACTCCGACTCCACCATTGCACCCAAGACGACGATGTTGGAGGCTTTCTCGTTTCGGATGGGGTCAATTTATCCTTATCTTCCACTTCCTCACCTCCAGACTTGGCACCATCTTCATCATCAGAAAGAGGTGACGACGGACGCGTCACAATCCCAGCTTCTCGCATCTCCAGGTAGCTTGAACGCCAAATCCTTAATGCGGGCATGAGTGGAGATTCATCACTCGCGCGTATGTACCTACCAATCAGGTCAGTTTCCAGTGACTATTCATGGAGTGGCAACGTACTGTCCCTCCGACCACTTGAGCACCAATGAGGGATCGTGAACAATATCGTCATCTGCCAGAAACTTGTTCAGGTCCACCTTTCCCTCTTCGAACCGTCTAGCAAACTCAAAGTCGTCTAAACGGTTTAAAGAACCCTGTTCGTCCCTTGTACGACGTCCCCGTCGATCCTCCTCGTTCGAGATCAAACTCAACTCAAAGTCAATCCTCCTCCCCTCGATTGATACGCGGAATCTGGTTGGATCCGATGGGCTTACACTCAGGCGTCCGCCGGCACCATACTGTGTATCCAGATCTAGCGCCTGGCCTTCTTGCCCTGCCTCCTCGACGGAAGGAAAAGTTTGCCGCTCTTTGCCTTTTCCCCTGGTGGTAGGAGGGACACTTCGGCTTCGACCCTCTGACTCTTCCACAACCTCCAAGCGATTACTAATCGACTTCGATTTGCCCTTGCTCCAGGTCATGGTATTGTCTTCGATTCTCCCACCCTTCCCGAATGTGGCCTTCATTGGAGATGGTTGGGGAAAGGCGCCCCATTCCCAAGAGTATTCCAGCTCTGGCTGTCCAACGTTCAACTTGGGTAAAGAGTGCGAGGGCGCCACTTGTTCAACTTCGTGGTCTGGCGGAGGCTCAGATGTCGCGCGTATTGGAGGAAACGTGAAGGTAGGTACTGGAGATGAAGAACGCGAGGATGTAGAAGGCGTACGTGACAACTCAAAAGGTGGCGAAGGAGTGCGAGGCGGAGAAGGAGGACGCGAGGAAATTGGGAAAGGTACTTCCTCTTCATCTAGATTTGTTGTTAGCTATGTAATATCGACAGAATGACACGTACTGAGTGGTTCAGATTGCATACGAGGAAATGCATATTCATCGGTCGATCTGATGGTACGGTCCGAGCGTTCACGGTCATGGTGAGGCGCATGGTAACCTTCCACGTCGTATGCAACCTCTGCTTGACTTGTTAAAGTCTGTCTGGGTTTCACAAGACGGCAACTCACGGTCCGTATATTCAACGTTGGGGGTATGCTCGACATGGTGTCCGACATTACGCAAGACCTCGTCGGCGCGTTCATTCAGTTCCCTCTCGGTAGGATCTTCCTGCTCTGGCGTTTGCGATATCCGTCCTTGCGGTTCTTGCTGTTTCGGCTTGACGTTTGATGTCGATGATGCATCGAGATCGAGAAAGTCAGGCTCGACTTTATCCGTTTTGGCCTCCTCGTTGTCTTCCGTTGCCTGCAACAGCGGAGATGTAATTAGGTCGTCGGGAACGTCGTCGTCGGTCTCGAATACGAAAAAGGCCTCGCCAGCTTCACCAATCTTCATATTGAAAGGGATCGGATGGCCGTTGACCAAGACGGTGACCTACCAACAGTCAATATACAAGTATGTTAGGCGGACATACACGTACCTTTTTCTCTGAAGGCCTCAACACCTGCCATTTTCCAAAACGAACGTGAAAGGGCGAACAAGCTAGTTCCGTCCCGCCGTTGTCCGCTGGCCGCTGTATAACGATGACATCGATGGCGCCGGTCAACGTGGAAGGGTTTATTGGCGGCAACTCCTTGTAGTACTGGTACGGGGCACTAATAGCATTGACGGCGCCCCGAAGGTAATTCATGGTAGTGGGGAGACGGAGAAAAGTGGCAAGCACGTGTTACTACAAGACGCGACTCGTTGGGGCATATGCTTAAATTCGATCGGCTCTACCGGCTCAGGCTCATGTCATTCTATCAATATCTCTGTTCGGTGGGGCTTCTGCTCCCAGAGCCACCTCTGTATGCAAAGTAGACCGTTGAGCTCAGCAAGTCTCAAGCACTTCAGGCATTGGATGTCCGGAGTCCTCACAGTTCGTGAACGAATACTATGAGAGATTTGCAAATTTTCAACGACAGACATTAACACCCTTAATATCAATGAATACATCCTCAAGTGAACGTGGCTATCAACTATCTCCTCCACCAGACACTAAAACATAACCGACTAACAATAACACGAGCCAAGGCTGCGATGGGCTCAATAGCGAAACCTTTAGAGGCTAATGGGGATGCAACCAGTAGACACGAGTCCACCTAAAGAGACAAACATCAGTTATACAGATTCAAGAAAAGTGTAGGCAGAGCAATCGAACCGGCGGCGTTGTTTTGGCAGCAAACGGGATGGGCGGAGCTACAGAACAAGTCAGAAATAGTCCTGTTCCATTTTTGGAGAACTAACGTACCAGCTAGATCCTCCGATACCAACGAGAGAGATGGGGGAGCAGCCAAGCCCAACCATGGCGGTGATGTCCCCCAAAACGATGCCCAGGAGCCCGAGAAGCGTACTGGTACTCGGATCGCTCGCACTCTGAACAGTGTTGCAGCACTGAAGAGAGCCGGTATTGCAGTCACCCCCGCCCCCACCACCACGAGCCTGGAGAGGCGAGGCGGCGGCGAGGGTTGCAAGGGCAACAGTGGTGAGAACGGAAAGCTTGAACTGCATCTTTGAAGAGCTTGTTGTTGGAAGAGACTAGACTGCAAGAGTGAAGAAACAGTGAACGAAAGAGGGAGGCTTTTATACCATTCCTCGGACACGGTGCGTGTAACGAAATCTGCACCCGACATCCAGTTGTACGTAGACCGCTGAGCATCACGAAATAATAAATTCGAGTGGCGATGCCGAAGTGGTGCAGGGAATGTCCGTCGAGTCGAAAAAATTTAAGCTCGCATAGTCGGCGATGAATGAAAGATGATTTGGTGAGGGCACAAAAGCTAAAAACGAGGGGATATCTGGCATTTTTGAGGAGAAAAGGGGTGATAATGCGGTCATAGCGAGTCAGAGTCGACTGGGGCATTGAAAGATTAGACGAAAAGCACGCAGGGCAAGGGAAAAACATTTTTTGACATGCGGCGTACTGTTATTCGAAAATTGACATATTCTTGAGCGCGCATACGTCGAAGAACGCGTTGGGCAGGCGTCATATTCGGAGATGTTGCCCCATGTAGATACATTATTATCTGGAACGAAGTTAGATTGGTCTGAAGATGGAGCACAAGGTAGTCACCCACGGTTGAACGACCAATGGTGTTCCCTTCTGCATACTCTTACGGTACAAAGAGTCGGGCGATTCTGTTCCGCACGTAGTGTAACCGAGTCGGGAGCGAAGAATAGCCCCGAACACGACGTTCATGTTGAAGAGGGTACCAGAAATTGAAAAGCATGTCGGATATGCGTTGTCACCGATAATTGGGAGAGACTTCTTCGTAGACACTACTTCAGAGAATGAGTAAAGTCTGCGTGCTGTCCGGAGACAAGTGCCAAGGATAGCAAAGGTAATACTCAATGGCGCGGCGAATTGACCTCATGAGACTGGCAAGTAGTATCGGTATGTGAGGATGTTGACGAAACGTATGCGTCCGGAGTGCGCGAGCCTTTTGAGCGCATAGGATAATGTGAGACGTACTCCTCTGAAGGTACTATCTTCATCATTGCATGTGGAAGCAGGAAACACCGTCAAGCATTTCGTAATAAACCTTTGCTTTGGGAAGGCGAGCCCAGACTCTTACAAAGTGTACTGCCATCGTCAAACCACCGTAGAGTCAGGAGGTGATGTTGAGACCGTCCTTCGGCACCGGCCGTTCGGCGCTCTCATATTCCCACCCTTCTCACCATAGATTCGACCAGCAGCGAGCCAATGAAGACGAGAAAACGCTTTAGCGAACTCCTCTCGACTTCCTCGCCATCAATGGCATGCCATCTATGAGGCCCAAGGAAAAGTAGTCGCTGAACGTTCCAACGAGAATGTCCAGGGATCTCTCCGAATACAGGCTCTCAGATGCAGAGCTGTGTCGTATTTAGGGCATCCACAGCATCAGGTCTCCCTCGATATACCTACTTATCATTCCAATATGCGGTGCGGACACTGGAAAATTGCTGGAAAAGCCAAGAACGACTCCTGGTGGCAGTGTGATGTGATCATCAACGATCGGCTCGGCTGAGTCACGCGCCTGTACAGCTATCTACGCGCCTTTTAAACGAACTTTTCGTGGCTTTGCATCATTTCCTTGTAACCTCCATCAGCATGTCATACAATCCTCCGCCTGGCCCTCCACCGAACTACCAAGGCGGTGCGCCGCAGCCTGCCTTCCCCATTCCACCAGTCGGGCCATCGGCTGGTCACTTTGTGAGTCTCTTATCATTCCTGCGCTCCATTGCGGCGTACTCATCTCCTTTTGAAGGAAAACGTTAGCCATCTTGAGCCCTTGGAAGAATAGAGCGTTCTCTGACGTGTTTGTCTCAGCCTCCTATGCCCACTGCTCCTACGGCGCCATATGCGCCCAGCACCAGTACGCCACAAACAGCCTACGTAAAATTATTTATGCGTCACCAGCTCGTCAAGTTAACCATTGAACTAGAATGCAACATACGCGCCAGGTTTCCCACAGGCTCAGGCGCCGGCCATTCCTGGTACAACAACGATCCCGTCAATCGTGCACTACTTGGGCGCTTTTACGGTGGCACCAGGAATTGAGGCTGTTCGCACCTTTGAGCCTACGTACGATCCCGAACAAGATCAGAAGGCCATTGAAAAAGCGGCGAAAGGCTTTGGCTGCGATGCCGCCAAAGGTATTGTGGCCATTCAAAGTGTTGAAGCTTCAAGGTTGACGAGAGCGTTATTGCAGTCGTTGAGGTACTGAAGAAGTTGACGCCGATGCAACTGGCTGTACTGGAGCATCATACTCGGAGGGCGGGACGCTCCGTTCTCTCACGACTTGACAGCGAGCTCAGCGGAGATACTAAGTGAATCATTGTGGTCTAAATCAAGTACTTCATCGTCGCTGACGTAGACCTACAGACAACTTGTTCATGGCTTCTTATTAGGACCTTTGATGTGCGACGCCTGGGTGGTACATAATGCCCTCAAAGGTTTTGGGTAGGCAACCGTCATAGGCGTCGCTTCATGCTGAGCTGATCTCGTCCTTGGCAGAACTGATGAGGAGTTCCTGAATGAGGTTGTACTTGGCCGAGGCAACGAAGAGCTCCATCTGTTGAAGCTGGCTTACCCTAAGTTGAGCAAAGGGCGTCCTCTCGAAGATGCTATAGCGAGCGATCTTAGCGGAAAGACTGAAAGGCGTAAGTGCTAGTATTGTTGAACGTTGAATATCTCATGACTAGGTAAGTTTTTGCCATGGTTCTTACTGCGGCTAGAGACGTCGGACCTACGGTCAACATGGCCGACGTCACTCGAGACGTCGAGGTCTTGTACAAAGCGGGGCAAGGCAAGAAGGGAACTGATGAGGTGTTTTTGACTTGACGTCTTCTTGAATGGAAGCTAACGCTACCATAGATCACATTTTGCAACATAATAGTCAACAGCTCGCCTCAACATCTTACCGAAGTGTCAGTGGGCAATTTTTTGTTCTCCGCAATGAAGCTGACGGCGGGTTGACAGTATCCGGGCGTATGACAGCACTTACAAGAGTCTGACAAAGATTGTCAAGGCCGAGTTCTCAGGCCACATGCAGAGAGCGCTAATTCATATGATAAAGGGCGTCAAGCCGAAGCGCTTGGCTTACGGGGAAGGTGTGTGGCGCGACGTAAAGTACATCGAGAAAGCAATGAAGGGCGGTAAGATGGAAGGCATATCCATTAGGTTCGACTTTCTGGTTGAGTAAAGTGCGTCGACTCATAGAATTTCCAGATTACTTCGAGCGTCTTGGAGTCCAATTCGGATGCAGCAGATTAAATATGCCTACGAGAAGAGATATGGCAAGCCCTTGGAGAAGCGTATGAGGGAGGTTTCGAAGCCAGGACCTTACCTCACCATGATGTTAGCGCTACTGGCGAAGGGTGATTCCGTGGAGCCCGTCCCGCTGCCAGTGCCCTCAGGATGAAAGCGAAGTATCGCGCGCTATACGAGGAAGAAGGTGTAAGATTGGTGTATACTAGTAGTCAGCTTAATGTAGAAATGGGACTAGAACAGTCGAAATTACAGACCTGTAGGATTCCTAGGAATCGATCCAATGTCAAGCATAAACTCGGGATGTCTTCGCGATTCTTTGACACCGTACCCAACCTTCTTGGATACCCAGTTCCTTCGATTTGCCGCCACGCCGACGCACGTTTCGTTAAGTCTTGCTTTGGGCGTGTTTGTTTTGAAAGCCAGTCAACGCTCATGCATGATGCCACCATCATTACCTCCAGCATTTCTCTGCCATTTCTTATCAGCTACAGCATCTAGATCGGAATAATATTTTACAATGGATCGGCTGCCTTTTCATGTCAACCCCTTTACTTATGTGCGGTGATCTGTGGCGTACCTTAAAAAAGCTCAAGGTGCCTGGTATGGACGTGTTCATCGTCAGTGCACACCTCCATTATTCGCTGGATTCTAGTGCTATGGCAGCGCTTCGAGTCCACATCGCAACGTTCAGAAACTCTCCGCCTTAGTTCACCTTCTTTCGACGTAAAGCCTGTTCCGTCTCTGGATACCGCGCCTTCGATCAAAGGATAGTCAACGTCCGGGTTGCCTTGGCTGGAACAGGGGCCTAATCTATGCGAGATATCGACGCAGAGGATCCCGTATATATATTCGGAGAGCGAGGAACGGTACAGTTTTTTCATTTTCGTTCCAACTATTCCGCTCCTTACAGGGCTCAGCGCCCTCTCACATTCTTTTCGCCATGCGCGTTGCTCATTTCAGCTTACTATTTCCTATCCTCGCTCTTTCCATCTCTTCTGCTATCGCGCGCCTTGAGCAGCGTTCATCGCATAATGTTTTCCACCATAAGGGCGCAAAGGCGGCGGTCTCCTCGACGAATGATTCCCTTGCCGAAGTCGATGTTGGGAAGCGCGATAACACAAAATACGTCTTCATGCACCATGTACGTGACGTGATCTTTTCCTTCAGCTTTTCCTAACTCGATCGAAGATTCTTGGCAGTAAGTCTTGAGTTTTGTTGAATAAGATGAAAGACTCAACGATGAACAGACACGTACGCTCAATTAGTTTTGTCTAAGGGATGCCACTTATGTAAGGAATAGATACCCATATACCAAGGACACTTGGAGAGCCGATATTGCGCAGATCGGTGCGAAAGGCGTGTAAGTAGTATTCTCATGCATAGTCTCACGAACCATCTGACAAGCCCATAGAGATGCTATTGCCTTAAACATTGGTAGTGACTGGTGGCAACCCAACCAAATCCAGATGGCATACGAAGCCGCGTCGGAGACCAATATGAAAATATTCATTTCGTTCGACTATACCGCCTTCGACTGCAGTAGCGCCAGCGCGTCCATTGCTCTTTTCAACCGGTTCAAAGGGTATTCGTCTCAATTCTATTACAACGGACGCCCGATGCTTTCCAGTTATGCGGGAAGCTGCATGAGTTCAGGCGAATGGCGGAGGATGAAGTCGGAGACGAACGCGTACTTGATGCCTTTCATGTGGGGCCTTGAAGGTCGTTTTACTTCAGAGTATTCTTTCCTGGATTCGTGGCTCTGGTGAGTCTGTATGATGTATCTCACGTGTGTAGGTTCTGAAGTCAACCTTTCGGTAGCTGGGGCTGTGCATGGCCTCAGGGAAACAAACTCAAAGATGTACGATTCTCGTTCTGCCTTGCACGTTTCGCTGATTTCTTTATTTCTTAGACAGCAGATGACCAATACTGTAAGCGTTCACGTAGCATTCAAAGCTCTTATTTCCTCATGGACTCCAAGATATCAACCAATTGGGTAACCGCTTCGCGACGACGGTCAGTATGTGGATGTAGTGCGTACCGCTATCATTACACGTATATGTGTTCATTACGCTGATGCGCTCTACCAGCACTCACTATTCTTGGACAAATAAGAATTTTTACCAACGTGGCGATGATTGGCTCATGTAACGCGCTGGGAGCAGTTGATCGCTATGCGCGATCAACTTACCTTCGTGGAGATGGTGACATGGTACGCCCATTATCCTGTTCTATACGCGCTTCGCTCAGTGATGCATCGCAGGAACGACTGGGGCGAATCTGATTAGTCGGTACCATTGATTTGCTTCAGAAAGCTTTCATTAACAAGCGTCCAGTTTCGGACCATTTGGTGGAGGCCAGCCTGACGGTGAGTAATCCGCACGTTTCCGCTTGCCATCATTGCTGACACTCGTCGCTCAAAGGAACGTACTGGGCGGAGAATTTCCCGCACACGGCTTTCTTCGATCTATCGCAGTATTATATCACCGCATTCAAGACTGGTAGCTATCCCGCCATTACTGTATGTGCAACCCAGAGTCAAGACCCGTCGCTTCCTGATCAACTTGTATAGCAAGATGTCATTTATTACTGGGCTCGCCCCCATGCGTTCTGGGCAACTGCTTCTTCCGATTCCCTGGCCAAGCCTGACGGATGGGATTGGACTACGGTAAACTCAGCCGATTATTTGAGAGTACGAGCTCTTCTTACTTTGAACAGGAATACATGTGGGCAGTCGTGTTCGCGACTTCACCGGCCACTGTTACGCTCGGATCGGAAGCTATCGTCAAGATTTCCAAGTTGGATCCGGCATTACCAAGCTCAAGATTGGCCTTCAACCTGGGCAAATGATGGTTCAAATGGTTCGATCTGGACAGACAGTCATTTATCAGAGTCCTTCAGATTTCACCTACAGCTACTCAACCGATAAGTGTGGGCTAGCTTCTTGGACATTGATCCTCGGAGATCTGATCCCTCCTCTAGATAATTACAACGTCTATGCGTCGGCCGCAAGTACGTTCGGTCATAGATATCTACCCTCCTCTGTCACTTACTCTCATACAGCAGGAGCTCCCACTAGTCCATCTACAACGCCCACCACTACGTCGACAACCAGTAGCTCCGCCCCGACAGCTTCTGGTTGGCAGGCCGTCGGCTGCATGAACGAGGGAACATCCGGAAGCCGGCGTGCACTGACAGGAATCAGTTATACGAGTTCTGACATGACCCCAGACCGTTGCATGGCTTTTTGCGCTGACTATCAGTACGCAGGCTTAGAGTACCAGTAAGTCGCTAATTCATTCTTGTCTCATCTTTTCTGACCTCGTTTTTAGCCATGAATGTGGGTATCCCACCCTTGTTTTATTCTCATCTAATGATGTGCAGGTTACTGTGGCAATTCTCTGAAGAACAACGGTGCGACAGGACAGATGATTGACTCGAGCGTCTGTAATGCTCCCTGTGACGGGGACAACTCCAAGATGTGTGGTGCTAGCTGGGTTCTCAATGTGTATACGAAGACGGCTACTACTACAACCACCACTGCCACATCTACGCCAACGAGCACTTGGTCGAACTATGGATGCGTCGCCGACACTGTCACTCGAGTGCTCTCCGGTGCGAGCTACAACCAAGCGGCATGACTCCACGATCTGCCAAAACCTATGCAAAGACTTCACCTATGCTGCAACGGAGTATGGGTCAGTTATCTTCCTGAACGCGATGTTCGTTGTCCACTCATCACTTTACAGAACGGAATGCTACTGTTCTAATTCTCTAACGGGCGGTGGTGCCGTTCAGGATGCCAGCGATTGTCAAACGTCTTGCAACGGCGACTCCAGCCAGAAGTGTGGTGGAGTATGGCACTTGAGCGTGTACTCTAAGGCGCGTCTTCTGTTCCGAGCAGCGTTCGTCCTCGCGTTTCTTCCAACCAAAGAGCCACACTCATCTGTCTATCTACAGTGGACCAGCCGTGGCTGCTATACCGATAGCAACGACCGACTTCTCCGGAGCGCTTACAAGGACATGCCTGGAATGACGACCGAGTCGTGCATTCAGTATGTATCGACAACAAGTACACCATGGCGGCTACAGAGTATAGCAGACAGTGTATGTGTGGAATGTCATGTACAAAACGGGCGGGGCTGGGACTGCTGTTGATGCGTCGCAGTGTAACATGTCTTGCGAGGGTTTGCCTTTTTTTCCCTTGTGCGAGGATGCGGTGCTCATCAATTGTGTTTAGGCAGCGCGGACAAGGAAAAGTGCGGTGATGGATGGCGTGCTAATATTTACACCGCACCTGGCACAGCGCTCACGCGCCGGGACGCTTCCCCTTCGTATCGCACCCTATGGGGGCTGTTGATTCGGTAAACCGAGCTATTTATTGTGGGAGGAGGTCTAGATTTCTCTTTCTCACCGTCTCTCTTCTTTTTTGGTTGAACTGTCCTATACTTCCTGGTGATCTAGTACAGGGTTAGAGGGTCATATCTACATGCGGGTCGCTGTAGTTCTAGAGGTTATTGTAATAGATGTACAGCAGCGGGTGGAACCCGGTGCAACACATATGGGGAACTAGAAAACAAGATGTGTGTTCTATGGGTCTTCTCTTATCTTCATCATCACATACCACTCAACTGGGCATGATCGTGATAACCGCAGCGCAAGCACCCACGTCTAATATCCGGGCGTCCACTCCAGAACCCCTGCCAGTCACCAAGAGCGGCGATTCAGACGCAGCGGACACAGAGGAGTGGGTCCAACATCGTCCAGACTCGGAATACCCGTTCCCGCTCCCGGTTGTGCCCATTGTCGCGGAAGGCATGATCAGTTCGAAAAAGCCGCCACCGAAGAAGAGGAAGTCGAGGGTGTAGCTGGGTGTGAATTGAAGGGGTGGAGAAGGGACGAAACCCGAGTTTCGTCGTGTACTACAGCATCCCCAGAATGGGAGAATGTTGCTAATAGAACGGGATGCGACGAGTGTCACTTCGCAGCATCGAGTGGACTTTGTTCAAAATACGAAACTTTGTAAAGATATGGCGTGCTGTGATTTCGGCCGCAGGGTGGGTTGCAGTATCGATGGAATCTCTGCCTGGTAGCCATCTAGACCTACTATTGTGAGTCAAGATGTTATCGGATGATGGTAGGATGGCGCGAAAAGGAGCACAAAACATCACAAGTCGGTCTAGAGCTTAGTTGGTATCGCGGGCGCAACAAGCATTCGATTGAAGCATGTGAAATATACATTGTATTCACATCGACGCGATGGTAATACACCCTAATAATTACAGCGTGCTCTGCGCGAATGAAGGAAGGTATTTTGTGGCCCGTTGAGGGATGTCAGTCTCTGCCCGAAAGCAAGCAATTTATCTAGTGCGCTTCCGCTGCATGAGCTTCGTGGTCATATAGAGGACCCATAAAAGGCTGCAAAGATGGTGAGATGATAAGTCAACAGACAGCCGGAAACATACGGGAGTGTTGCGTTCCCTGTGAAATGTGTCAGCTGCGAAGGGAGTCTGTCGAAAGTGTCACGTACCACTTGGTGCCGTTCGCCATCATTGGGGCTGCAAAGTAAATGAGCCATGAATTGGGAGACAAGTTGGTCGACTCACGAATGTAGGGATCGGGGTGCTTGTCTCGCGACAGCTGGGCCTCTGCCCGCTCCAGAATGACAGCGAGCGCGCGCGGATCGTGTACATTACTGCCCACGACGATGAGAGAGACCGAAGAGACGAGAAGGTGACCCACCGGTTCCGGTCGAACTCTGCACGAATGTCCATAGCCTTTGCCCTCCAAATACGTCTGTCGACGATCCAGTTGAGCTCATTAATGAGCATGCGCTTGTACAGCGACTTGACATAGAGTCTGTGGGCAGCCGAGAACGTCGACGTCGACATGATGAGGAGGCAGAAGGGATGTTGGCCAGACCCCAGAGGTCAGTGTATTTGAACAAGTCTGGAGATTACGTAAAAATATCGCAAAAATCTATTGAAAATTCGCTTTCCTGTTTGGGAACGGAGTTGGAACGGAGAGTCGGAGACACTTGCTGCACGGCCGATGAGCTAACTTATCTCAATCTCTGCTCAGCACAGTCATGAAGCATACAAGTGGTGGTCGGCAACCGGGCCAGAAATTGGTGATCAAGAAAGTGGTCTTGCCCAAAAAGGAAACTCCTGCCAAACGGGATCCAAAGAGCTGATTCCTCTGCGAAGTTTGGAGCTCGTATCGTCACATCTCAGTCCTTGGGAAAAATTCGAAAATTCTTAGAATATTCCTTGAATAAAAGTTATGGTTGCAGATTTCTTATTTACATGTTGAAAGGGCTGCTGGATGACTCTACTACTTGAAGAGAAGCAAAAGAAAAAAATCTGCAACGATAACTTTCTTGAGATGCATCATGCCATGCTTTTCTTCCATACAAAAGTACGTGACCACAGCCTCAGCCAGCGTCGGAGTTTGAATTTGGTGACCATTGCCGACCACCAATACAAGTCAAAAAACAATAAATCAGCGACAAATCTCACATCGAGGAACGGTGGCTGTGCAATCCAAAATTTGCGGGTCCGATCACGACTTTTTGATTCAATTTTGGCCACTAACCGTCACCATCGTGCGGGATGGATCCCCATTCCCGCCACAACCAATTCAACCTTCGTGCGCCAAAGGCGGGGCCTCTGCAGCCTAGCAGACACATGGAGGCGCCCCACGCGAGAACGCCGCTCGCCGCCTACACCAGCAATAAACAATCCCAGAAATCGCCGGCGTCAGACTCCCCATCCTCGCTCATCCGAAGACCAATCGCCACTAATTCTCGCGTAAAAAAGGACGAGAAGTATCGCAATGAGATGTATCTCTCGTTTGTTACAAGCGCGTTGCAGGAGAAAGCTAATGTCTGTCACACGATCACTGGTCTCGATTCACGCTCACGCTCAATCTATAGGGCCGCCCCGAACGCTTCAATGAGTTGGTCAGTCAATTCAATGCCAAGAACGTTTGCACTACACCCGCTGCGCAACTTCGGTCGTTCATCCAAATGCTCTCACACGTGGTTTCGCGTCTTGAGCGCACACACTCTTCACTGGTCGAGGCTCTCGTCAGGATGCCCTGGGCAATACTCGACTCTACGGTTGTCAAATCGTACACTGTCCTGATTGGAATGCTTTTATCCGCCCGTCCCGAATATCTCTCCCTTGTCCTCGGCATGATCTCCCAAGGGTTTACTCTTCAATCATTCATTGAACCGCCCGACGCGATCGAGCCATCTTCGTCTGTCCCCATAACGCGTCGACTGGTGTACGATCGTTTACACTATCTCTTGCGCCATCTCCTTACCCTTGTACCAACATTACCGTCCACGCTTATGCCCCTCCTTTCTCGAAATTTTCCCCATAAGCGGCAGAATGTCGCGGCCCAATCCACGTATATTCGGAATCTCTTAAGAGTCTCCGGGTATTGCCCCGAATTGTCCGACAAGATATTATTCACTATTGTTGACCGCGCAGTCCAGATAGATGTAAGTGCTTCATTAACGATGGCTTCTCAAATCTTAAACGTAACGTCTAGGTTGAGATACAGGTAGAATTGGAGGAACTTGAAGATGAGGCGGAGCAGATTGAGGAGGTCTTTGAGATTGATCCTTTCGACACCCTCATTGGTCAAGAGGAAGACTCGGACTCGGACGATTCAGACTTCGAAGGAGACAATTTCAGCGATATCTCTTCAGACGTTGATCTAGATGATACAGGTCGTCCAGAAGCTGTCTTTACGAACGTCCGCCACATACAGGCTATGGTGAAGAAACTCGATACTATATTGAGTCTGACATTCGACCATTTTAGTCGATTAGTCCCGTCCATACACAAAATCTCCTCGTCTACTCCCTCTCCTACAACATCCTCATCTCCATTACCCGAACTCCCGCCGTTACCTCCGTTTTTAGACTCGTTTAGTCCTCTCAGATTTTCCACCCCGAGTCCATCTCCTTCACCTATACCATCGTCAAGCATTTCAACACCAGAACCCATACCTTTACCCGCACCGCCACCGCCGAAAATGCACACTCTTCGCGCTACTTTCCACGCCTTACTAGGTTTCTTCGACCGCACAATTCTCCTCACCTTTAAATCCCGCTACACCCAATTTCTACTGTTTTGGTATACCTCGCTCGACCCCGACTTTTCCGACATCTTTCAGGGGATGCTCATTGAGCGTGCTCTTCTTGACCCAACCACACCGTCCGTAACTCGCGCTGCGGCAGCGTCTTACATAGGCAGCTTTGTCAGTCGAGCGCGCTTTGTGGAGCGGGAAGGCACGCGTCGTGTCGTAGGCGTTATTTGTGACTGGCTTTCAGCTCACGTTGATGACGATCAAGACGCCGAGGTCTTCTACGCCATCTCACAGAGCCTCTTCCTCATCTTTTGCTTCCGATGGCGGGATTTACAAGATGACGACGGAAAGTGGATGCCCGCTCTCAGCATTACATACGCCGTAGTGAACTCGCCGCTTGCGCCGCTGAAGGTGTGCTCGCAGAGCGTGGCAATGCAGTTTGCGCGGGTGGCACATGTGACAGACTTTATGTATTGTTATCCGTTGCTCAAGGGCGCGAATCCTTCGACGTCGGATTTGAATACGTTTTTTCCGTTTGATCCGTATAGGCTGCCTAAGTCGAGTCATTATATCCAGGCGATCTACCGGGAGTGGGGGGAGGTGGCTGTTGATGACGAGTCGGAGTCGGAGGAAGACGAGGAGGAGCTTGGGATTCCTGTGGCAAAGAAGGAGGGAAATGATGCGGATGAACTCGCTGTGGGGCTTGGTGCTTCTTTGGGTGCTATGAGCATTAGTCCGCTCCGACCCATAATTCCCATTCATGTGATGTAGAGCAGGGCGTGCGCATCTATAGGTGGCACGACCGGCATACACCTATTTCGTAGTTTCTTCGACTTACTCCCGTACGCATCTGTTGTCATTTTACCACACCATGTAATTGTCTATCTGGAGCATTCAATCATTCATTATTATTGTCGTTAGGAATACGATTTCGTCGAAGTTGCGGTTGTCTGTATTGAATCTGCGGTACTTATTAGCCTCTAAGAAATCATAAGGACAGTGTGATGCTTCGAGGGACGTAGTCGGCCTCAGCTGAGCGGCGGGTCCATATGCTGCAGAGTGTAGTCCGCGGTTACGAGCATGGTGGCGTCGAAGCTTCGCCGAGGTGCAGGGATATCGCGTGACGCAATGCACCCTGCTCCAGGCCCTACGTCATGGAGGCAAGGGTATAAAGCGCTGCGTAAGCGCCGTTAGCTTTCTCAGACACTTCCCACTGCCACTCACAACCAACACAACCACTTTATCCATCTACAATGGCCAAGACTATCAGCAAAGTCATCTACAAGCCTGATTCTCAGTCTACCGACGAGTACGTTGTCCTGGTCGATACGGAAGAGGTATGTCTGTTGTGCTTGACTACCTGGGTCGCGATGGCTCATGCGCTTCATACGATAGTTCAAGAAGTGGAAAGCAGGTGGTGAGTGTCCGATTGCTTTGG
This sequence comes from Mucidula mucida, assembly GCA_015501055.1. Lineage (NCBI taxonomy): Eukaryota > Fungi > Basidiomycota > Agaricomycetes > Agaricales > Physalacriaceae > Mucidula > Mucidula mucida. Next base: position 300,472 of record JADNYV010000026.1, read on the forward strand.
ATGTCGTGTGCGATACTGAGACGCGCCACTTTTCTTTCAGACACGTAAATCAACCTTCTTAGGCGCCCGTGGATTCATCGATTGACTATCGCACACAGATCCATCGCTTTAGCTCTCGTCGTCGATTGTAAGCTTATGGCTACCTCAATCCGTTGTTACCGTTACTAACCACCCCGTAGCGTTCGACGTTCTACACTCCGGCCAGGGTCCGCAAGGAATCCTCGGCAAGCCATCTAAACAACAACTTGATACCATATTTGGGACGTCGAAGGAGGATGAGGTCGTCACCAAGATATTACAGGATGGCAGGCTTCAATCCACTGAGGGTGTGAAGAGCAGCTTTGGCACTACGAATGCTGCACGCGGAAGGCCATCGTTGACAGCAGAGGCAAGGGAACGAGTGGATTGTAAAGGCTTCTTCCACCCGTAATTTATTGGGTTGGGACGCTGAAGAATGAATAACAATATATCTTGTATGACCAATTGACGCAACTCTATTCTGGGGCTTATAATCAGATTCAAGTTCCTACTTCACTGGAATTCCAAGATACTGCTAGAGGTGCTAAACGTCGCCATGAGCATCCATCGCAAGCGTATGTAGGCGTTCGTGTGAAAGGCATCAAAGCGGGCTATCGGCGCCCCGAACCGGTGTGTCACTTCCGGCGGCAAACTTTTCCATCTTCTTTACCTCCAACCAGAAGGCAAGAAGAGTGTTGCATTCTCAGGCCCGTACTAACATGCTTTTTCTGTTCAGTTTAGGGAGTGTGCTTTTCTGTCGCTAGCACGCTGTTCGCCAGCTATTTCTGGAATTGATCTCAGTGACGGTGTCCTGGAAGCGCATCTTACGTATACTGGCAGTGGCGGGCTCTACTACACTCGTGCGCTAACGACAATCTCACTCTCCCGCTACTCCGTATCACTGGAATCCAATGCTCGTCCGATATATCCCTATGGCGCGTGTGCGATTCCTCATCTACAATCTACAGTATCCACGTCAAAAGGGAGGAACTATTCCCTGGAGTTCCTCGAGGGATAGAGATGGTTCTCAGCGTTCTGTCTACGGTCACACCTCGCCTATGAGGCCAGGTTTCGAATTTTCGTTGCGCCACACTGTAACGGGTCATACTCAGGAAAGGATATCACTCAAAGCCTCTCGTTGTCTCTTCTGGCACCATGGACAAAATACTAGATGCCGTTTGAAAGCCCTGACCATGCACAATGTTCTGCGCGGACGAATGGAAGTGTGACACAGACAACAGACAACGTGACTTGAGCCTTGCCTTTGTTTGCACCTGTCACACTCTATTCTTCATCTCCTACTACCGTGTTGCTCTCTCCATTGTCATCTACTCCCAATCCTCCCATCACTATGGACGCTATTACGAACGCTCGAACCATCGATGATGTTATCCACGACCTCTGGGACAATGCGCCAGCAGAAACCCAGCAGGAGTATGCTGCACGGTCTCGCGAACGCGCCTCACAACGGCAGAACGCTGTTGATGTTATTATGGCCGAGGACGACTGGTTTGAGGACGACGACGAGGAGGAGGATCATGATGAGCCCGAGGACGGGTACGACTCTGCAGGAACGTTGGCTGCGTACGATGACAGTTCAGACGAGGTGCGCTTTTTTGATCATCGTGTCGTCGGTGAAATCACTGACATGATTATACAGACGGACGTTGAGGATGCCGTCCCCGAATACTACGCTATCGACGTCGAAGGGGCCTTTGTCGAGAATAATGACTTTGAGGCTATGGACTTCGCGGACCTCGACATGATGATGCGTATGCTTGTTCAGACATACGTTGAGGATGCCGTCCCCGAATACGCCGCTCTCGACGTCGAAGAGGCCTTTGTCGAGAATGCTGGCTTTGAAGCTCTGGACTTGATGGACTTCGACGTGATGGTGTGTTCTCTGTCGCACATCTTGTCGCTTACTGACCTTTGACATGTAGGCGGAGGTTGAAGATTTACTGGAGCTGGAGTGGGACCCACAATATAATGCTCTTCCTCCCCTCCAGGATGGGCAGCTATCTAGTTTCAACTACGGCCCCTTCTACTAGACGTAGATTGTGATCTTTTCCTCCCTTCCCCTCATCCACCACCGGCGTGCAGTTTCCTTTGTGGACTGCTCATCATCATTCTGGTATCTGTTCGCGTACTCTATTTCCCCTCTCATCATATCTCTACATCATTCCCATCCATTCAACATCTTCTATATATGTTCTCTTACCACTGTTTGACTGCATAGTACATACACCACCTGTATCTCTGTATCTCGAGAATTCATCTATGTAAATTGTAAAGCATTGTCGCGAATAATTGTGTGCGGCGCGCCTGGACTGAATTCGTTACTAGAGTCTACTGGAAGTGGTTTTCACCTGGAGATGCGTCGTAGAACGCGAGCAGGTGCGCGTGGCGCATTTATTTATAGCACAGCCACTAAGTATACTTCTGACCGCCGTTGATGATTGACAACAGATAGATCTCACTCCTGCGACTACACTTTGAATGCCGCTACAGACTAATACGCATGAATCATCTCGGGCTAGCTCATGTTGTCTGTTGCTTTGGCCTGGCTGTTTTGAGCCCCCTGTGAGTTCATCTAACTGACTATCGCACACAGATCTATCGCATTAGCTCTCGTCGTCGATTGTAAGCTCATGGCTACCTCGATCTGTTCTTCCCGATGCTAACCACATCGCAGTGTTCAATGTTCTACACTCCGACCAGGGTCTGCGATGAATCTAAACAACAACTCGATACCATTTTTGGGACGTCGAAGGAAGATGAGGTCGTCACCAAAATATACAGCCTAGTACTTGCGATATTCATGATTCTTCTTCCCTTCGCGAATAAGAGTCGCAAATTCTGGTTTGATACAAAGTAAAACGTCGCTGTTGGACTTTGCGATGACGGGCTTTGGTTGTTTAGTCTTGGATGAAGACGAGGAGGAGGGAGTGAGGGTGGTTTGAGTATACGTCTTGCGCGTATGCGTAATAGTAGGAGTCATCGCGGTGATGGTAATAAACAAAGCAACGCGAGCACGTGGGGAGCGGATATACGGACCGGCTACCGCAACCAGCCTTGACACAGCCACCCACAGCTCTGTGCAACGACGAGCTCGGCACTGGGGAGGATGCCAGCTCACTATGACCGTCTTGACTTGGACGACGATGATGAAACCGCGACACTGGCTGAGAGTACCCGCTCGACGACCAACCTGAAGCCGGCTGTGTACTACGATGAAGGGCCTTTCGATGCACCCAGCTCCGACGAAGAGGAAGCATTTCTCACCAAAGAGCCAGCTGTCCCATTGACACCTGGAACAATGGAGAATGGCTTCGCTCCGGGGCACCAGAAAGTGTGTAACTCTCCTAGAAGTGGTCCAAGGCTAACTTCTTCCAGCGACCATCTTCCCTTCGTTTCCTCGTTTATACCCTCTGCGCACTCATTTCGCTGTCGGCCCTAATCGGAATCATTGCGGCGCAGAGCTATGTCGGCACTGTATATCGACTGCCTGGGTTTAAGAAGATGACTATGGACCATCTCTTCAATGGTACCTTCTCTACGGAGCACAAGAGTCTGGCATGGGTACCGGAAGGTAGGCTCGTTATTTATGTACGCCGAAGCCTTTTCAACAGTTTTGTAGCTGGAGATGGAGTCTTCTCTATAGTCGACGGCAACGACATCAAACTTGTTGATCTCAAGACTAACACGACATCCACACTCGTTTCTCTGAGCGATATCAAAGGTGAATCTGGTTCTCCGCTGGCATTCAGTAATTGGCAGCTTTCACCGGACATGGAATATCTGCTGCTCAAAGCCAACTATAAGAAAGTTTGTACGCATCTATATTCAATTCCTACCATTGACGTTTCAATTAGCAATGGAGATGGTCCAGCTTTGGAAACTACTACATTCATAACATTGCTGACAAAAGGACGCATCCATTAATTCCTCCCTCAAACCCTCCATCAACCGCATTTGCTGTGTGGTCGCCGACTGGACAATCCATTGCCTATGTGACCGATAATGATCTGTATATCCTGCCTTCGCCCTCGCCATCCGCAACTCCAATTCAGATTACTAACTCTGGCTCTTCTACACTCTTCCACGGCGTTCCTGATTGGGTCTACGAGGAAGAGATATTCTCCGCTGACTCTGCCCTGTGGTGGTCGCCAGACTCCAGCAAGCTAGCGTTCCTGAGCTTCGACGAGACTCTGGTGGACGTATTCTCCTTCCCCGTCTATAATCCAACAGACGATAGCACCACTGTCGTCCCATACCCATCCGAGTTGAAGATGCGCTACCCTAAACCCGGATATAATAACCCGCTGGTGACGGTTCATGTCTACGATTTATCAAGCAAGAAAAGTGTAGAGTTAGAATGGGCAGACCATCACCCGAAAGAGAACAGCGTCATAATGGAAGTTACATGGGTCGCAGACCAGCAGCTCATGCTCAAAGAGCTGAACAGAAACGCTGATGACGGTCACGTTGTGCTCTTTGACTTGACTACGGGTAAGAAAGAGGGTATCACCGTCAGAAAACTGGGCAAGGATGGCGAGGAGGCTGACGAGGGCTGGGTTGAGCCTACTCAATCGATATACCCTTTACCGAAGGAGTGGGCTATCAGTGGCGGGACAGCATATCTGGACATTGTGCCGACAAAGGAGGGATACAACCATATCGCACTTTTCAGTCCGGCAAACTCCAGTGAACCCTTGTTCTTGACGCATGGCTCATGGGAGGTCTCTGGTGCCGGGGTCAAGGCCGTTGACGTGAAAAACGGTTTAGTGTATGTCCGCGTATAATCTGCTTTGTTAACACACTCATACTCTCTCAAGATACTTCGAAGCTGCAGCACCTACCTCAGTTGAGAGAAATCTGTACTCCGTTGCTCTGCCCTCATCTGCCGAAGCGATATCTGATATAGTGTCGCTCTCGTATACCCCCGAACCTTCATATTTTTCGACCGACTTCTCTCCTGAAGGCGGGTTCTATTTGCTGAGCTATCATGGTCCGGACATCCCTTGGCAGCGTGTCGTACAGGCGGGCACAGCTCGTTTGATTATTTGCTAACGGATAATGGGCGACTGTTGAATGTTACTGCGGAGTATGAAGCGCCCACCATCATCCACTCGACCATAGAGAATGACGGATACGGTGAGTTAAGCCTTCCTTCAATAAGGCGTATATCTGAAACATCAACAGAGCTTAACGTCAAGGAGATTCGCCCTCCACGCATGGACGATTCAGGGCGTACTAAGTACGCAGTCTTGTTCAAAGTCTACGGCGGTCCCAACAGTCAAACCGTAACTACCCGGTGGACGCGAGAGTGGGAAGATTTTGTCGCTTGCTCACTTCAACACATCGTCGTCATTGTAGACGGACGAGGAACAGGTTCGAAAGGCCGGGCCCTCAGGAGTGCGGTGAAGGGCAATCTCGGGTTCTGGGAGACTAGAGACCAGATATACGCTGCTAGGATGTGGGCCGGAAAGGACTATGTAGATCCAAAGCGGATTGGGATATGGGGGTGGAGCTATGGTGGTTTCATGAGCGCCAAGGTGGCCGAAGCCGATGCTGGTATACATTCGTTGGCTATGAGCGTTGCGCCCGTAACCAGCTGGCGTTTATATGGTATGCTTTACTTTCAGGACATTTTCTGCTTAACTAACAAGCTGGCAGACTCGATATATACGGAACGATATATGAACCTTCCGGACGTTAACCCTGGGGGGTATATCAACGCCTCGATCTCCAACGTGACTGGTTTCCACAAGGTGGATTATCTCCTCGCGCACGGCAGTGGTGATGATAATGTCCATTTCGCAAACTCTGCGCACCTGTTGGATATGCTGACGGCGGAGCGAGTGAGAAAGTTTAGGTTTAGGATGTTCACTGATAGGTGGGTTTCTTGCGTCTTTAAGCCTGTGGAGTTTTGGGCTGACAATCTTGGATTTAGTGACCATGGAATCAGCCGAAGAGGTGCGAAGCAGGAGGTATACGAGTTCTTAACAAGTTTCTTGATAGAAAAGTGGGGCAAGGGTGGACGAAGACGAGGATGGTAGATTATTGCTCAACTATAGATAATGTATCTCTTCTTGGACTGTCGCGCATCAAGTGCTCCAAGTGTACATGTTCTGGTGTGAGTGTATCGATCACTTGCCTAAAGGGACGAGATGCTTGACTCTTACTACCATCCTTCTTTAGGATGTCCTGCTTTCCCTCAGTGATCATGACAGATGCTTTTTCTAAATGCTTCTCACAGCCCTCTCGTTAATTCCAAAGGTTGACTGTTGGTCTCTAGAAGCAGCTCGCCGGCCTCAGCTCTTTTCATAATTGTCATGGCCTGTCGCAACATCAACATCGCAAGCGTCCGTATATCCTCCACCGAGCGAACTTGAATCGGCATTGACACCTCGGTCCCGCATACCCCCTCATGCCTTCAGCAACAACCACCGTCGGTACATCGGGCCATAGCAGGAAAAGCGGAATGAACGACTTTTCATCTACGACATCGGCTCGGTAGCCGGGTTTCTATGATGTTATTTAGACAATGTTATTTCACTTATTATGTGAAGGCACGTCTTGACCAGAGGGTGTTATACATCGCAGGGCATGAAGACTTCAATGATAATTTCAACCTTCCTCACGAAGTACGTCCCACTTCAAGTCACCCGCGCACGTCATTCAGAACAGCTATTCTGTATATGAATGGACCATTCGATGCGACCAGAACACGACGCGTAAGGTTAGTCCCAGTTCGATACATTTGACATTTGTTAGATGACCCTCGATGGCGATATCATTGGATTCTTATCGGCTCACAAGGACGAATACCATATCCATACTATGTCTCAGTAGTCCAGGGGAAACATATCGGAGTTCTTGGTGGAGACTAAGGCTCATCCAGGGCTCATCACGGTTCATCATCTATTAGAGCCGGCGATTCGAACATCATTGAAGCAAAGGAGGTAACTGAAAAGGTGATGGTATGCGCAAGTATTTTTGTATTTCGATCTTAACGTTTGATTCAGGGCTTATAACAGTTCCAGGCAAATAAGTGTGCGCCCGCTACGGAACGCGCTATGAAGTCTTCCCATAGCCAAGCGCTCCTTGCCGCTTAGAAGTGTCCGAATCGGTTGACGGGTGTCAAAATTACTCGGTGAGAGTATACCACCGCCCTGGGGCGAAACCACTGAATTGTATTTCTGGGATCATTTTCCCACCAGTCTTCGTCCGGGTTTATGAAAAACAGTTACTATGCTGTCCATCGGTGTTGTTTCGCCCAGGGATATTGTATCGGTCGTCGATCGCGCCTTAAACGATGGAATTCCGCCTCAATTCCTCGCGGATTCTACTCCGTACTATGTCTTCTATAATGCCATGTAAAAAGTTGAACGAAAACAAATGAGAACTCGTTGAGATTCAGCCCGGAGGGGGTGTAAGTGAGTTCCCTTGAGGCAAACACCTACCTAGTGAAAGTTTACACTACCGGGGGACATTCGGCTTGGCTGTAGAGCAAGAGTAGATGTATATACTGCTGCTTGTACCTTTTCCGGGATCAAAATCGAAGGGAAACATCGTAGGCGGTATGAATCTGTGCGGATTCGCTGCTTGGTCACAATCTGTCACATCAAGCATACAAAGTCCGCAAGCCGTGTTTCGGCACAGACACGCGCTTTACTTCCATCCTTAATTGTCGTGGCCAATCGATATCGTTGGACCCCATCGAAATGCCCGCCGATGATTCGAAGGAAACAAGGGTCCTGTTTTGTCTACAGATGCGAAACGCGCTTGATCACGACTTAGTATGTCATTCTCGGCAGGACGGCGGACTTTGAAATCCTCATCGCATGTCACGCCTGAGCATCGCAGCAACTTTTTACGATGTTTCCCTTCGATTTTGATCCAGGAAAAGGTAAAAGTAGCAGTATATACATCTACTCTTGCTCTACAGCCAAGCCGAATGTCCCCCGGTAGTGTAAACTTTCACTAGGTAGGTGTTTGCCTCAAGGGAACTCACTTACACCCCCTCCGGGCTGAATCTCAACGAGTTCTCATTTGTTTTCGTTCAACTTTTTACATGGCATTATAGAAGACATAGTACGGAGTAGAATCCGCGAGGAATTGAGGCGGAATTCCATCGTTTAAGGCGCGATCGACGACCGATACAATATCCCTGGGCGAAACAACACCGATGGACAGCATAGTATATTTCCCAAAATCAGGACACCCCCATGGCCTTATCAACTATCAACGGACTCACCCCACGGGGAGTCGTGTGCTTCGACATAGGAATAGAAACTACGTCTTCGTGATGAAGTTGCCGACCCATACAAGACGGCGAAACCCACCGTGGTTGGTTTTCAACCAGGTTGTTACTGTGTGGTGTTGGTGCGTGTTGACGAACATTGCGGCGACCGCTGAGACCATGGATGACGCACACTCTCAAGTGTCAACTACATTTGCAACATTTCAACGACATTGATCTTTACAGGCATTGCCACACTCCATGGAGTTAGCGGGCTTTTTCTGACAGCAAGAGACAGCAGCTAGTACCTCGCCTCCCTATAAAGCACCGTATTTCTGGCAATTTGTCCCTTACCCGCCTTCTTCTCGAACCATCATGTCGTGCTATAGCGAGAAAGCACCAGCCGTCGAACCCGTTCTCATACCTGATCGTAATAAGATCAGCTCCAAAACTATCAACACCAAGGACGAATACTGTTCGTATCTGTATAATCTTTTACCTGCACTGAGTGTGTTCACAAGTCTATAGCCTTCACTGTCGCTTCACTGACCATCTCGCATAACGTTATTCGACGCCATCTATTAAGCGTCATTGGCAAGGCTCCCACCGTTGCGCCCGCTGACCAGGAAGCGTTCTTGAAATACGCGAGCTTCGCCGCATGGCATGTCAAGGCGTACCTCAAGTCATCGCATCACCTTTACGCTGCACTACACGAGTGCACGAACGTATTACCGCGTGTCGCGGAGTTCGAGCACCAACTTGCCATTGCCCCTGTCGAACACGATTCATCTCCCCTTGATATGGATGGCTGGACGGGCAACGACATCGCTGTCGCTGCCGAACGTCTCGCCGACGTTTTACTGCCTTACCTAGACCGAAGAGAAGCCGTGATGCGGGCGTATGCGAGGAGTATGCCTGTGCCTATGTTCAGGGAAGCGCAGAAGGAGATGGAGAGAGAGATCAAGGACTCGAAGGTCGGGCACTCGTATGCGCTGGCGATGATTGCGGCGCATCAAACGAAATCGGAAGCTGCTCTGTTCCCTTCGGTGTCTAAGATGGCTGGCGGTATGGTTTACGGCAAGTGTGTGGCGTTCGTCTGCGCTTCAACTTGATATTCATCGAATGTTTAGGTGGACGAAGTTCGCTAAGTGAGGCTCCCGTTGTAAGTTTGAGAAGTAACAGATGGCGGGATAGGGATCTGTATGTATTGTGTATCTGTTTTTGCTGCAGTGGCATGAACTTGTTTTGGTATCAAAACAAAACGCAAACCCTCTTGTCAGCGTGAGAAACGAGCGGGCCGAAAATGCCGACTACTTTGTCTGCAACTTTCAACTGTCTGCGAATCTCCTTCACTTTTCGCTCGCCGTCCACAAACGAAAGCTGGACATGACATATGGGTCCAACCCAAGAGACTTAGACTAATAAAAGGTGACAGTGGCTCTAAAATCAATAAGCAGATCTCTGAATGACACCCAGTCTTTCCTTCAACCGGGTCTTGATGCTTGTATCGACTGGGCTTCATTATTCTTCTCTTTGGCGACACACTGACAGATTCAATCTGAAGCACGCGATGATTTGTAGAGGTGGACCGTCTCGACGACTACGGCGTTACGGATACCCTCCCGTCACGGCCCGGCTAGACTCTGCGCGACTAACATGATCCTCGCTTGCCCCAACCTATTTCGCTTTCTCTCACCGGTTCCGAACATTGCGAATCACAGGTCATTTCTGTACCTTGACATTGTGATTACATTGTACATACAGACAGCTGATGAAGGAGTCGTCGACCGCATTCTGCGACCACATAGCGGTACCTCTTCCCATTCAAAAAGCAAGAGAATGCCTTTAGGAGGTCTTCAAGCAATTCTGGCTTGGAGCAGCTTATTTATTCGCTTGCGCCATAACGAGGAACCATTCAGGAAACGAGCAAGGCGAGCACATGCTTCCTTTTCAAATGGGAGCTACCATCACGCACGTTCTACAAAACGAGACCTCCATATATAGGTGCTCTCGTGGTGGTTGTAAAGCAGCTCACTATGCTCGCCCTATTGCCCTCGCTGCTCCTACTCTTGGTTGTACAGACACATTGCTCTCCCGTCCGTGTCAAGCGCAACGATGTGAAGGTTACACTCGATGGCCAGACATACATCAACAAGGGTATTGTTGGCTTTGGCGTGATCCCTTCCGACTTTGTCGAGTCGACAGGAGATACGCTAGGCGGCATCGGAAGTGCAGTAGCGCTCAAGAATGGATCGTGGCGAAAGCTGGAGAATGGCACTTTCACAGGGACGTTCATCGCTCATCCTGATCGGGGCTACAACGTGTACGTTTTTGGGCTCGCGTGCTTGGTGTTTCCTCATAGCCAGATACAGAGAAGAGACCATTGACTATCAAGCCCGTCAGCATGAGATTGATTTCTGGCTGAATCCCTATGAGGAGGACAAGGGATTGTCTTACGATGATGCCAAAGAGACGCTGATCTTGTCGTATGTCAACACGACTCTGCAATTCGAGCGCAACGGAGCAAAAACGACCGGTCTGGACGCGACGAGCTGGCGGGCAGCCGAAAACGGATACCCGAGCTTCGTGTTTGCGGACCCGGATATGCCAGTCCCTCTGTCTATCAACCGCCTGTCTATGGACGTAGAAGGGATCGTATCTAATGCGGACGGCTCATTCTGGATTAGTGACGAGTATGGACCGTACATCTACCGTTTCTCAGATGACGGTAACCTCATACAGACCATTCAACCTCCAGAGGCCATCCTTCCTTACGATTCTAAGGGGAACCTCAGCTTCACGTCCGACGATGACCCAGAGAGGGGTCGAGGGGCAAACGCGGGCTTCGAGGGTCTAACCATCGATGCCGAGAATCAGATTCTTTACGCCATGTTGCAGGCTGCCACAATACAGGACGGAGGCGGCGACAAGACCACGTCTCGCTATACTCGTCTAGTCGCATACGATGTCTCCGATGTGTCGTCGGAACGGCCAGCGCTTGTCGGAGAATGGGTTGTCCCACTCCCCATCAGTAACAGTAAAGGCAAGACGCGCGCGAGCAGTGAGATCCTCTTCTTGGGTCAGGGTGCCTTCCTATCGTTAAGCCGCGATGGGGATGGCAAAGGTGGTGATGATACCAAGTCAAAGTACAAGTACGTGCGCTTCACGTTTCTTGTCATAGAATTTTAACGCTATACATTAGGCAAGCCGATCTGTTCACTATTGCTTTTGCCACAGATATTCACGGAGATAAGTACGACGACCCCAAGAATCCAATTGCAGAAGATGGCAAGTTGAACGATGATATCATACCTGCAGAATATGTTTCTTTTGTGGACTACATCGATGATGATCAGCTAGCAAGATTTGGACTACAGAATGGTGTGTATCTTCTTCCGTGTCCGATGTCAATCTGCCTACTTGAGTTGCTACAGGCGGAGACAACGATGAGACACTCATCGACGCCAAATGGGAGTCGCTGACCATAGCGCCTGTCGGCGATGCAGACTTCCCGAATGACTACTTTCTATTCACTTTGGTAAGTTCTGCTGCCCTCGTATCTTCAATATCACTCACCTGCCATTATAGGCCGATAACGACTTCATCAGCACCCACGGAATCTCCCTTGGCGAACCGTTTGATGCAGGAGATGATGTTGATAATCAGTTCCTGGTGTTTAGGGTAACGTTACCTGTCGTAGCGGAGAAGTCGCTAGCACGAGTCCTGGGAATCTAATGCAAGGTTGAAGTTGGCTCATCTCTCGCGTACGCCGAGGCTGATGAATGCATTGTTCGTCGTGAAATGATCTACCCAAGCCGACCTGATAATAAAATTGTGGTCTTTACTTCCATCGCATAATTACTACTGTTTGTACCAACTACACATATAATGTAAGTACTTGAAGGACTAGAGGATCCGGCAAGGCGGGCCGCAGAGAGCAGCCATCAGGATTTGATCGCCCTACTGTCAACGGGATTCGGTGACCTTCACTCAAGTTATCTTTATCTGCTGTTCCTCTGTCTAAATAGCTGTCGCCGCAGTCGTCGGGTGGTGCCTATTGGCTATCTGCCAGGAATCCTCCAGCTTTCAGACGTTGAAGTTGTGATTAACAGTTCCCCCGCCTGCTACATAAGATCATTCCAAGGGGTTTACCTGCAGAAAAAGAGGTGAGCTACTCTTACAGCTGTATATCTCAGTGACGTGCACTGTCTTAGTACATATGCTCGCAATCTGGCTTCTAAGTAGATTACCTTATACCTTGCTCCTCTTCAATCCGGAGTCCTTGTATCAATCATTGATAGGGGAAGCTCGTAATCTTTCCGTTCTTGCAGGCCGTGCTAGACGATGTCTCTCAGTAGAACAATTCTGCCTTGTTCTTGACTTCCCTCCATGATCCATACACAGAGTTAGGTATGAACGGGTGCCTTTCCTTTTTTCGAGCGCTCTGACACGTTCGTACTTCAGACGCCACATGAAGGAGCTCTGTCATTCGGTTACTTTGCAGCTAGGACCGGCTATCATTACTGCGACATGTGAAAGGTACCAACAAATAACTCATTGGAGAGCCTGTGTGCTCGCAAAGCTCGTCGTTGAGCAAGAACTTGTGCATGCATTTTCTTGAACGCCAATCTGGTTTTGAAGAGGATAGCTCAGTCAAAGCCTAGCGGCGGAACGCATTCTGGAGCGCGCCTTCCCTGCTAAGTTTTTTTTTTTCTCGCCGCTTACTTCCTCGAAACCCGTGACTACGAGTCGAACATTCACGGAGCCCAGTCTTCGAACTGCCCTCAACTGTCAGGGAGAAGGTGTAACGGGTAGTAATACCAATGTCAGCGTAAGGTTTTGCTGTTGTTTAAAAGGTCTCCCGTCTTAAAGGCTGTCTGTGTGACTTCTTTCACCTCCGCGCTCCAGACTGTACGATTGACTGCTTCATTCCTCATGCAGACCTTGACATTTTCTCTTCTCTTTCTCCTTACCATCGTTCACGACGTAGCAAGCCGTCAGCCGGGAGAACTGTTTGATGCCTTTGAACAATTTTTGGGAAGGTAGGATGTGAATCCGTCACGTCGTTCGCTAACTATATCTCGGACTTCACAGCTTGATCAGAGCTCCAATCGCTGATGTTCATGGGAACAGTTCGGCCTTGACACAAGATTGTATTGGCCGTATTAACATGATGAGTATGCGTTCATCCATCACAAGTTTGGCTTCTGTTAATGAACATCGATAGCACTGTATGGCGTCGAGAGCAACACTGGTATGTCATGCCATGACGAAAATCAATCTGAACACATTCGCTTCTAGAGTTCCTTTTCCGTGCACCTTCTGAGATGGCTAAATCCAGCATCACCCAGTTGATTGGATTCCCCATTGACGTGCATATAAAGTCGCTTTCTATACAGCACTCAATCACGGCTGCCAGCGTCATATTCTCGATGTACTACTCTGCGCCGTCATTGACTGTCCCTCTCCAGGTCGACATGTGGCTTCGTTTCACGGAAGACCTACAGATTGAGGCTTTCGACATAAGTGCACGGCAGTTGGACAAGTTCTTCGCATATGTCAGACCAGCCCTAGCGCAACAGATCATGAAAGAGATGGCCCTTTCCGAGCCGACCAGTACAGATCTTGTGATTTCCCAGCGAGCAGCAACGGATATATGCCATGCGGCGACGTCATTCTGTACAGGCGAAAACGTTCAATACGAATCGTGAGCTGTTCCAGCTGACCGTATTTTGTTGTGCACTGAATCCTTGCTAGATTTGACGAGTGTTATCGCCAGCTCTCCGAGATGCAGTTTGACTCTCACCTGGGCATTTGCAGGTGACGTCGCTCGCATCATGTCGTGCAGCATAAATATCAATACCTGTTAATCGTCTAGGTACATTCACAAGGACATGGTCAAGTTCCGACCAAGCATACATTGCCCAAGTCTTGCTCTAAGCGGCGGGACCACTTGTGGTGCGTAGACATCTCTCGTGCGGCTTATGCTTTTCTACCAACACCCCGGATAGCGTCTGTCGATTATATCAACGCCACAACCAATTTCCCATTCGTTTCAACTTTTGTATCTGCCAATGTCACTGGCTCTGGAACAGACAAACTTTCGGAAACTACAGTCAAGGAGCTAATGAAAATGAACATGATGCTGATATATCCTACAACAGTAGCCTTTGTACGTTTCTATTTGGGCGAACTCGATTTTCTACTGATCCTTACACCCAGTACGGTATTCCGACCTTTGTCTACTTCATCTTACTCTATCTCTCCGGCAAGCTCGCGGAACAGGCGCTCCTACGCTTCTCGACCGTCTTCCCTACATTGTCATTCGAAAATAAACGAAATACTGTTACCTGTAAGCATTGTTGTTCCCTCTAGCCAATGCTTGTCCCACATTTACGTTATCCAGATATCCTGAACACATTCTATACTACCATTGCACTCATACTACAGTTGCTCTCCTCCCCGATGTTGGCAGAGAAGTATACTCTGAATCGCATGGGAGAGATTTGCTTCGCGTGCGTGGTCGTCTCAGGATTATGTGGGCGTCTTTGAGCTTAGTCTTGTAAGCCGGTCTCACTGACCTCCAATCATATATACAGACCTCTACGAAATGGTGTACCGGCCAAATATGCGCTGGACATTATTAGTACACCACATTTGCGTATGTGGCGCATAACGTCTCTTTCTCACACGTTTTACTGACATCGCTGGTACTCGTAGACATTATTCTCGCTTTTCTTCATGCAAGTAGCACTCCAAATCTCGCTCAATCCCGCTATCTTCTCTTTGGGCGTCATCTGGCTATTTCAAGCAACGACCGAGCAATCGATATTCATCGGTCTTCTGCTGTATCGTCTTCGATATCCGAAGCGTCTCGTGCGAATCACACTGAAATGCGCTGCCGTTCAATCCTTGTACGTCGCTTGGCCCGATATCTGAATCCGTTGCTGTGTTTGACGAAGCGCCCCCTGCCAGCATATCCAAGATCGCCTTTGCTATTTTTTTGATGGTTTGGTGGGGGCTCAAACTCGCCAAATATCATGCAAACATGGACGTTGCCCTAAGCGTGGTGCTAGTGCTGATCGCGACATTGCTGATGACGACGCAAGTGTGAGTTGCATCTACCTCTCATCTGTCAACATACCTCATCTATGCAGATACGGTTCATGGGCGGTGTGGTGTATCGCGGTCAACATGGGAAAGAGGCCGGATCCTCAGCAAGCGATTTGCGAGCATACGAAAGAATTGACAAAGAATTCTTGTGAGAACAAATCGTTGATTTTCAGTGTCCTCAGCTCTACTCTGCCACTAGTCAGAAAAAGTACGGACAGACGATCGGACGCACCACAGGTCGGGTTGCCGGTTGGGAAAACAGACGCCATACTTGCGGATCCCAGGCCACAGTTGAACGAGGTATCGGGAATACCTGATACTCAAGCGAGCATTCGAGTTTCTAGCGTCGGACAAAATTGGTGATGAGATAAAGCTGTGAATAGAGAGCCATATAGTTACAACCAAGATATTCTTTTGTTACGATGTACGGCCCGGAATAACGTGACATTCATCTCAATCCGATACTTAATGACTCAATATCCTAGACCAAGTTCTGTTCTCCGTCCTCAGCTAGAAACAGGTTATGGTCAGCCCAAGCCTGCAATAGACAACAAGGACGCACTCCAACTAGTAACTGTAATTTCGAGGCCCTCAGCTTTGAAGGCGCGCAAGCGATCCAAAGCAGCATCAATCCGTGTCTTGTGGTCGGGCCGTGGGACACCGCCAGATCTTGGTAGCACCGCATCTTCATCGTTCGCCTCATCATACATGGAGGCGTTGAAGGAATATAGATCATCAAAGTCATCATCTGACTCGTCCGACTCAAACAAGTATGCGTCGTAAATCCGTTGGGTTTATCCGATCCGGCCGATACCACTACACGTTGTAACCGAGCCACGGGCGTTTCTGAACAGACATGCCACCGCGACTCAATCATGTCGACAAGGCTTTCAAACCCCGTAGCGGCAGTGAGGTCTTTTATCGAGATACTCGATCGCAAAGTGAATATGTTGAGATGAGGAAGGATGAGGATCGGCTTGTCCACTGCCGAAAGGGTATCGATAACCACCTTTCTGAACGCGCAGTGTAGAATGAATCGTGTAACACTTGCTACTGAAGAGAGAAAGTCACCACGGTTTTCGTACATGTGCGTCTCTGCCTCTTCGAGTGTGCAGGACGAGCGCGCAATGAAGCTGGATAGAGTGTCTCGGTGTACACTTCCGAACACTTCGGGAGTCCGAATATATAAGCGCTTCAATGCTGGGCAAAGTAAGTGCATCAAAGGCTCCGTGTCCGTCAGCTCGAGTTGCGACAGCTTCGTATGAGTCGTGATGTTGGAATCAGATGCCGCTAAGCTTCTGCCAACGGAAGATGAACCCTTACCGACAAACACCTGCAGATTGGGACAAGCGGCGAAGAACTGTTGGAGCATCAACCGTTGATCACTGCAACGAAGGGATACTGTAAGGTAGGTCAAACGTGACCACGGGAATTTGACTGTGAGGGGATTGATTTCCGAGCCGTACATTATTGCGCTCAAGCTGAGCTTCGTGAGTTTGGGGCTGTGCTGAAATCGTTGAACGACATCGGCGAGATTCTCGCCACCTCGTGCAAGAACGCGGCGCTTGTCATAGCTCATCTCCAGACGAAGGGTCTTCAACTTTGGAAACTTCTGCGCGGCATCTAGCAAGCCAAATTCCGAAACCCTGCCAGTGAAACCGACATCCTCCCATTGAGCGGCACGGTCAATGATGGGTTTCATCAGAGATTT
Source organism: Mucidula mucida (assembly GCA_015501055.1). NCBI lineage: Eukaryota > Fungi > Basidiomycota > Agaricomycetes > Agaricales > Physalacriaceae > Mucidula > Mucidula mucida. The sequence goes on from JADNYV010000026.1 coordinate 317,562, forward strand.
AAGCATACCCCGAAGTTGAATGTCAAAACGAAGAGGTAATTTCCCGGCCCGTTTAATGACTCCGTCCACCGCAGGCTTTGCTACTACTTTGTGTTTCCCCTTATCCGGGTCCCTGATCATGAAATGGGACCAGGTCGCGGCTGACGACCACAGTATCGTACGCCATCGTCGACAGACCTTCCCCAGGAGCCAAGGGCCAGTAGAGGGACAAAAGACCTGATACGGTTTACTGTAGCTGAGTGAGAAGATTTCGAGGAGAATTTCGGTTGGTAGGGAATTGATGGGAGGGAATAGAGCAGCGTGGTCGTCCCGGAAGGCCTGTGCAGCAATTCTCTTCTTCTTTAGGGAAAAGACAAGTTCGTCGAGATGGGCTGCCTCTTTGTCGAGTTCTCTCAGTTCTTCATCAACTTCACGTAGAAAAGACTTGACTCCTTGTTGAACCGACTCGGGAGTCTCGTCGTAGGACAGAGTGCTTCCGAGGAATGCAGCGTACGGGGACGTCCGGTCAATGCGCCTGTTTGTATTTGAAGACCGTATATCGCAGCGGCTGCATGCGGCATCTACAGATTTCAGGTTTGATTGAAGGTAGAAACTTTGAGTTTTGCGGACGTACTTGACATGTCGTTGTAGTAGAACGGAAGAGGTGACAGGCTAGTGGCCACGCGGCTGATCAGTACATCTTGCACGTGCACCTCCTGGCTTCAAGTTCAACGCTTCAACGTCAACGAGCTCAAAGCTGCGCAGAGCGTCATTGGAGGATTTGGATCGGAGGTTCCCAAACTCGCGTGTCAATTATTGAAGAGCTTCGAGGTCAAGTACTTAGTTGATGAAAATCTTGACCGCGCAAAGCGTCCTTCGCTGTTTCCGTGACCGTTCGACACTAAGGAGCACCTCCGAGCTCAAACACTAGTAACTCGACTGCGTTCCTCTCATCCCGAAGACGCCTCAAGCCTAGACTGAAGAGGGTCGCGAGTCACGCTGTACGTGTGACCATTGTGACCTTCTCTGATCTTCTGTCTTTTCTTCCCAAACAAGGCATCCAAACAACAAGAATTAAAGGACAATGCACTACCGCTTAATGGGTCATCAACGGTACCTGTTTCCATCAAATTCCTTGGGTATAAAGACTGGACCGAAATGGTATGGATTCTTCATTCTGCAGTGCGGATCCCTTCACGAAAACCACCAACATTCAACGCTTTGTCTCTCTTCGCTCTACCTCTCCATCCACGCCCACATAGACGTATCTAACGACTATTATAATGCACGCCTCTGCTGTATCCGCTATCATCTCTTTCCTCACGGACTCCCTCATCCCGTTCTTCCATCCGTTGATCCTGCATGCCGTTCGTCTGCACTTGCGGCTCACTCTCCCATCGCACTTTAGCTCTTCTGATGAGTTGAGCTTGTCTCCGGGAAGCAGGCCGCCCAGATTTCTGTTATCCACGCCCGTGCCATTCGCACAGTGGATGGTTTTCCTGGGCAACCAACCCATACGCATCGTCGTCTCATCGAGCGAGGTCAAGCGGTCATTGATAACCGCACTGCGACGTTGTGGAGCAAGAGCGGTGAAGACGACCTTTGCGGTGACAATGTCTGCCCCAAAACGCGCAATGACTCCATTTCGATAAAAAAGGACGTTTACCGCCCACCTATGCGTACTCCTTCCTCTATCCCTCCCATTTGTGTTGTGATTCCCACAGAAGACGACTCATCTTCGTCCTCTGGCTCAGATACAGATTCGGACGACGGATACACGTCCGAGGAATCCATGACTTCGGTGTCGTCGACACGATCCGTCTACTCCAAGACCAAACCATCGTCCATCTTTTCCTCCGCGACGACATCCATATCCCGCACTACTCCCGTTACGACCTACCTCTATCAGGGTGGTAAGACTAACGTCGTTACCGGCGGCGTTATGCTTTCCAGTCAGCCACCCGCTAAGTCTGCGGTTGGCAGCCCGATGAGGCCATCTCCTCCCGCCATAAACAATCCTTCTTCCTCATGGAGGAAGTCGCCTTTCCCTAAAACTCGCCGTACTGCTGTTGGCCCTGACAGTGGCAACTGGCGCAAGCGGGCCTAATGACTACGACGTTCAGCTTGAACCTCTCACTCAAGGACAAACCTACTATTCACTAACAGATGTATCTCTAGAATGTATTACAATTCCCTGTACTATCGAACTGGCTTACCTTACTTTATCACCCACCTACTTACGATCCTGCAGTGCATATCGCGACGTGTATCCTTCAAACTGTGTTGCTTTTCTGATTTTCAATGATCATGTTTTTCTTCGCCAATTGTTCAAATCAGTGCCAACGATAAAACTGTGGCGCAATAATAATCATGGAGAAAGGAACCCTTAGTCTCATTGAACGTTCCTGACGTAAAGTGCGTGCATAACAATGGCTGTAAGGGCTAGGTTACTCTAGGAAAATCGTTCGCGTGCACAACGCATGTATGGTATGCACATGTACTCCTATGACTCGTTATGACTTCGTCTATGACTCTTTTCCTTTCTTGACTCTTTATTACACAGCGTACGGCTCCGTAAATAGTATAAAAGGCTGTTGTCAGTACTACAATATCATCTCTTTTCTACCCCAACCTTTGAAACGCGTGTGCGTTCGTCTTGCAAGGCCCGTGTCGGGTCCACGAACTACGCGTCTCGATAACCGGATTGATCTCCGAGATCCTCGTCTCTTCCCTGACAATCATCCTTACAGAGCCGAAAGCTCTCTTCGATCTACCCGCACTTCAGGACCCACCACTGTTACACGTGGTAAGTATCACAACGTTCGCTAGGTACAGATTGTGTACTAACGACTCCCATCTTTCTTGCACGAGTTCTCGTGCCTTCTTACAGTGGTGGACACATTGGGAACTCACACTCCCCTAGCCGACGTTATCACTATCACATCATACTACGACTACTGCTATAGTAATTCCAAATACGAGCGTTCTTCATGTCCTCTAGGAGGAAGAACAACCTTCCTGAGGAACCGGATCCTCCCAGCAGTACGCGTAGCAAAGGCAAATCACGGAGCAGTTATGCCAACCCAACGACAGCCAGCGCGTCTAAGGTTAAAGGGAAGGAGAAAGACGTAACATCTCCAAGCCCAGCTCCCGCAAATAGTTCTTCAAAGAAGAAAAAGGATAAAAAGAAAAAGAACAAAGATCTTCAAGAACCTACTCAAAGATCTAGTCGACTCAACACTTCTGGTATTGAAACAGTGACAGCAGTCGACGAGCCTGTTACTGAACAGGAGCCGAGTCACCAAAGTTCTCAACCAGAAGTGACGCCGGTAAACGAAGAAGCGTTACAAACCACAGAGGAATGGGTCAACGCGACGGAAGGAAACGAGATGTCAGCTGTTGCTATGGCTCGTTTGTACAGAGAATACGCGGAAGAGCCGGCAAACGACAGAATGGATTCTGTGCAAGAACAGGTTATCTTCTACGAAACGTACATTCTAGTACGGGACGACATAATTCAGAGAAGTGACATGAGAATTTCTAAGTTGCCAGAGTTTACACTCCAGCCGGTCTTCCTTGAGGCTGTCGACAACGTCGTTCAATCCCTGCAGGAGCATCTGAATCAAGCCGCCTCTATCTCCGGACTCCCTCGAGCTTGGAGGATAGACCCTACGGGTCTGTATTCTCAGACCATCAACTACGGCGCCAACGACTACAGAACTTTGGTAGCGGCGTGGAACGCCTTATCCAATCGATTAAAGAGAGGTCGCAGCTTCCTGGAAAGATATCAGCAAACCATGATTCCAAGTCTAGAGAATGCTTCACCTTTATCACCCCGGTCAACAAACCCAGACTTGCATCGAGAAATAGAGCATGAACTAACGACCGCTTCGAAGTTACATGCTGCATACACAAAGATTCCTTCACTGAATTGATCCTTGGAGGACACTGGAAGACAAGCCTTGCTCGAAGGAGAATACAAATGGGAAAGGTTGCTATTGATTGATGAAAGTTTTAAGGATATTCGGGAAGTCGCGGCTTCACCTTCAAAACGATCCTTCGGATTTCCTCCTTATAATCCTCTATTCTATGCTGAACCATTGGGTGCGTCGGTCTCAAATCCTTTGGGATCATCAAGAGGGTATCAGCCGCAAGGACTATATGGTATTCCAGAAGATTACGGGTCGGAGGACGAGGTTGAAGAAGGGTTACAAACGCCTACTCCCTTGCGCCCTCCAACGGCGTCTTACAGGTTTGCAGGAAGACAAGAGCCTGCATCGAATTACTCGTTTAACATGTCAACAGCAGGCACGAAGTTCAAAGCAAAGAAGAACTTCTTTTCGGGACCTATGGGTGAATTCTCAACTCCGCGAAGCCATACAGAAGACAAGGGTAAATCACCTCGGAATGCAGGCTGGGAACATACCAGAGCGGCAGGCCCTACTCCTTCAAGGATGTTCACGGCTGCGAAGGACACCCCTCAGTCGACAAGAACAGCACCCCTTCCGAGACAGACTTCATCCTCATTGCAACAAGTTCCTCCGTCCAGCGTACCTCAGCCAAGAGGAACGACGCGGCCCCAAGCTGGGCATACTCCATCGCCGTCTCATAGCAGGAGAAATGATCCTGATGTCAACAAATCAGAGCATCATTTGGTACACAGTCAACCGCGGAGCCAACCACAAGAAGCTTCTGAAGCAAGTCGAGCTTCGAGAACGTCTCAGAGAGCTCCAAATGTAGGTCGACCAAACTCGCATGCATCGGTACCTACGGCCTCAAGACACACCCCTTTGGGTACGCCACCAGCCTCCGTACCGAGACGATCGCAACATACCCCCTCAGGCTCTCCAAATCCGTCCAGGCATTCAACTGCACCGCCAGATCCTCCTAGTTCATCGCACGGGGGAGCTTCCAATCGCTGAGGAAGTAATCGCAGACCTCCTCCACCGCCTGATGATCCACCTTCTTCAGATTCACCCTCGGAACCGAGTTCTTCATCATCATCCTCTAATCATCGAGGTAGAGGCCCGAGAGGACATCGGGGCCATTGAGGACATAGAGGACATAGGGGACATGAAGGTGAAAGAGGTCAACAAGGTCGAATGGGTCCTAGAGGCCGACACGGAGATAGAGGAGATGAGGGTCCTCCTGGACCACCAGGTCCCCCAGCAGCGGTTGCTCCGCAAAACCAGCCACTTGGAGGTGGGTTTCAGAGGGATCCTTTGGAAGTATTCATCAAAGGAGAACTGAAACCGGAGAATATCCCTACCTGGGACGGTAACGCTTATAAAGCCGTCGAATACTTTTCAAAGGTCATTAATCTGGCAGCTTTAGGTCCTCGTATGCCGGAATACTTGGGCGCGTGGCTCTGGAAAAGTTTTGAGGAAGACTCGGACATTTATACATGGTTCAATACCTTACCTCCTCTGGATCAAGCAGAGGCCCGTCAAAGCGTGTATAACATGTTAAACCTCATCAAGGAAGACTTCCTAGGCAACAGCTGGCAGGCACTGATGAACGACGTCTTTGAATCACAACGGTTCCGTCAACGAAGTCATGAGACTGAGTCCCCGCAAGCGTTCATAACTCGCCGTACCATGTATAGTCGGATGTTAACCCAGACTCCTGTGGGCTCGCAAGAAGAGGCCCGAGCCATCCTAAGGCGCGCGCCTATCGTATGGCGCCCCATCCTTGACTCGTCAACTGTTAGGGACACCAAGATGTTAATGGCTCGGGTAATCGAACAAAGTAAAGCATTGGTCATTTCCTATACTCAAGATACAGGACGTACTGGGTATAATCAAGTCCGTAACAAGGTAGCAAACGTCTTAAAGCAAATGGGTATTGAACCCAAAGATCGAGAACACCCCCGTTACAGGAATCCGGCCAATGCGAATCTGACGACAACGCGAGAAGATGCTGATGAAGAAGGAAGCGCATGCCTTGGAGAGCCGGAAGAAGAACACGGCGACTGCAATCACGAAGCCTGTCAAGTAGGTGTCAGGAAACAGAGAGCTCCTCCGAAGGAGTACTTCTTCAAGAGAAATGACAGACCTACAAAATTTCAGAAGCCTCCGCCGTCTCCATGTAAAATCTGCAGCAGTCCCTTACATTGGGATAAGGAATGTCCACATGCTGCAGAATACGAAGTGTTGCTGAAAAGGAAATCAGCGCATCACGTCACGGTTGAGGAGGAATATGAATGTACCTTCCAGGCGATGATAATCAAACATTCCGCGGCGCAGCAGTTCAATATGGACAGAGTTCAGGGTTTTGAAGTGGCGTCTTGCACCACGCAGGTTACCGAAGCCTTGCGTGTAGAGAGTAAGTCCGATGAAGCGGTTAAACCGCCCGTAAAACGAAGACCTTCGGTACAAATAGAAGATGTATCAGATTCTGATGAATGTGACAACGTTAACAACTATACGTCGGAACGTTACACGGTCGAAAAGATCTCCCCAGAAGAAAGCACTGCACAAGACAATCACGAAATCCCGGAACCAAATCCTCCAATTGTGGAAGCTTCAACGAATGACATGAGTAATCCAGTAGAAGAAGAGGCGCCCACACCTCCTGAACACAGACGGTTGAAAAAGAAACGGATAACAAAGACCGGATCTTCAGCAGTAGGAGTGTCAGTACTGGCGGTAAAAGGATGGTCAGGAAACACTCACCAAGAGCAAGTATACCTACAACATGACTCCTGTGCCAACATTTTGCTGATATCGAAGGAACTCTACGAGAGCATTGATAACTGTCCCGCTCTACAACAAGGACACAAAATGAAGCTGTGGCAAGTCACCGACAAGGAGAGTACCTTACATGGATACGTAACGCTGCCGGTCTTCACAGAATCCAAAAATGGGGAGTTGATTGAAATGGAAGTTGAGGCATATGTTCTGTCGAACATGTCCGTTCCAATACTGTTGGGCGAAGATTACCAGCTCACTTACAAAATAAGCACTAAAAGGAGCGTAAGCGATGGAACTCGAATAGTGTACGGCAATGACGATAGACTAACGGTCAAAGCAGAAGCAGTTTCAAGATCCAAAGACATCGGTAAACTTTGGGCTAGCGCATTCGCCCTACAAAGTTTCGTAAAAGCAAAGCTGCATCGTAGGAATAAGCATCAACGCCAGCATTGGAAGAACAAAATGCGAACGGATGAACTCACCATTCGAGCAACAAGAGGAATCAAGATCAAACCACATCACACTTGCAACGTTGAAATCTCCGGGCCCTTTGACGTTGAGAAAATATGGTTAGTCGACAGGACTTTGATAGAAGAATCAAAGAATTTCTACCTGGCCATACCAAACATACTGATTTTGTCGAGTAACCCCTTCATACCGGTTTCGAATCCATCCGGCCAACCAAAGATCATACGAAAAGGCGAAGCTCTAGTCCAACATCCAGAATCCGAAGGAGACCTAGAAGCGATGAAGGTTAGTGCCAACCTAATTTCAGCTGTAATCAAGCTACAGCTGAAGGAGGACGAAACAAGAGAAGCTAATCACGCAACCTCCGAACCGCGAGAGGAAGAAGAGAAGGAAGAAGAGTACGGGCCTAAGACGGCAGCAATGCCAAACCCTACTATCTATCCTTCGGAGAAAATCAAGGAACTACTCGACGTAGGGGATCTACCGGAGGAATTACAGGAGGAAGCTTGGACGATGTTAAGCAAGCACCTTAAAGCTTTTGGTTTTGATGGACAATTAGGGCATCTGAAAGGAGAAGCGAAAATCAGACTCAAGGAAGGAACGGATCCTATCAGCTTACCAATGTACAATGCATCCCCAGAGAAACGGCAGCTCATCGACAAGCAACTGGAGACTTGGTTTGAACAGGACGTCATCGAACCATCGAAGAGTCCGTGGGGGGCCCCAGTGGTAATTGCGTACCGAAACGGGAAACCTCGGTTCTGTGTAGACTACAGGAAACTCAACGCTGCTACCATAGCGGACGAGTTCCCTATTCCCAGGCAAAGCGACATTCTGGCCGCTCTTTCAGGAGCGAAAGTGATGTCCACTCTTGACGCACTGTCAGGGTTCACTCAGCTAGGTATGTTCGAACCAGATATCGAGAAGACAGCGTTTCGGACGCACCACGGGCTATTCCAGTTCAAGCGAATGCCTTTTGGACTGCGAAACGGGCCGTCAATTTTCCAAAGGATCATGCAAGGCATTTTATCCCCATACCTGTGGCTATTTGCCTTGGCGTACATAGATGACATCGTTATCTACTCGTCGACATTTGAGGAACATATTGAGCATTTGGATAAAGTGCTCACTGCGTTAGAAGAAAGCGGCGTGACAATGTCTCCGAAGAAGTGCCATTTCTTCTACACTTCTATTTTGCTGTTAGGACACAAGGTGTCAAGACTAGGCTTAGCCACTCACAAAGCAAAAGTAGAGGCGATCATGCACCTCAGCCGGCCAAGAAAGGTTTCGGAACTACAAATGTTTATTGGTATGTTAGTCTATTTCCAGATGTTCATACCATACTTCGCAAACCGATTAGGACTGTTGTTCCAGAAGTTACGGAAAGGCGCCAGCTGGGAATGGACAGCAGAGCACGAACACACATGGACAAGCACGAAAGAAGCCTTAAGGGATGCACCAGTACTGGGGCATCCAGTGGAAGGCCTCCCATACCGTTTGTACACAGACGCCTTGGACGAGGCCTGTGGATGTACACTGCAGCAGATACAGAAGATCAGCACGAAAGATCTGAAAGGGACGAAGGCTTACAAAAAACTGGAGAAAGCTTGGAATGAAAAGGAGCCTGAAGTGCCGAAACTGTGGACTACGATGAATACGACAATTCCCACTAACGGATACCCCCAAACATGGGGACCAACATTAGACGATACGGTGGTATGGGTAGAGCGCGTAATCGCTTACTACTCCAGGCGATTCAAAGGAGCGGAGACGCGCTATTCAGCCACGGAGCGAGAGGCATTAGCAGCTAAGGAAGGATTAGTGAAATTTCAACCATTTATTGAAGGAGAGTTTACCTCTCTAATAACAGATCACGCAGCACTACAGTGGGCGCGAACTTACGAGAATTCAAACAGAAGATTAGCAGCTTGGGGCACAATCTTCTCCGCATACGCACCCAAGCTTGAAATACGACACCGACCAGGACGGGTCCACTCCAACGTCGATCCATTGTCAAGACTTCTGAGGGATCCTCCAGAGCACGTATCCCCTCGGGAGGAGGGGAAAAGTCGCTAAAACCGAACAACAACTTAGCAGAAAGTCAGGAGGAAGCACAGAACGCGAAGCCGGCACAGAAAGTAGACGCTATGTGGATCATGGGCGAGTCTTATGTGATGACAAGGAGTCAGGGAAAAAAGACAGTCGTGGATGCTCCCACTTCGACGTGGGGGGGCAAGATACGAAGGTAGACGAAGATCAACAAGGTAGCGACATCGAAGTAGGAAGCAAAGGAACGTCTGATCGGAAATCAGACGATCACAATCAAGGGGCGTCTAACACAAGATTAGAAGACACGTCTAAGGAACTATGGCAAGCCTTGCAGGATACAGAAGAAGCTGCAGATCAATCAGCAAAACCTTCGTACACATGAACGCCGAACTACGTGTACAGTTCTTGGATGGATATAAAACAGACCGGGAATTCAAGACAGTTTACAAAGAAACTAAAGCTTCAAAGGACAATTGTTCTCTAGGAAAAAGGTTCTTAACCGACGAACAAGATCTGCTATATTTCCTAGACGCAAACTTGCAGCCGCGCTTATGTGTCCCGAAAGCTCTTAGACAGTCCATACTTACGGAAGGCCATGAGTCGCCAGTAGAAACGGCGCACCTCAGCCACGAACATCTATGGAAGAAATTGTCATCAAATTCTACTGGCCTAGAATAAAGAAGGATGTCACCGAGTTCTGCACCACGTGCGACGTATGCCAGAAAATCAAGCCATCTACTTTTGGGAAGTACGGGATGCTCATTCCAAATTCAATCCCTGACCGTCCATATCAATCAATATCTCTTGACTTCATTGTGGATCTACCGTGGTCGGGAGACTACAATGCCATTCTAGTAGTGGTTGATTGCTTGTCAAAACACGCACAGTTTATCCCTACCACTACAGGAGCTGACACAGAAGAATTTGCTAGATTATACGTCAAAAACGTGGCTTGCAGATACGGTCTGTCCGACTCAATTATAGCAGATCGCGATCCACGATGGATGGCTGACTTTTGAAAAGGAATAGCGAAGTTCTTGAAGACTAAAATGAGTATTTCTTCGGCTCATCACCCGCAACATGATGGTCAGACAGAGAACATCAACAAACAACTAGAAGTCATGTTGAGGGCATATGTGTCTAAGGACAAAAAGAACTGGGCCGAGTTCCTGTATCTACTCAAGTTCGCGTACAACTCACACGAAAGTGCTTCGACCAAGGATACACCCTTCAATATTCTTTTAGGATTCCTGCCCGAATCTCCGTTAGACCAACTAAACCAGCATCAGACGTCACTCACCGCGAAAGGAGGAATGCTGTCGCCAAAAGCGAAAGAGTTCATGTCGACACTAGACGTGCACCGCGAAAGCGCAAGAAACGCGATAGCTAAAGCCCAAGAGACCCAAGCCAAGTACTACAACCTCCACCGAAAAGACGTACCCAAAGGATTTAGACCTGGGAATCTAGTGTTAGTAAACCCTCACTCATTGAAATGGATTGAGAGTAAAGGGAAAGGAGCTAAGCTCACGCAGAAGGGAATAGGGCCTTTCGAAATCCAAGAGGTCGTAAATCCAAAAGTGTTCAAGCTGAGAATGAGCAGCCTCTATTTGGGTTCGCCGGTATTCAACATCGACCATCTGAAAATCTACAGGCCTTCTCCTTCCGATTGGCCGGAACAAACGTTGATGCCAGAAACGCGTGCGGGTCAAGAAAAACGCGAAGAAGGTGTGGAAGAAATCATGGGACATTGGTACCGAGGAGGAAAACTGGAATTCCTGATCCGATGGGAAGGGTACGGTCCTCAATTCAACTTGTGGGGCAGCCAAGCACGCGTTGCCAACACTCCCGAGTTAGTCTGAGCCTATAAGAAAGAAAATAAATTATAAAATAAAGCAGGAGCGAAGAAAAGCGAGGCACGGTTAGCGTTGAACGTGGTAAACGCGCTCGCAGTGAAGTAAATTATCAATGATTGACTCATTGACGGATACATCTTATGTCAACAAAATTGAAAAAGCGGAAAGAACGAAGAGTCAGAATATAGCCGAGGCTAGTATAAAAGCTCACCTCTATAATGCAGAAAATTAGACAATCTCGCCCGTCTACAACCCATACAACAGTCATTCACAATGCCTTCAGGTTACCTACTCAGAGACAGCACCCGTAGCGTCCCTTTCTCCTCGCGTCTTCTCCCTCTAGCCGACCCCTCGCTGGCCACGGTCATTGGTGATAGATTGTTGGATATTACAAGTAGACGTCCAGTTCCAGTGGCGGAGATCAAGACCGGCATATGGAGATTCAACAGGTTGATCGCGAAGGAAATGGTAGCCAGGATAGAGGAAAGGGTTAAATGTGTCAAGGAAGTAGTCAGGAACGGAAGATTGCCGGCAGGCAGTCCATTTCCGCATCTTTACAGCCCGGCCCAGCTCCTTGATCCGGGCTATCCCTGAATGCTGCCAAGACATTGTGGGCGCTCACAAAGCTAACGCTTAACGAGTGCAACACATATCTCTTGTATCAACGCTGTCTTATGGGGGAAACGGCCTGGAAAGCCTGCCTTTTCCCAGAGTCCCTAAGCGTGTTACAAGAGGAGCGATGGGGGAACGTCTCATGCAGAGGTGCAGTTCTTGATTTTGCAGAAGCTTCACACGGACCCATCGCTCGATTGCTGACTAGCAGCGATGTCATCTTCTATTATTGCGAATACTCGCTGCTATCGGACAATCCAGGAGAGCGCGAAGCCTTTTGCCGCGCCTTCCGTCTAAATCCCGATCTCATTGATTCCTACCATGACGAATGCGGCAGAGCCAGCGCATTCCTTGACGAAAACTCCATATATCCTTTCCACACTCCCATTGTTCACAACCTACTACGCGCTTACGACGAACATCTGATTAAAGTCTCTTCCGAGTTGGTTTTGATTCCCCCTGCTGCCATTCCCCCTCGGATGAAATGCTTCCTACTCCCGTCCGCTGACTGGCAAACAATTCCCATCAACTACGACACGGCCGTACTGATGTCCTGGTGTTTTGTATCCACGGTGGAGATGTCGGGATACAGAGACCAAGTTCTAGTCCTTCACTCGGACATTCGTCTCGCATACAAAGAGCACTCCCCAGCTCGTCGAGCCTTTCAGAAGATCTTAGGGGACGCCATTCGCGACGGATCGTACCAAAAGGCCATGTCCTTTCTCGAGCAACACATCGCGTCACACGGACCGTCCTTGGCGGTGCAGGAAGTCAACAACCTTCCCTTCCCTTACTTATCTGTGGATCCTCCCTCGACGAGAGTTATCTCACGAGCCGCAGCCGAGGAGATAGCAGGCATCATATACCGTAACCTGGCTGTTGTTGGGGAACCCAACGTCGTTCAACTCAACCCAGCTTTTGATGCGCCAAGCGGCCTGAATTTTCACGCACCAATGGTCGAGGCCCCAGCGCCAGAATTTTCCCCTATCCTCAACGCGACAACATTTGAATTAATGCGGGACTCGCCGATGGGCTCGGAGGAAGGAGAGTATCATCCGACCTCCATGGATTGAGATGTGTCGCCTTTGACTTACCCACTTACCGACGACAAGTTTCCGGCTACGACATCAGTAGCAGGGCCTTCAAGGCTCCGAAGTCGTCCTCGCCCGAGCCCTTATGATCGTCGCCCAGTGCAGAATTGCGGAACGTGTAGAGGGGATCACGAGATTGGAACTTGCCAATGGGAACATTTGGCGACTGCTATTGTCGACACAGGGAATGCAAATGCTGTATAATCAAGAGCGGGGGGCTATGTAAGGGCTAGGTTACTCTAGGAAAATTGTTTGCGTGCACAACGCATGTATGGTATGCACATGTACTCCTATGACTCATTATGACTTTGTCTATGACTCTTTTCCTTTCTTGACTCTTTATTACACAGCGTACGGCTCCGTAAATAGTATAAAAGGCTGTTGTCAGTACTACAATATCATCTCTTTTCTACCTCAACCTTTGAAACACGTGTGCGTTCGTCTTGCGAGGCCCGTGTCAGGTCCACGAACTACGCGTCTCAATGACCGGATTGATCTCTGAGATCCTTGTCTCTTCCCTGACGATCATCCTTACAGAGCCGAAAGCTCTCTTCGATCTACCCGCACTTCAGGACACACCACTGTTACACGTAGTAAGTATCATAACGTTCGCTAGGTACAGATTGTGTACTAACGACTCCCATCTTTCTTGCACGAGTTCTCGTGCCTTCTTACAGGCAATGTATGACTGCAATGAAGAGGGCAGTGAACGATGAAGAAAAAGCGGACAAGCTGGAAACAGCCACCGCCGCGCAGAACGAGGGAGTCCTCTTATACAACCGTGAGTCAAAAGCCCAGCGTGGAAGCAGACAATGTACCGATCTCTGGGAATCATTCTACCTTCGTCAATCGTCATCTCCAGCAGGGGCGAACACCCATCTTGGAAACATGTTGAAATACCCATAAAGAAGCGCGCTAGTCCCGTTAATCTCGGTGCTCATACTCTACAAAGGCGGATATCTAAGCCATACTGTAACCGCATCAGATTGAACTGGGTGTATCTTTCATAGAGCGGGAACACCAACAATATCGAGCGGCGCGTAGTCAACCGGTACTTGGTCCATAATGGGCGCTCCAAGATTGACACGCAAATCCAAGCGGAGACAACGAGGATGACGACCCACGGCGGCGGCTGTTAGCGACTGACTAAGCCACGAGACTCAACCAGGTACCACAGCAAGAACTGAAAGAGAAAACGTTCGCGTTCGTAAGACTAGGCTAGGCCAGGTGTATAAACGAGATCGGAACTAAAGTACAATGATACTACACTACTGCTTATATACTATTAAGTCTGTGTTTGAAGCTCCTTGTCCATACGCGTTTCCACTAGGGATGCTCCACGCCCTTGACCCAGTGTTGTATGCTACTAGTCCATGAAACCATTAAATACGAGTGGTGACTGCATGTAAGTAATAATACTGAAACGACCATGTGTACTACGAGTGTCGGCGGTGTGTATACAATAGGGAGTCCATGAGGTATCGGCATGTATGATGTCATCCATGTGTTGGGCGTGTGTCCGACATGAGTACGGCTTCGGTAATGAAAAGGGGTATGATTGGTGACGAAACAGATGATGAAACGGTCCGTTGGTTGATAAGACAAGGCTCCCGATAAGATATGATAAGATGTGAAAATGTGAAAATATGGCGATTCATAACATCACCCCCTCCTCAAGGCGCAAGTTCCATTCTGCGCCAGAGTCGCTCCATGAGGGCTGCAGAGGGTAGCGTGACGTCGAGGGGTTCGGTATCGGGCGGTGGCATGGGTCGGAAAAGATGTGATGGAAATTGCGACATGGGGACTTCAATGCGAGCAAGCGCGGGTGGCTTTGGCTTGTTCGGATATTGTTGGTGGAAATCACTGATGGCTTCGTCGGCATTTTTGAGATTGCATGCCGGTTCC